>JAJHZJ010000268.1:2560765-2718265 GCA_023548195.1 Bettongia penicillata ogilbyi
AAAGAAAGAAAGAAAGAAAGAAAGAAAGAAAGAAAGAAAGAAAGAAAGAAAGAAAGAAAGAAAGAAAGAAAGAAAGAAAGAAAGAAGAGAGAAGAAAGAGAGAGAGAGAGAGAGAGAGAGAGAGAGAGAAAGAAAGAAAGGAAGGAAGGAAGGAAGGAAGGAAGGAAGGAAGGAAGGAAGGAAGGAAGGAAGGAAGGAAGGAAGGAAGGAAGGAAGGGAGGAAGGGAAAGAAAGAGAGAGAGAAAGAAAGAGAGAGAGAGAAAGAGAGAGAGAGAGAGGAAGAAAGAGAGGAAGAAAGAAAGGAAGAAGGAAGGAAGGAAAGAAAGAAAGAGAGGAAGGAGGAAGGAAAGAAGGAAGGAAGAAAAGGAACGATGAAAGGGAAAGAGAGAGGGAAGAAGGAAAGAAAGAAAAAGAAGCAATGGTTGAACACACAGAAAATTACGGTACATCCCACTCTCCTGACAGAGACTGCAATTCTTTTTATAGAGGAATAAATTTGGTTCAACTACTTTAAGCCACAACTCTGGATTCGGCTATTAGACTCTTGTTTCAGGGGGAAAGGAAAAATATCCTTTTTCTATGCTTCTGGTCAGATGCTAGGAGGGAGTCCAATCTTCTTGGAATGGATACCACTCACGACCTTTTAATTTGATGAAGGAAATTGCTTGGATCCCACGCTTTTTAATACAGTTTTAATAGAATCCTTCAGAGAGAGTGAGACGGTCCACGGCTGCTTCTCTTGAAAAATAACTGTATGCCACAGCTAAACTATAAAAGTAACAGTGTGAAGTCACTCTACTGCTTGCTGTTTGGGATGGCAGATGGGAAGCAGGTGCATTTCTGCAGGATGAGCTGAAGAAGAGGGGCTTAATGAGCTAACTGCTTCCAAAAGAGCCTGAATTGCCACTGTGTGGGCCTCCAATACCCCCTTCTGCAGACTCTTTTAACTCTTTTCATGATGGGTCATTGTCCTTCAGGACAGCCTAAAGTGATGCTACTGAGGCTATTATTTCCTGAGTGGACAAACAGGTCAGCGCAGATCGCCATGGGACTGGTGAGCCCTTGCCTGGCAATTCTATTGAAGTTCTTTGGGGTCCAGTCCACAGCTGCCTCCTACAAGGCCTGTCTCTAATTGTAGTGGGGCCTCGGCCTTATGGTCTGCTTCAGTCCCCACAAACGAACCGGTAGCCTTTCCTTGGCTACCAACATTCAGAGGATTTTCCATTGTTTCAAATTATACTCTGCTTTTGTTCGCTTCCCAAAAGAAGTTCATTCTGTCTGTCCGGTGTCTTTATTGCTATCTTTTGTATTAGACTTTTCTGGACTTTTCTGACCACTTGTGGGAGGGGAGTTAGTGAGCGGGAGGCACAGACTGCTGGAAGCCATTATTGTAAAGAGGAAAGACAACTAGCTCTGGGTTCAAGTGCCAGATCTGCTGACAGGTAGCCACATCTCTGTGGGAAAGTCACTTAACTTTTCTAAATCTCAGTTTACTTATTCGTAAGGTGGGAGTAATCACGCTTGCACTAGGCTACAGAGGATCATGGGTATGAAGCACTGCATATAACATCAGAATTTTTCCCATATATTGGTTAATTTTATTAATCTTTTTTTCCTTCATCCTTTTTTTCCTATTCTTTTAAGGGATGACTCTCTGGAAAGGGATATAGGAATGATATAGTAGACAATGTAGTAGTGCAGTGGATGAAACACTGGTCTTGAGTCAGTAAGACTTGAGTTCAAGGTCTTACCAGACTTGTGTGATAGTGGACAAGTCACTTAACTTCTGTTTGCCTCAGTTTCCTCAAATGTAAAATAGGGATATTAACGGCACTTACCTCATAGCATTGTTGTGAAGATTTGAGACAATAAATACCTATTCCCTTCCCCCATGTAAAAACAATATTTTAATCAAATTTATTTTTTTAAATCGCTTGTACTAATCTGATAATCCAAAACCCTCTGGAGACTCTGCAGCTCTGAGACTCTGAAGCCCCACTTGAAGCAAATTGCCTCTCATCTGGATGCTGTGTGAACCCCTTCTTCTGGCCTAACATGCCTCCCTCTTTTCTTTGGAAACTTTCATATTTCATGCTTATAATTTATATTTGTTTTGGCCAAACCTCTTGCATGAACATATCTCTGCCTGTGACTTAAGAGTCTGGTTGGTTTCCAATCTCTTATGTCACAAATAAAAAATTATAATTTATAAGCATGAAGTATGGAAGCATTGTTTTTCCAAATAAATTTTATTGATATAGTTGTTTTTTTACATAAGAAGAGGGAATAGGCATTTATATAATGCCTACTGCATTCTAGGCACCATGCTAAGTACTTTACAAATATTGTCTCATTTGGTCTCTTAGTAATACTGTGAGGTAGGTGCTGTTACTGTCTTTATTTTATCTTTGAGGAAACTGAGGCAAGCAGGGGTTAAGTGATAATGATGATATAATGACAATGACATATAATAATCTAGCTGATTATTTTCTGGGAACATTTCCATGTCTCACCCATCACTATTGTTAAGGTCAGGAGAGACAGAGTGAAGAAACTGCTTTCTCACTTTGTAAAGCACTAAAAAAATTTGAGTGGGAGTGTTGAGAGGATGCACTTTCAGATGGAGCTGGACACGTCAACATTAAACTTCGAACTTCCCAGTGTGCTAAGGAATGACCTTGGTATGCATGAGAATATTGTGGTACAATATTACTACTCTGCTTTTTATTCCTTGTGAATTTCTATATCATAAAGGTTTGGTTCCAAACTCCTAATCTACTAGTGATTACACTGATAGAAGTCTAGTAAACTCCTAGTCCAGAGACCACAGCCCTAAGGATATGGCACAAGGTACACCTCATGAGCGAATAAGAAGGGCACTCCCAGATAGAAGGGCTGGTCTCTACATGGGATAAGGTCCTACCAACCTTATTTTCCCATTATACATATAATGAGAGTCATACTTTTATAAAGAGTCTCAAAATCCTTGAAGTAAGAAAATGAAGAGAAATGATAACTGACAATGGCTAAGATCCATTTACCAATTTTTAAGGGAAGTTGTTATTGACCTGTTAGATTTCTACCAAGAAGTATCGGCCTGACCACCTGCACTCAGGGCTTGTGGTAGAACCTCTTCACTTGACAGTGGGTGGTCTGCAATTCTGTAACAATTAGATGTTTCATGGTTCCATAAGAACCTGGTGGTTTGATCATTTTTAGATCTCATAGATGTACTCTATTGGGGCAGCTAGGTGGCACAGGGGATAGAGTACTGACCTATAGTCAGGAAGGCTCATTTTCATGAGTTCAAATTTGGCCTTAGCTACACCCTAGCTGAGTGACCCTGGGCAAGTAACTCAACCCTTTTTGCCTCAGTTTCTTATCTGTAAAATAAGCTGGAGAAGGAAATGGCGAACCACTCTAGTACCTTTGCCAAGAAAACCCCAAATGTGGTCGTAAGGAGTCAGACACAGCTGAAAAACAACTGAACAAGATATATTCTGCAGTAGACTGTAGAATGGGATTAATCTAGGATAATTTATGCGGCAACAAAGTCCTGAAATAATGGTCTACAACTCTATTGACTTTTTATTGATATAAATACAACAGAATTTATATTAGTATGAATAGTACTAGTAGTAGTACAGTAAGGTGGAGAAAATTTTGGTTGGAAGTATGAGTTTGCTTAAATATTAGTTCTGGCAACTCTTCACTAATCAGGATGACCTTGGGCAAAACACTTTAGCTTCATGAGTCTCAGTTTCCTCGTCTATAAAATGAAGGCGTTGGACTAGATAATGTTTAAGACCTCTTCCACATTAAAATTTGAAATGTCTATGAAATGTAAAGTGGAATGGATTCATTGGACTAGTCAAAATTGGATTGCTTAGGATTTGTATGGAATGGATCAGTCAATCAGCTCACAAGCATTGTGGACAAAACTTCTAAACACTGAGGCTACAAAGAAAGGAGGAAAACGATAGAAAGGAGACAGAAAACACAGTCCCTGTTTTTGGGGAATTCGTACAGAAGAGACAACATGAGAATACTTACATACATACAAACTATGTACAGTGTAACTTAGAAGATAACCTCAGAGGGAAAGACTATGGGGAAGGGAACAGGAGTGGGAAAAACTTCTTTCAGAAAGGGAGGTTTGAATTCAAGCTTAAAGGAAGCCAGGGAAACTAGGAGTTAGAGGAAGTGAAGGAGTCCATTCCAGGCACAATGGAAAGGAAATGTAGTGTCATAGAGGCATGTCATGCCAATTTAACTGGTTTATAGAGTGCATGGAGTGAAGGAATGTTGAAGAAGGCTGGACAGATAAAATGAGGTCAGGTGTGAATGACTAAATGCCAGAGAACTTCATATGTAAGGTAATTGAAGTCACTAGAGTTTATTGAGCAAGGAGGTAACAGGATTAGAACTGTGAAAGAGTAAAGAATTGATTGAGGTTGGAGTATGTAGTCTTGAGTCAGGGAGACTAAAAGGAAGGCTACTGGAATAATCCAAGTGAGAGGAAATCAAGGCCTAGATAGGGCTTAGCGTAGTGCTTGGCACATAGTGGATAGCCAATAAATGTTAAATGACTGATTGATTGACCGAATGGACTAGGGTTAGGACTATATAGATGGAATGTAGGTGGCACATATGAGAGATGTTGCAAAGGTAGAAATGAAAAGGTTTGGCAATGAATTAGATATGTCGGGTGAGGGAGAATCAGGAGTCTACGATGACATCAAGGTTGGGAACCTACACGTCTGTAAAGATAGTGGTATTCTTGACAGTAACAGGAAAATTGGAAAGAGAGGAATGTTTTGGGGGGAATTTAATGAGTTTTGTTTTGGCTGTATTGAGTTTGATATACCTATGAGACACTGGTTAATTTGTTTTAAAAGAAGAGAGAAGAAAACCAGGTCACTAGTATTAAAAATGAAAAAGGTAAACTATCATATATTTAAAAGGAATAGAAAGTTGTACATAATAGATTTGCAGTTTCATATACAATCATCTATTTTTTCTATCCTACTATTATAGAAATGCTTGTTTTATTTCTTCAGTTCTTCTCAATATACACAGTTTGGGATAAATTTTTTAAAAAGAATGATACTTATGAAACATCTAAATTGAGATATCCAAAAAACACTTGTTGAAATAATATTAGAGTTCAGGGAAGAAACTAGGTCCAGGTATATAGATATAGGAATCATCTGCATAAAGATTAAGTCATGGAAGTTGATGAGATTACCCCATGAGTATACAGGTGGTATCAGATTGGTATGTAGAGCACAGGAATCAGGCCTTTCCCCATCCACAATGATTAACCAGCTTGAGCTGCGCCCCACCTCTCCAACTTTCTTCCTATTTTAAACAGCTTAAAAACCTTAGTCCTGGGATGTGCTACTTCCCCACTATCACTATACTTCCTTCCCAACTATCATCAGAAATTGTCCCAGAAGCAGAAATTACTGGTCACAGCTCTGGGTGGTTTAAGAATTTTTATCCCTATTTTACAGACTTGCAACTTGTTCATAGTCATATGGCTTAGTAAATGGTGGAGCCAGGAGTCCAATTCTCTTTCCTCTTTTATCTACACTATGCTACATGTGCAGTGAGAAAAGCCCATTTTCTGGAATCAATGGAAATGGTCTCACATCCTTGCTTTTGAAACTTACTACCTGTGTGACCTGGGTAAGTCACTTCAATCCCTTGAGCTCCAGTTTCCTAATATATAAAATTGAATTAGATGTCATCCAAGAGCTCTTTTAGCTCTAAGTCCTATGATTCTGTGTTAGCTTATATATCTGCTTATCAATATCTGGCACAATTCATCTCACATTTTATTGTAGTCATATAGTATTGTGGTGGCCTCAGTGAAGGACAATGTAATTGAATTGAATTAAAATAGAGAGATTTCTTTTTATTGAGGAATTCTTTTCCCCAATTCATCTTAACTGGTCTTCCCCAGTGGGGTTTAATACATTAGTTCATGTTGTTAATTGCTGCTCTTGTTAAATGTTTTACTTAGGAAGAAAAACGTGTTAACTTTATGTACTTGTACCTGCAGGCAATCCTACTAAGGTACAATTTAGAAAAACCAAACAAAGGAAATTAAATCATAACCATTTTAGCCTATGGATGTCAGTTCTTCTCAATATACACAGTTTGGAATCCCATGGAGCAACTACATTCCAAAGCTTCATAATTAGAGACTTTGCTCTACCACTTAATGTGAAGGTTGTACAGGTGAAACTTTAGTCACTGGCACTAGTTTCAGTCTCAAACTCCTCAGGCGGTCAGAGTACATGCCTTGTTTCTCCAATTTTGCACATTCTGAAGCTTGGTGATTATATTAGCCAGGGGTGGGGAGCTGTCATACCACATTGTTGTATATAGGAAGCCCAATGTACAATGGTAGTCACAAGGCATAGGGAAAAGTGGATTAGGGCTTACCTGTGTTTGGCTATTGAAAGCGATCATCCTAATGATAAAACTAGGGACAAAAAAGAAATGGAGGCCATAGTACAAATTTGAGGTATAAAGAAATTATTTTTAGTGAATTTTTGTAATATCAGGGAGAAGGGTGTTTCATTATTCAACTGAAGGGCACTCTCCAAAATTGCTGATGACCTCTTAATCACCAGACCTAATGATTTTCCATCTTTTTCCTTCTGGACCTCTTTGTAGCACTTAATGCTATTGATCATATTCTCCTATTAGATAATTTCTCTTCTCTCCATTTTTGTGACACTACATTTTCTTGATTCTCCTCCTCCCATTTTCATGGATCTTAAGTTACCTTTGCTGGGTCTTCATCTTTGTTACATCACCTAATTGTAGGTATCAACAACATTTCTCATATATGCTCCCTTCACTTTGCTCCACTCCACTCACCCAGCTACCATCTTAGACAAGGCCCTCATTATCTTTAACTCAAATTATTACTATAGCCTTATAATTGATCTTCCTGCTTAAAGATTCTCCTTACTCTAATCCATACTACACTCAGCTGCCTAAATGATTTTTCTAAAGTGAAGATATGATGATATTCAGAGGGGCAGAGAGATTTGCTGTGATGTGAGTACTAAGGCTGATATAATCTTTCAGGATAATGAGATTTCTCAATGAACAGTTTCCTGGTCCACGAAGGCATGATAGAAAAGTGAAATACCAAATGCAGTTGAAATGGGTATTTATTTACTAAACTTATTTTCTCCCCCTTCTCAAACCCCCAGTAAACTATAGTTGTTCTCTGTTACTTCCAGGATCAAATATAAAGTCTTCTGTTCAGCTTACTTGTTAAACTCCCAGGGGCTCCCTATCACTTTCAATATCAAATATAAAATCCTGCATTTGGAATTAAAAACTCTTCATAACCTATCCCCTGCCACCTTGTTTTTACATCTTACACTGTACCTCTCCCTTGCCCCAGGGGGGAGAACACTATTCTGGGCCCCCTCCTTAAATACAGGTTGTATAGCAAGCACACAGCTCTGGCCTTGAGTCAAAAGATCCATTCAGAAGGTCAGAGGGCACTGCTGAGATGTGAGTGCTAAAGACTGGTTCAATCATTCAGGATAATTAAATTTCTCAGTGATGAGTTTCCTAGGCCATAAAGACATGATGGAGAAGTCCAATAGCATGCAGTTGAAATGGGTGCTCATTTACTAAATGCAGTTATTTATTTACATCTTGTTTCTCCCATTAGTATGTAATTTCCTGGATGGCAAGGATTATTTCAGGATTTTTTGCCTTCTTTTGTGTCCTTAGGAGTTACCATATTATCTGGTACTTAGTAAGTGCTTAATAAATGCTTAATGATTGCTTAACTGATTGGATTATGCATGCTTAAGTATGTATCATTGAGCATTTTCAGATGTAAGAGAATCAACTGTAACTTCAAGTTTATAAGAATGACTAGCTGAGATGTTGGTACCCTTAAAAGAAAGATGAAAGGTAAACTTAGTTGGGAAAATAGTTGGACTTAGTTGGGAAGGCAAAGAGAAGGACTGAAAGAAAGGAAATGAATTTAGCATTTAAGAAATTCTTGGTATTCTCTGTGTGTTAGCATTGTATCTTGTCATGGCCTACCAACCACCCACCAGTTAGCATAGCAGGTAGGTATATAAGAAACTAGTGCAAGGCAACAATAAATGGGAAATCAGAATTAATAATGAAAAGGCAAACAGAAAAGAAACTTGCAAAAACTGCCTTCTAAATTAATTAAGGTCACTTCCAGGGACTATATGTTAAATTAGGAGAAGCCATCTAGGGCCTCCTAAAATGGCCTTCTATCCCAATAATGGCCTCTTGGCCTGTAAACTGCAGACAAGCTCTAGTCTTGGGCAAGAAAACTAGAAAAACATGCTAATAAGAGATCCCCAAGCTGTCACTGACAAGTTTAACATGATATTGATATGATAGTGATTGAACAATAAAGGCCTAGATACGCTAGACCATCCCCAACCACCAGAACCCTAGAAGAATGAAACCCTCCAACCTTGCCCCTTGAGCGCTCGCACCTCTATCTGCCATAGGTCCACGTGACCCAACGCTCTCACCTCTAATCTTCAGTTACATAAGTGACTCTATGTAGCCCTCCTCTTCTGTCCTTTCCCAATCTCTTTCCAATGTCTCTTCTACCCCCATTCCCCACACTATCCCTAGGCTATCTACCTCTTAAATCTCTGCACCTTATTAAAAGCATGATTGATGCTTGCTGCCAGCATTAACTTTTCCGATGAATGTCCAAAGAATTGGACTTGTTCGCCCTGACACAACCATGGAGCCCTTTGCAGCCTTCTTCACTTAAGCCATAAACCAAGAGCACCTAGGTTGGGACTATTAGCTGACAGCTCATACAACCACCGCAAATGAACTTGGCACTGTGAATCTATTGATGGAGCAGAAACAACAAGGAACTCCATGTCCCTCCTTGGGTCAGCCCTCTTCTCATATTTGGGTTGTAAAAGAACACTTGAAGAGAGCAATTTCAATATAATGATAGAGTAAGAAGATGTTGCAAGAGACTGGGAAGTGACTGAGAGGTGAGAAATGGAGTTGGTAAGTGTAGACTGCTCTTTTTAGGAATTTGACTAGAAAGGGTGTATAAGATGATTGCTCAAACAGATGGTAGGGTTAAATGAAGTTCTTTATGGGGGATGGCTCAACATATTTCTAGTCAACAGGAAAGAAGCAGGTAGATGTGGATAAGTTGAGGATGAAAGAGGGGGACTGACAGATGGTGTAAGCTTCCAGAGGAGACTGGAGGGATTGGATGAAGAACACAAATAAAATGGATGTGAGCAAAGAGAAGGGTCACCTAGACTTCTGAGACTGGAACAAAGGAGGACATAATAGGCTAAGTCAAAACTATGTTTTAAAATTTGGAGTAGGGGCCGTGAGAAAGCCGGCAATGAGTGACCCTGATTTTCTCAGAAAAATAAGTGGCAAAGTCATCTTCTGAGATAAGATATTGAAGATGATGTTGGGATCTTTCAGAGAGGGAATGACAGGAATAGACATTATAGGGAATGAGATCAGGAGTCAATCAGTGAAGTATAAAAGGATAGTGTGGTAGTATGAACTCACTTGAGATCAGATAACATAAGTTTTTTGTGGACTAAGTCAGTTTGGTGTTGACTTCCTTCGGCAGCATTGAGCATGTTGGAAGCAGGAACATACAAGCCAGGTTGTGAGATGATCTAAGTTTTAGAATTGGACATGTATGGTAGAAATACAGGAAAATAAAAGATTAAAGAATAGAGGACAGTGCAGAATTGAACTAGTTAACTATAGAGTCAAGACTTTGAAAGAAGAAAATTGAATGTGCAGTTGGCATGACAGATTTGGAGAATAAGGAGGGGTGGGAGAAATAGAGGTTGTGGCAAAGAAAAAGAATATTCTTCAGAGCTGTGAAACAAGAGGAGACATGGAAAGTGAGGAGACTGTCATTCAAGCAGATAATTTCAGGATTTGGGAAGCAGAACAAATCTGGGTGATGACAAAATCAAGGTATGATCTACTGCAAGTGGCTGAGGTCATGGAAGTTGAACTAGGGGTCCAGAGGATTCAAAGAGACCTGAAGTTCAGAGTATCAAGATAGGGATTAGTGGCAGAAAAGAACATTATGATGGTAGATGACAACTTCAAGGATCCGGATTTGATAATAAACAAACCGCAAAATGGGGAAAGTTGCTGAGTGATAGTGAGAGGGGGCAGGTCTTGAAGTGGGCAGTGGGGAATCAAGAGTATGCTAATTCCTCCTTGTGTCATAACAATCAACCACAGTCAAACACACTGAAATTTCATTTTATCATGGTGATGTCATTTTGGTCCTCTTCAAATCCAGACAACAACCAACCAACCAATCAGGTGAGTATCAGAGATGGAACAACCAGTACTGGTAAGGGTGACCACAGATGAAATAATTTTCGAATAAATTTTTGCCATGGCCATCAGAAGGTGAAAAGGGCATGCAAGCACCTGATCTAAGATGACAGGGAGTTTATTAATGACAGAGCAGGAATTCTAGAAGGCTCTGTGTTCAAGGACAAGAATATAGGAAGGCATAGAAAGGAATTTATAATTTGGTAGACCATGATTTTGAATCAGAACATATTAGTGCAGCGACTGGCACATAATAGGTGCTTAATAAATGTTCCTTGACTGACTGACTTCATAGGTGAATAAGGCAGTAAGAGATGGGAATTTACTACATGTAAAACAGAAAAAAGAACAGTAGATTGAGATACTCAGCTAATCAGGGTAGGTAACAGAAGGTCTGATGGTAATAGACCAGTCAGAAGGTCAAGTATCAGGTACTGGGCAAAGCACTGGGACACAAACATGAGTATATCAAACCCCACCAATGAGCTTCAGTTCTGATGGGGGAAGACCGCTCATAAAAGGAAGCTGGAGAAAGATGAGGGTGGGGGGGATTGGAGAGACGACAGACAAGAAGTACTGACTGAAAGTCTAGGTATGAGTAAGGTCCTAGCTTCCTAAAATGATAATCCTTGGGAGGGAGCATCAATCAGTGTAGTGAGGACTTAGGGAAGAGGTTTTCTTTTTTTGGGGGGATGACAAGGTGATAGTTTAGAAGAAGGAGGAAGCATCTAGAAAGAGGCACCAGAAGGGATTGAGGTAAGTAAGGAGAACCTTATGAGTTCTACGTTTGTGATCCTATGTAAAAATCTTTTAACAAAAGAGGATTTTATGACGATTTCCAGAAGTATCTGTGGTATAAAACAAAAGAGACCAGTAACATTTTAAAAATTCAATAAACTATTCCTTCTTCTCCCTGACATAATTAGAAAATGCTCCCATTGTCTAAGTGCATCATAGCTAGAAAGTCTATTCCTCAAAGTCAAGAAGATCTGGATGAGGACACGGAGAAGGCTGGAAGCACCTACTCCAGGTAGAAGGCTAGCAAAATATCCAAGGTTCTTTTTGGTGCTAATTTAAGAACCTTGAATTCAAACAGCAATTTGACTTTGATTTGGAGAATTCTTAGAAATTCCTGCTTTATGATTGTGAATTTAGATCCACAAAACTGTCTCAGACACTTACTAGCTGTGTAACTTTCAGTAAGTCATTTCATTTCTGTCTACCTCAGTTTCTTCAACTATAAAATGGGATTAATAACAGCAGTTACCTCCTAGGGTTGTTATGAGGATCAAATGAGATAACGTTTATAAGACACTTAGCACATTAGGTGCTTGATAAATACATGTTACCTTCCCCTCCCCTCAGCAGGTGTGGAAGGGGTACAATATTTCCTCAGGGGTAACCCCTACTTACCTGGGCCTTTTGTATTGACAGAGGGATAAAAGCACTGATCTTGTAGGTGGTAATGGTGGTATAATTGATGACGGGCATCTGGAAGAATCAGAAGGGGGGGGGGATACCAATACCCGAATCACCAAGGCATTATAGTCAAGGTTCCCACAGTCCTGGGTCATCATGTGATGTTGGACAAGAGAGACGTTCCCAGAGTAGTGGTATCTATATCAGTAGTACCTCTTCTCTTCTCATATGCAGTGGCCCCCATTTATCTGGGTCTTTGATAGTGCTAAAGGCACCATTTATGAAGAAATTAATGGTAGGCATCTTTCAATGATACCAGATGGGAGTATGGTGTGACAGTTGCTCAGCCCTATTGTTTCTATGTCCCACATATTTCTTGATTATCTCCATATTTGCTACCACTCTAGTTTAGAGTCTCATTTTCTGTACTGGACACAATGATGTCTTGCTTCCTAACTGGTCTTTTAAGATTTTCCTTTTCCTCACACCTGGAATGATCCCCTTCCTTATTTTTTCTCTCTACAGGCAGCAAGATACAATGAATACAGGGCTTAGTCTAGAATCAGGAATACTAGAGTTCAGATTTGATCTTGGACACTTACTAGCTGTGGGATCTTGGGCAGGTCACTTAATGGCTGTTGCCTCAGTTTCCTCTTCTCTAAAACTGGGAAGAGTAATATCACCTACCTTGCAAGGTTTTTGTGAGAATCAAATTAGATTTGTAAAGCACTTGGCACAGTGACTGGCACGTAGTAAGTGAATGTTGGCTATTTGTTGTTATTACCACCTTGCTGTGTAACAAATAGTGAGGTATGGAGTTGGATAGAATACAGTGCCAAAGCCTAGAGATTTGTTACTGGTGGAAACACATAATAAATGTGAAACTGCTAGCTTTATGTGGTCTTATTTGTATACCAATCAAGGAGGATCTTTGGAACCAGATTCACTTTGGTAATCCAGTATCTTCACAAATCCAGAGAAATAAAAATGAAAGCATGATGTTAAGAAAGGACAAGAGAAAGAAGAGAGAAAAAGAAAGAAAGAAGCCAGGCAGGAAGGAAGAAAAAGACTAATAAGACGATCAAATGTCTACAGAGAAATTTTTTCATAGTCATATTGGGATATTTGATGTGATTAAATACAAGCCAGCCCAGTATAAAATGGCTATTTTCTCCTAAGCAGTAGGACTTCAAATTTGGTAGCCACCACTAAATGAGCAAGTGGTCTTGGCTCTCTGGACAGAGCAGTAAGGCTGACCTTCAACTAAGTGAAGGAGGAAAAAATAAATATTGCATGTTCCAATCATTAGTGTTTTTTCCTTCGGGGCTTTAACTCTTTTCTTTTAAAAATAGCATAAATGATAACTGGTCACAAACCAGAAATATTCATAAACTAGACTTAATTTGCTAACCCAAGAAATGCAAATTTGAGGGCACAAAATAAGTGCCATTTTTTCTTACTCCATATTTTAATTATTTTGAACTGCCACTTAATTTACCAATGGATTTTTTCCTCCTCTTTAAGAAATCCTTTTAAATTTATCTCTGGTTACCATCGAGTTTTTCAAAAGGCATGGATCCTGGGCCCTTGGCTCATCCGTGGCTTCCCACAAAGCTAGTATCTTTTGTCCTGCTGTCATTATAACTGAAAGTTTTCTGGTCCAAACTCCTCATGTTCCTAGCCAGGGCCTGGATCTTTCTAACTTGTCTCTCTCCTGAGAGAGAACTGCCTGTTCATCTTCGGTACCTTCTCAAAGCACCTTCTTTCATAATGACTAGCCCTTCATTTTTCCTCTTTCCTCTCAGAAAAAATGGAAAATGGTACTTGTGACATGTCCTTGCTCTTCCTTTGTACAAATCCCCCAAGTGCCTTTTTTTCCAATCAGGAGACTGTTCCCTGGGCAACCAATTCACTCTCTCCAGTCTCCCAACTGATCTGCTCAGCTTTGATGTTATTTTGCATAGAATAACTAAAGATTATCCTTTAACTCGCCTAGCAAATCCCAGCAGCTGTTTTTTTTTCTTCCCTTTCAAGACTGAGATTTCTCAAATCATCCCTTCCCCCCACCCCACATTTTAAACACATTGACCAAACAAAACAATTTTTTAGTCAAAGTGGTTACCTCAATTAGACTAACTTGCCATCAGCTGTTATGTGCATTTGTTAATGGCTTTGGATGAATTTTTGTTAATGATGAAGCATTATTGAAGGCTATGGTTGCAAGGTGATTTCATAGACAGAAGCCGGTAGAACGATTGCACTAGAAGCTAGGTCCTTGAGCAGAAAGGCTTCCCCTCAATTCTCCCATTCTCATTATCATCCCTGAGGCCCCCTTCTACCAGAGACTCCAGAAAAAGTGGGAACAGCTTGGGTGGGAGCTGAAGTGTCTTGCTGCTATGATACTGCCTCCTTTCTTTAAGGAGGCAGTAGAAGGATGTAGTTTAATGAGCAACACATTTAATGTTTAGAGACATGTACTGGGGGTATATCCGAGATAACAGAGGTACAAATCCAAGGAGGGTATTTCAGTTCTGTGCCTCAGTTTTGGGGCAGTTAGGTGGTGGCACAGTGGATAGAGTACCTGGCCTTGAGTTAGGAAGACTCATCTTTGTGAGTTCAGATCCGGCCTCAGACATTTCACAGCTATTTGACCCTGGGCAAGTCACTTAACCCTGTTTGCTTCAGTTTCCTCATCTGTAACTTAGAGCTAGAAAAGAGAAGAAAACTGCAAAGCACTCTAGTATCTTTGCCAAGAAAACCCCCAAATGGGGTCACGAAGGGTTGAATTTGACTGAACAAAGCCTCAGCTTCTTCATCTTTGAAATAAAGATAAGAATATTCTCATGACCTACCTCAGAGATAACATTGTAAGGAAAGCTGCTTTGAAATCTTTGAATGTGATGGACATATGAGTTGTTATATCATTAGAAGAATTCTCAGAGAATGCCCTGGTTGCCCTTTTCTGACAAGGAATCCATAGAATAATGAGAGGGGGATGACAGAAATTTAAATCATTTCATCCCTCATTTCACAGATGAGAAAACCAAGGAATAAGGGAAAGAGAGCTAAATTTGAAAGAATCAATCTAATCTCTGCCACTTCGTTACATGGACATGTCCCTTAACCCTTCTGAACCTCTCTTTGCTTAGGAATAAAGTGAAGGTTTGGGTAGCTGGTTGGTAGAGTGGTTAGAGTACCAGAACTGAAGTCAAAAAGTTTCATCTTCCTGAATTCTACTCTGGCCACAGACACTAGCTGTCTGACCCTTGGCAAGTCACTTAACCCTGTTTGCCTCAGTTCTCTCACTTGTAAAATAAACTAGAGAAGAAATGGCAAGCCACTCTAGTATCCTTTCCAAGAAAACTCTGAAAGGGCTCGGGAAGAATTGGACGTGGCTGAAATGGCTGAACAACAAAGGGAGGACTTCAACTAAATGATTTCGACAGTCTCTTCCATTTCAGGGGAAGAAAGGATGCTGTTATAAAGTTATTTGTTATATAGCTGGATTGGAACCTGAGTGATCTAACTCTACATCTAATGCTTTAATGGATACAGTCTATCTTATTAATTTGCCCCTCTAAGCCTCAGTTTCCTTATCTGTAAAATGGCAATAATAATACTTGTGCATGCATAGATTTCGTTCAGGATTCCTTAGAAGATATAACAACAGTAACAAATAACCCCATTGAATGACACTATGATAATTAAAACTAGGTGAGAAATCAAACCAACAGATATATGCTTGCCAAGGGTACTTTTCACTTTGGAAATGGACACGATCCAGGTATCAATGGAGAGGATCCAACATAAGTTGAGGAACACATCCCTGTGGAGCTCCTAAAGTCCATTAGTCAACAAGCATTTATTAAATACTTACTTTGTGTCAGCTACTGTCCTAAGCCCTGGGGATACAACTATAATGAAAAAGAAAGACAATCCCTACTCTGCAGGAGCTTAAATGATAAAACAGAAGACAACACACAAAAGAAAGCCGAAAAGGAGAGAAGATTCCCTTGAGCCCATGATGGAGAAGTACTGAAGTGTACAGACAGATGGGAAATGAAGAAATGGCTGGCCTGAGCACCTACTTAATGGAGTTTCTTGGAGAAGCTCCAGTCAGGGAAGGGACCCCAAGGGCACATGGTGCTTTCAAGGTATGAATTCCAGAGCTGAAATGATTCTCTGGAACATGAGGGAGAAATCCAGAGGAGCGTGGCCTCTAGAGATGTTTCACTTCATGAATAACATACTGATGATTGCATCAAACCCCAGGACATTACCTGTTCTTCTGGAAGAGATCAGTAAACGGCCAAATAAATCTTGCCTGTCCATCTACACAGGAAAGACAAAGTGAACGAAGAAAGTCTGTTGCCCAGATTTCAACAAGTATTTGGATGGACCCTATGATGTTTGTTCAGTAGTGCTGTATGGGTAATTGGGACAGATCATACAGATGGAGAGGAAACTGGGCCCAGAGTTGAAAAGGAGAAGGAAAAGAAGCACAACAGATTTCATGAAATTTCAGGACTCTTTAATGAATCCAAGCTTTCCATGAAAATAAAGACCCATATTTTCAACACTAACATTTTACTGGTGTTGCTGTATGGCTGTGTGGTACGTTACTGGTGTTGTTCCAGCTAGAACTGGAGCACTATTATATCTGTAGAACTAAAAATGTGTGTCACACACAGGACAATGGAGAGGGGCATGGAGGAAGCAAGTAGGCTGCAACATATAACCAACATGGGCCTCTGAAGGAGAAGAGGAGTAAAGGATGCCATCAGGGACTTCTGTGACAAAAAGAATAGATTTATTTAGCTATGGTAGGGATAGGATATTCAGAGAATATAGAGCATTGATTCAGATGGAAATAGTTTCCCTGAGCAGGTGGTAAAGTGGATAGAATGTTGGACTTAGATTCAGGAAGTCCTGAGTTCAATACCAGACATTAGCTGTGTGACTCTGGGCAAGTCATTTAACCTTTGTCTGCCTCAGTTTCTACAACTGTAAAAATGGAGATAATAATAGCATCTACCTTCCAGGGTTGTAAGTATCAAACGAGATAATTTTTGTAAAATATTTTGCAAGCCTTAAAGCTTACATAAATGCTAGCTCCTATTGTGTTGATCATGTTGGTTTGCTAGACAGAAGCCTAAAGGAGGATCCGATCACTTTTTGTGCCTTGGCTGTTTAGTACCTAGGTCACCAGGAAGTTAGGTCAAAAGGGTAAGCCTCTAGTATTCTGAGTCAATTAAGTATTGGTGATGATTTTAATACCTTTTTCCTTTAAGGAAAAAAAATAGCCCAGCCTCCATGAGTTATGATCTTAGTATAATGCTCCTGTTTTATATATAATTATAGAGAGATAAATATGTATATAACATCAGATCTTCACTATATATGTGTTCATATATGTGTATGTAGCTTGAGTAGATTGGTATATAGGTACATATAGAGCAGTACAATAGTCTTTGATAGTTCTAGTCCAATCATATGGAAATTTTGGTAAGCTAACTTCTGGTCTTGAGTGATGAAGTATTCTGATTCTCTCTATAGTTGGTAAAAAAAAAAAAAAAGCAAACACCAACCAACCAAACAGAAAACAACTGGTGCATGTGTCAAGAGCTGCAAAGGAAACTGAATGTGCATACAAAAGATGAGAACTGTCATTTCTCAGTTTCTTTCCTTGAAAGCTGTATATGAAAATAGTTACTTTAAGTTTCTGAATGGAGAAGAGGCAGCTGGTGGCATTCTCCTGCTTGACTGTCATGGGTTTGCCATTTGATCTGAAGCAAAGAATGAATATTCTAAGGTGAGACTGCCCAGGAGACTTTGAGAGCCCCATGTCTCACAATCAATTCCATAGTTATTTAGACAGTCCTTTAGCATATCCTTGTATCATTTCTTATCTCCATGTGAGTGCTTATGTTAGTTCTCTGTAAAATAGTCTTTTAGGCAAATGTTGGCATTTGAAAATTGTGTCAGGCCCATTGGACTTGTGCTTTCTGCAGAAGAGTCTGAATGATTGGCAGTTTAGCTCAAGAAAGGACTTCAGTGTTCAGTGCTTTATCTTGCCAACTGATATTTAGAATCTTCCGCAGACAATTCAAAAGGAAGCATGGCGCTGGCAGACTGTCCAGGTTTCATAGGCATACAACAGTGAGGTCAACACAATGGCTCTGTAGACCTTCAGTTTGGTAGTCAGTCTAATCCTTCTTCTCTCCAACACTTTCCTTCAGTCTCCCAAACACTGAACTAGCCCTTGCGCTGCATACATCAAGATCATCATCTATGTGTACATCCCTGGAAAGTATACTGCCAGGGTAGATGAAGTTACCTACGCCATTCAACATTTCTCCATCTTCTGTAACAGTTGGTTCCATATATGGATGGTGTGATGTTGGTTGGTGGAGAACCTGTTTTCTTGATGCTAATTGTTAGGTGAAAATTAGCACAAACAGCAGAGAATCGATCCATACTGTGTTGTACACAATCAACTGTGTACAAAAAAGTCACACTCCAGTTCTCCCTCTGCTTTGGTTTTGGCTTGCAGCCTTTTATAATTAAATAATTTACCATTAGTGGAGTAGCTGACTTTAATGCCTTAGTCCTCTTCATTGAAGGTGTCTGAAAACATTGCTGAAAACATCATGCTAAAAAGCATGGGAGCAAGCACATAGTCTTACTTCACTCCATTGATGACTGGGAAAGCATGAGAGCATTATCTGTTATCCCAAACCTGGGCAAGCATGCTGTCATGAAATTCACATACAAGACTGATGAACTGGTCCAAGCAACCAATTTTTTTTTAATTTTTAATTTTTTAACACATTTTATAGTAGATAAAACAATTCAAACTTTTGGTCAGGTGATACTTCTTTTTAAAGCATTTACAATATGGACCACAAAACATTTTTTTTTTAAATATTAACCAACTGAGACACAAATAGTATTTAAGTTGCTAACTTCACCAGCTCTTGACTTAATTGTCTCACAGTATTGATAAGAATTAAAGGACCCGAACTTATTGTTGTTGGTCTAAAGTCCTATGCCTAATAGCTTAATTTTAGATAACCTCAGATGTTACCCTACCCAAAATCTATAATTGAATAGCTCTGGTATTAAGCTTACAAACCTTTTGACTGTAGGAGATTGCCACCAATAGTAAGGACATTGCAGGGATACATTATCACCCCAACTTCATGTCAATTCCAGGTAGGATTAGATTATCCACTTGCATTCAGTCAGGCTTAAAGTCTGCCAGTTGTCAGTGGGGAAATTGAGTCAGGAGAATCCCACCTCAGCCCATGCTGAACAGCTGCTCTCCCACCCTTCCCATGAGATCACCTTTTGCAGTTCATACCAGCATCTCATCAGCTTACTGACATCATGGGTCAGAGGCTCAGATCACCTTTCTTGCTACCAATTCCTGGAGTTAGACTCAGAAGAACAGTCACTTAATAGTCCCATAGCATCTAAAAAATGGCAAGTTCCAATAACCCAGTTTCAAATATGATTATAATTTTCACTTTGGCTAAGGAACATCTTTTGAGGCAAGTCTTAAGTGGCTTAAATGCCTTTCTATACAGGTTCTAGATCCTGATTAAATAGCAATCATAAAATCAAATTTACCATTAAAACCTTAACTTTTCCATCAATGCCAAATTTTACCCAAGGTTACCTTCCTCTAGGAAATTTAGACTGAAATTCTTTTCCCCAAACTAAAGATGTCATGATTTATTCTCAGTAATTAATTTAGTCAATTGTTTTGATACTAATTGCTTTTACCTCACTTTGTAACATGTCCAATTTTTCTCCCCATCACTCCCTTCCCCCAACTTCCTAACACCTTGCATTCTGATTACTCCTTCCCTCAATGTACCCTCCCTTCTACACACCTAACCCTTCCCTTATCCCTATCTTCTCTCTTTTCTTGTAGGGCAAGATAAATTTCTATACCCCATTTCGGGTAGTTCTTATTTCCCAATTATATACAATAAAGAAGGGAAGCAGTTCAGTACATACTAAATATGTGTTCTTTTGCAAAAGACTTCCATAATAATCATGTTGTGTAGTACTAATTATATTTCCCTCTGTCTTATTCTATTCCCCCTTATTTTTCCCCCTACAATTGACCTTATCCCTTCTTGAAAGTATTTATTTCTAGTGACTCCCTTCTCCCATTTGCCCTCCCTTCTAACAATCCCCTCACCCCACTTGTCACCTCTTCTCCTTCTTTCCTGTGGTGTGATATAAATTTTCATATCAAATTTAGTGAACATGTTATTCCCTCCTTCAGCCACATGTGGAGAGAGTAGCTTTATTTTTCCCTTCCTCTCCCTTTCTCCCTTATCTCCTCCATTGAATAAGATTTTTCTTATCTTTTTTATGAGTTATAGCCTGGCCCATTCCATTTCTCCCTTTCTCTTCCCGAAATTTTCCTCCTTCACCCCTTAATTTTTTATTTTATTTTTTTTTATTTTATTTTTATGTGTGGATATCATCTCTTCTGATATAACATACCTTGTACTCTCTATCAATCTATGTGTATGTGTGCGTGTGTATGTACAATCTCTCCATCTACCCAAATACTGAGAAAAGATTCAAGAGTTAAAAATATTTTCTTTCCGTGTAGTAATGTAAACAGTTCCGCTTTAGAGAGTCTTTTATGGTTTTTCTTTCCTGTTTACTTTTACATGCTTCTTTTGATTCTTGTCTTGGGAAGCCAAATTTTTCTATACAGATCTGGTCTTTTCCTCAACAAGAATGATTGAAAGTCATATATATCATTGAATGACCATTTTTTTCCCTTTAAGTATTATACTCAGATTTGCTGGGTGGGGTGATTCTTTGGTTTCAATCCCAGTTCCTTTGACTTCTGAAATATCTCATCCCAAGCCCTTCAATCCCTTAATGTTGAAGCTGCCAGATCCTGTGTTATCCTGATTGTATTTCCACAGTACTCAAATTGTTTCTTTCTAGCTGCTTGCAGTATTTTCTCCTTGATCTGGGAACTCTGAAATTTGGCCACAATATTCCTAGGAGTTTCTCTGTTCGGGTCTTTTTCAGGAGGTGATTGGTGAATTCTTTCAATATTTATTTTGCCCTCTGATTCTAGAACATCAGGGCAGTTTTCCTTGATAATTTCATGGAAGATAATGTCTTGGCTCTTTTTTTGATCATGGCTTTCAGGTAGTCCTATAATTTTAAAATTATTTCTCCTGGATCTATCTTCCAGGTCAGTTGTTTTTCCAATGAGATGTTTCA
Organism: Bettongia penicillata ogilbyi; assembly: GCA_023548195.1. Lineage (NCBI taxonomy): Eukaryota > Metazoa > Chordata > Mammalia > Diprotodontia > Potoroidae > Bettongia > Bettongia penicillata. Next base: position 2,581,841 of record JAJHZJ010000268.1, read on the forward strand.
CAATTATTTTCTATTTTTTCAAATTTTTGTTTTTGTTTAATAACTGCTTGGTTTAACTCAAAGTCATTCATTTCCCTGAACTCAATTCTCTCTTTCAGCGAATTATTTTGTTCAGTGAGCTTTTGAACCTTCTCCTCCATTTGGCTAATTCTACTTTTTAAAACCTCCTTCTCCTCATTGACTTTTTGGACCTTTCCAGTTGAGTTAGCCTCTTTTTAAAGCTGTTATTTTGCTCAGCACTTTTTTGGTTCTCCTTTAGTAAGCTGCTAACTTGTTTTTTAAGGTCTTCTATTGCCTGAGCCCATTTTAAGTTCCCTTTGGAGGCAGAGGCCTTGACTTCCTCTTACAGTATACCTTGTTCTTTCTTATCCAAAAGGAGGGGGGGAAACACCTGTTCTCCAAGGAAGTAACCTTCTATGGTCTTATTTTTCTTCCCTTTTTTGGGCATTTTCCCAGCCAGTTACTTGACTTCTGAGTTTCCTCTCCACAACCACCTTGCCTCCAGTCCCTCCAAGCCAGTACTTGAGGGTGAGATTCAGATGAGCTGCTCTCAAGCCTCAGGGGCTTTCAGCAGGGGCAGGGCTGCTATTCAGTGTGAGATTAAGTTCAGCTGCACAGGTTGGGGCAGGGCCACCACACAGGGCTCAGTTCCCTCAGGGGCTTTCTAATGAGACCTTCAACAATTGATGCAGACTACTGCCTACTTTGAGAGCCCCATCTGCTGCTGCCTCTACTTCTGCCATCTGAGGAGGCCTGAGTTATGGGGACACCCTGCTCTCCTCTCAGTCAGTAGAAAAGATCCTCTCACTGACCTTTGGTGGCTATGGGTTGAGGGATCTGCGCTGCTGCTGCTGGAGATTCTGTCCCTGAAGCCTGCTCGGATCTGCTCCTCTTGGTGCCATGTGGCCAAGGCAGGGCTGGCTCTGCTCCATGTCCAGTGCACAACAGACCTTTCCCATTGGTTTTTCCAGTCTCTCTGGGACAGAAATCTCCTCCACTCTATTGTTCTGTGGCTTTTGCTGCTCTAGAATTTGTTGAGAGTTCTTCTTTACAGGTATTTTATGGGCTGTGGGGTAAGAGCTAAGCATATGTGCCATCATATCTCCTTCCCCCAAGCAACCAAATTTTGACATAATTTTCCACAAGTCAGCCTGACTTACAGTTCAAAGGCCTAGTGGAGATGGATGAACCTTGTAAATAGACCTCTGTTCTGCTTTTGTCATTTCTCCTGGAATTGAGAGGCAGCAAACATGATATCAACCATTCCTCCACCCCTTCTGAAGCCACACTGGCTCTTGGGTAGATGACTATCTTCCAGGTAAAGGATAAAGATGCTAAGGAGGACTCTGGCCAGAATTTTTCTGGCAAGGACTAAGAAAGAGATACCCTCTCCCCCATCTCCTCCATTGTCACAGGACAACTTGTTTCCTTTTCCTTTATTTTGATTCATTTATTTTTTGTAAGGCAATTGGAGTTAAGTGACTTGCCCAGGGTCACACAGTTAGTAAGCATCAAGTGTCTGAGGCAGGATTTTGACTCAGGTCCTCCTGACACCTATCCTTGAACTCCTGGGGGATAACCTCTTCTTACCATATAACCTGGATGACTTAAGTCAGCTTTTATATGAGATCCCCTGCCTTATAAATCTCAGCTGAAATAGAATAAGCACTAGGTGCTTTGCCATGCAAGAGGAACCTAGTGGCATTCAAAATATTCCTCAGTTGAAAGTTTGATTAGAGAGATTGACTTCAGCCTGAGATATATGATCAGTGGCTTCAGCATTGTTTGATGATGATTTGTTGAGAACATTATGAAAGTGTTCGACCTTTCTCTAGGATCATGTCCTTATCCCTAATCAATGTGGTTTCATCAGCACTGAGTAGATGAGATGCACCAAAGAATGGTTATTAGCCCAGGAATAGTGTTCAGGGCATCATAAAAATACTTTTGATTGTTACTCTCAGTGTAAAATTGGATATCAGCTGCCTTCTTACTGAACCAAGAATCCTGAATCTCTCTGAGCTTTACTTGCAGTTTTCTTTTGATGGAGTTAAACACTGCCTTCTTAGAAATATGTGAACTATCCTACTGGTATACCCTGTACAGAATTTCCCCATCATTTTTATCAGACCAATACTGATGTTTGTGAGTGTTCTGGCCCAGATGAGTAAGTGTACTTCTCTACACCAAATCTCTGAAAGTTGCCCAATCTTTTTCTACCCCACTATTACTAGCTCTCCCTCCAAGTCAGTAACAAATTGTTCACACATGGAGAAGCGCCCTAATCTATTGACTTTGAGTCTTTTGATAGATGTCATGTCTCAGGGCCATCACTTGTGTTAATTTCAGCCTTACAATTAACTTGCAGAAAACAGGTTCTCCATCAGTCAGCACCATACCATCCATATTGGAACCAATAGTCACAGAAAATGGAGCAATTTTGACTACTGTGGATAAATTCACTTACCTTGACAGTTTACTTTCCAGGGAGATAAACATAGTTGATGAGGTTGATGCATTCAGTGCCAGAGCTAGCTCATTGCCTGGGAGGCTCCAAAGGAAAATGTGGGAAAGAGGTATTAGAGTGACTTTCAAACGGAAGGTCTATTAGAGCTATTGTGATGACCTCATTGTTGTATGCCTGTGAACCCTGGACAATTTACTCTTACCATGTCAGGAAACTGAATCACCTCTATCTGAGTTACCTTAGGAAGATTCTGAGGATCAGTTGCCAAGATAAGATACCAAGCCCTGAGGTCCTTTCTTGAGCTGAACTTTCAAGTATTCAAACACCCTGAGGGGCTGCTCATATTGTTCCAATGTGAAACATATATTGGCCTAAAAGACTATTTTTTTGGAGAACGGACACAAGTCAAGCACTTTCTGACTTTCATATAAGTCAGAAGAAGTAATATAAGGATACTCTCAAGGTCTCTCTGAAGAACTTTGGAATCAGTTGTGAGACCTGGGAGACACTGGCACAGGACCAGTATGGAATGCCAAAGAAGATGCTATGCTCTATGAGCAAAACAGAATTGTAATAGCTCAAAAGATACATGAGATGCACAAATTTAGAGACAACTCCATTCTAAATGTTCATACAAACGTATCCAACCTGTGCTGGAGCCTTGGAAGCTGGTTTTGGTCTAATCAGCCACAGTTGGACTCATTGTACATTGACTCCAGTATAGTGATTTCATCTTGGTCCTCTTAGAGTACAAAGGACAACAATAGTCAACTAACAGACATACAGTATGGATATACACACATATATGTATAAATTACCTCATTTGGTCTTTCAAACAATTTCTCCAGGTAAGTGGCATAAAAGTTACTCAAACTTGAATAACATGACAGGTCTTGTATATAATAATGCACATATTTGTAGTACATAAGTACATATGTATACCTACATCCTACATGTATTTAAAGAGGTATCCTTCAATGATTTCCTTGTCTGTGGTATAGGTAGCCATGAGAATTTATGAGGAATTAACTGAGATAAGTATAACTCTTCTGCTGCTGAGAATGTGAAGAATGAATAGAAAATATCTGCTCTGTTCTTTATTATGAAGAGGAGCTGTTTGGAAACAAAATGAGAGGAACTGCCCAGTGGATTGATTGATTTAACTGAGACATTATGCCCAATGAAGTGATTGTCAAAGATGGCATGATCAAGCTCAGTTTAGCCATGGAAGTGGATGTTCAACACAGAAACTATGCTCATCAAGGAATTTTTAGGAACAGTTTTTGAAACTGAAAGATACCAGAGTCTATGGTTTCATAGCCCTGGCCATATATTTTCCATATATGTATTTTTTATTAACCTGACTCATTAAGTAGGTACCTACTCTCCTCATAGAAACTATTTACATTGATGGGAGAATGTAAATTAGGTTTATGGGTAGAATGTTATATAGATATTATGCATTTTCTTGTCATTTTCAGTAAATGTTTTGGTTAAGATTAAGTGAGTATTAGTGGCTGGTTTATTAATGGGAAATACACCATTGGGGGCTCACAAGTTCTGTTTATAGGAGTAGTCATTCACCAGGAAGGTTCTATAGATAGATTATATTATATATATATATATATATATATATATATATATATATATATATATGCACATAGCTACACATACATGAATATAATATGGTCATAATGCATTCATATCTATGTATATATGTAAATATATAATATGTACATGCATATATTTCTATTCATTATCTCATTTGATCCATACAGCAGTGGAAAATTTCCATGTGTAAACTTCATCTCCTGATGTAGGACATCAATTTATCTGTAATCTAGGGCCTGAAAAATATTGTGTGAGATGAATTAATTTGCACCTGGTCACAGAAAGCAGTATGTGTCGGAGGAAGCTTATGTCCACGAGAACAGCACAAGCTTAGAACTAAGTAATGCTAGGATGTTGTTTTAATCAAGACCATGATTTCATCAGTGTTGTGAAGTCCGGTTAGTAGAAAAGTTGTGACTAGAATTTATCTCCTTACTATCCTGAGCAGGTCATTCCCCTTTGATCCTGGCTTTCCTGATGTATAAAATTATGGTTAAAGATGTTCTCCAGGATCCTTTCAGATTAGAGCAACTAGGATTCTTAGATTCTTTTTAAATGAGTCTCAGACTTACAGTCTGCACACATAACCTGATTTTTTTTTTAAAAAATCATTTACATTCATGTGGCAGCAGAAGCTGAGTTTCACTGAGGAGTAAATATTTAGCTAGAATATGCATGTTGAATCACAACTGTGTTATTTACTAGTTTTGTGACCTTGAACAAGTTCCTTTCCCCTTTTAGACTTTCATTTCTGCCTCTGTAGAATGGAATGGGAAACAGGTATGGCTTGATGAAGGGAGACAACATGGTGCAATGGACAAGGTGCTGAATTTGAATGCAGAAGACTTGGATTCAGATCCTAGTTGTGACACTTACTGGGTGACTTTGAGCAAGACTTTTAAATTCTCTGAACTTCTTTTCCTCATATATAAAATAGGAAGGTTAGACTAGATCATCCCTAAAGTGCCTTTTAGCTCCAAATTTGTAATCCTATAATCTCTAAATCCCCTTCCATCTCTAAAGCCTAATGATCTGATGTCTGTGGGATTACCAAGGAGTTGGGGCAAAGCACCAGGTTCAGAGAAATGTGTATGTGTGAGGGTGTGTGTGCAGGTATGTGTTTATACCTATTCTACACATATATTTGTATTTTCATTTTCCTATCCTTCATCCTCCACTAAAATTTCACTTTATCATCCTTCTATCTATCTATCTATCTATCTATCTATCTATCTATCTATCTATCTATCTATCTATCTATCTATCTATCTAGTCATCTATTTTTATTTTCACTATCCTTTAGATGAAATTTAGCATTTCCTTCATACTGTACCTGGTCCTGTTCTTGGCTCTTCTAAAACATGTTATCTCATCCTAGAACTTGCCTCAGCCTCCTCTCTCTGGAACATCTTACCATCCCTGCAGCCTTCTCAACATTAAATATTTCAGTGTAAGACCTGCTGCCTTCTCCCATTGTTGAATTTCTCTGGGAGTCTCTATTTTGTGGCCAACCTCCAACCCTCCTGGATTGTTCCTTCTTTCTAAACTTCAAAACCCTGCCCCAGGCTGGTTATCTTTATCTTTTCCTCAACATTTTCAGCTCCCTTTTGTGTGTTGTTTTCCTTCATTGGAATATAAGCTCTTTGAGTGTAGGGACTGCCTTTCTTAATGCCCAGCACATAATAAATGCTTATTTCCCTCCTTCATTCCTTGTCTGCTCCTTTTCACCATCTTGATTTGTGCAATAGAAGAAGCAGACCAAAAGGTTTGTGGTCAAGAACCATGGAATCTTAGGGTTGGAAAGCAACTCAGAGAACATCAAGACCAGTGAGTATCTAAAAAGTAAGCTTTTTTGACTTGCACTGACAAATGCTTGTCCAATTTCTGCTTAAAGACTTCTAGTGAGGGGAATCCATTACCTCCCGAGGCACATCATTGTCTTTCACATACCTCTAATTATAAGTCACTTTCCCCTTATACTGAACCTAAAAAGGTCTGAAACTTCAATCTGTTTCTGTAGTTTTGTTCCTAGAATAGGGAGTGTCAATCTGGGGCCTATGAATTTAAAAAAAAAAATCAATAACTGCATCTCATTATAAATGGTTTCCTTTTGGAATTATACAAATTTTATTTTTTACATTTAAAAACACTATTCAGAAAAGGATCCATATGCTTCTGACTGCCAAAATGTACTCTCTCTCTCTCTCTCTCTCTCTCTCTCTGTTTCTCTCTCTGTCTCTCTTTCGTGCACACACACACACACACACACACACAACTAAGAACTGTCCAAGAGCCATTTTCCACACTTTGAACCTCTGTACTATCTCTCTTGAAGGATATATGGAGAATCTTCTCCATAAATTTTTTATATTCAGTTTAAAGCCCTGTTTAATCAGGTTTGTAAAATTCATGTTATATGTTTTCCAAATCCTAGTTATATTCACTTCACCCCTGGTCAAGCAAAAGCCCATTGAGATCTGGGGGAAAATGAAGAAAATAAGCATTTATATAGTGCCTACAAGGTGCCAAACACTGTGATAAATGCTTTACACATATCTCATTTTATCCTCTCAATGACCCTGGGAAGCAAGTGCTATTATTATTACAATTTTTACAGCTGAGAAAACTGAGGCAAACAGAGGTTAAATGACATGTTCAGGGTCACAGAGATAAGAAGTTTCTGAGACTGGATTTGAACAAAGGTCTTCCTGACTCCATGCCCAGGACTCCACCTCTAGCTTCCATCAAACTTACATCTAATGTTAGGTCCAGAAATACAAAGTTCATTTTAGACTTTTCTATTCCTTAATCTGTTTTTTTTTTTTCATTCTGAAACCGTGCCTTTGATCATTATCAGATGTAAGTATCACCTTGTCCTATGACTTTACAATTCTACTCCTTAGACTAATGCATTCCAGGTTCCCTCCACAGGTATCTTTTGTCCCCATGAAAATCACCAGAAGTGAATCATGGACATCAGGACAGTATGCCCTAAGAGATTCTCTGTCTCATTCTGGATATACACCATATGAAGATACAGACTTCTCTTTCCTAGAGTTGGTTAACAAATAGGAAGCAGCTTAGTACCGAGCACTGGCTCTGGAGTCAGAGGAAGTTGTTCCAACACTTACTATCTATATGACATTGAAAAAAGTCAGTTTCCTCATATATTAATTGAGAAGCCTGCATTACATGACCTCAGAGATCCCTTCCAATTCTAGGTTTACAATATGATGTGATACAGCTGCTTTGGTACCTTTCATCAGAGAGTCGCCAACCACTATCACCTGGGATCTTCTGACTTTCTTGAAGTAGTCTGTGGATCTGCATCATGGGTCCTTAGAATATAATAACCTTCTCCGTACTGAAAGAGTTTAGCTCCCATTCTATAAAATGAGACTGATACCTATTCCATAGCTCCAAATGGTCAAGAATCCTTCTTCTGCTCCTTCTTTTGCTCTACATTCTTACACCTTGAATCTTCTAAACACAAGGATTCCCTCTTGCCTTTGAATATTCTTTGTTTTTGTTTTTCTTTGAAACACCCTCCTTATTTTAAGGAACACTTCATTTTCGTTGATAAACTGGTAAATAGAGAGGTATTCCTTCAGCCCTGTCACCTTCTCCTATGGTAGGGAGGCCAACTTGCTCTTTTTGTAAACATATGTCAAAGTCCTAGAGTACCTGCAGAGGCAAAACAGCTGTGGAGGGAATTCAGCAAGGCACAGTGAGCTGTCCACCAACAGCTATCCTCTGATTGCATTTATGAGCACCATAATGTTCTAGATACAGGTGATCAAGGAGGCATAGCCAGGAGAAAAGACTCTGACCACCCCCCGCTCCCCAAACATTTGTGGTGAAGCAAGTAGCATCAACAATGAATTAAATAAATGTGTAAAACAAGTTCAGGAAAAAAATGAGAGTGAGGTGGACCTGAGAGTCTGCATAAATGGAGGAAGAACTGAGGATTTCAGAATTTTGAGGACTGAGGGCAAAGGGCATAACAGGCTTGCTTTACTCCTTGCTACCAATTTTCCAGCCTGGTTCACTGAATGACGAAGATCCGTGTGCAGATTCTGGATTCTAATGCCCTCCTTTATAATCATAACAGCTTGTAAGAGCAATGAGTAAAAGCTGTACTTTGCTGTAACTGCTGATATATTGTGTGTATGTGCAGGTACATATGTTCATACATATACATAGATATGTAAATGCACATATCCACATATATGCTTATTTACATATAAGCATGGATATTTGTGTAGGCACACATATACACATGATGTATGTATAGGTATGCATTGTATATATTATTGTCAAAAGGGACAGGGTAAGATCCTGACGTTGCCCTTTACTGCCTGTCTGACTTGAATGGATTGCTTCCTCTAGATCTTAGTTTTCTCATCTGTAAAATAATTGAACCATATTAATTGCTGATGGGTAAGATGAGTCAATGTCAAAACTAACAACCTAAATTAATCCATTTATTCAATGCCATATCAATCAAACTACCATAGGATTACTTTATAGAACTGAAAAAACAATAATGAAATTCACATCAAAGTCATAAAAGGTCAAGAATCTCTAAGGAAATGATGTAAAGAAGTAGGTCTAATACTTCCCTTCCAGATCTTAAGCTCTATTATAAAGCAGTAATTCTCAAAACAGTTTGGTACTTATTGATTAAAAAATAGAGCTCCATCAGCGGAACAGATTAGCTACACAACCTACAGAAAAAAATATATCTAGTACCTTAGTAGTCAACAAATACAAAGAAGTCAGCTACTGGGATAAGGACTCTCTATTTGACAAAACCTGCTGAGAAAATTAGATAGCAGTATGGAAGAAATTAAATTTAGATCAACACCTCATACCTTATACACTAAGATAAGCTTCAAATAGATGTATAATCTAGTTCATATCATAAACACAATAGAAAAAATGGAAAAATACCTAGTATATCTAGAGATAGCAGAACCATTCATGACCTAAAACCAAGGCTAGAAAGAGGATCATAAAAATGAAATAGATCATTTTGATTATATGAAATTAAAAAGAAAACTTTTGCACAAAATCCCATAAAAGGTTGGGGTTTTTTTGTGGCTTTTTCTTTTTTTGTTTTTGGTCAATTGGTGACTCTTTGTGACCCCATTTGAAGTTTTCTTGGCAAAGATACTGGAGTGGTTTGCCATTTTCTTCTCCAACTTATTTTGCAGTCGAGGAAACTGAGGCAAACAATCAAGTGGCTTGCCTAGGGTCACACAGCTAGTAAATGTCTGAGACTGGATTTGAATTCAGGTCTTCCTGACTCCAGGGACAGCATTCTCATAAAGGTATCATTTCCTGCATAAGGAACTGATAACATTTGTAAGAATAAGAGCCATTCCCCAATGGATAAATATTCTAATATGAATAGGCATTTCTCAAGTAAAGAAACTCAGACTATCCATAGTCATGAAAAAATGTTCCAAATAACTACTAAGTAGAGAAATGCAAATTAAAGGAATTCTGTGATTCTACCTTATACACATCAGTAAGCTGATGAGCATTTATTATGTATCTACTGTGTGTCATTGTTATAAGCTCTGGGGATACAAAGTAAGGCAAAAAGCCTTTCCTGCCCTGAAGGAGCAACTATAACAAAAGAGGAAAATGATACATTTGAGAGGAGATGTAAGAAAATGGGCACACTGATGTACCATTGTTGGACTTCCAAATGGATACAACTGCTCTTGAAAGCAAATTGATATCATGAACAAAAACAAAATACCAAAAGCACATGTTCTTTGACCCACCTATACCATTGCTAGGCCTATATTTTAAAAAGATGAAAGAAGATTAGGTCCTATATGTGCAAAAATATTTATAGCTATTCTTTATGTGGTAGCAAAAAATGGGAAAATAAAAGAATGCCTGTCAATTAGGGAATGATGAATAAATTATAGTTTATGAATATAATGATATACTACTGTCTTGGAAGAAATAAGGAAATAGATGATCTCAGAGACTATCTACAGGACTTAAGCAATCCATATAAAATACTTATATGAACTGATTCAAAGTGAAGTAAGCAGAACCAGAAAAAAAATTATACCATAATAACCCCAATATCAATATTATAAATAAAATATGAAATATTATAAAAAATGAACAATATTGAGGAGCTTTATAAAGAATGAAATAGAGAGCTAACATGTGCCTGAGACAGATCTGAAGCTAAATCTTCATAGTTTCAAGTCAGGTTCTCTATCCAGTCTTTGAAATAGGCATTATAGTACATTATCATATAGCATTTACTAAATAGTTCATCTCATACTCTCCTCACAACCATAACCAAACATAGATTTGGAGACCTATATTTAATTTTTTCAAATATTGTGCCAAATCTTCAAGATCATGGATTGTGAAAGCACTTTGAAAAGTATAAAAGCATTATAGAAAGCCACAAGGGATTATTATAATTCCACCCACTGTATAGTGAGATCATCATTTTATGTTGAGATACAATGCAAGAGTTTCTGGGCTCTTGAATCCTGGATGCTTTCATATTGCTAAGTTTTATCCTTTGGGAAAAATTCCCATGGAGAATTGAGCATGAGAAAACAAACTTCCCTTCTGTGCTATATAATCTGTAAAAATAGCGTAAGAATTAGAGTGTGAGGGGGAAAGAAACAAAACAAAAAACTCTTGAAACAATGTCTACTTCAATACAGCAAAAGTAAATAACACTAAGTCCACATGAATAACTGTAACGAAGGAAGGCTCTCACTTTGTAGGGTGTATTAAGTCCCAAGGGCAACAGGAATTTAAAAAAAAATAAGAATTCTGTTGGGTGAGATATTCACACATCTGTATCTCTCCTACTTTCTCCTCTCTGTTCTTCTGGTATCCTCATTAACATATTCATGACTATTGAATAGACTCCTAGTTCTTCCCATCTTGGCTCTGCCCTCTTTCATTCCATCATACTACAGCCAGACTAATCATTAGGCATAGATAGGGTCATGTCATTCTTCTGCTCAAAAAACCTTCAGTGAATGCCGAGTGAAGTTTAAATTCCTCTTCTTGGAATTTAAGGTTTTCCACTATTTGACACCAGTCTGCCTTTCCAATCTGATCACATCTCATTCTCCTATTCACACACTACTCTTCAGCTAAATTGCTAAGCTCCCATCTTGCACTCTCCTGCCCCTTTGCTTTTTCTCATATTGTGCCTTATTTCCGAAACACCTTTCCATTAGGGTCCCTCCAACTCTAAAAAGTCAGTGCCATTTTCTGAGTGTGAATAACAAGTGGATTTTAGATATGTAAAGGGTAAAGAAGGGGATGTTGGTAGTCAGGATAATCTGAGTTCTATTTCTGACACTTTCCCATTACTACCTGTGGGATAGTGGAAAAGTTTCTTTATTTCTTTTAATCCAAATTCCCACTTTGTAAAATGAAGCAATTATATTAAATTGTCTCTTAGATCTCTTCCAGTTCTAAATCCTTTGCCTTTTTTATCTTTCACTTTTGTGGTCTCAGCCTTCCTAAAGTGCGAAAAGGGTGAAAACAAACTTGACTGTCTGGATTTCTCCTCTCTTCCCAGCTACTTTCCCATCTTGGAGAAACCTCTACGCTGAGTCCTCCTCTCTTGATTGATAATTGACTATTTCAAAAGGGGACCTATCCCTGCTTCATTTTCCAGACTTTATCTGGCAAACCACCTATATATACATGTATATATGTGTATAGGTGTATATATGTATATATATGCACATATATACACACATATACACACAAATATACACACATATACACAAACACATACATATATAATGTTAAATATAATTATCTTTTTATCACATATATTGTCTTGTGTTAGAATATAGCATATGTATTATATATTATAATATAGTCTATTATTGCATATGATTTACTATATTATATAATACATGTATTATACAGTAGATACAATATATAGTATATACATTATAAAACATATATTATGGTATTTTATTATATACTACATATATAATACAACATGGAATACTGTAATATATAATATACATCTATATATGTGTGTATATATGTATATATACACACACACATACACACAATATGTATTATATATTGAATATAAGCTTCCTGAAGATAGGGACTCTCTTGATTGCTTATACAGGGAATTTGTATCTACAGTGCTTACCACAATACCAGATGCCCAGTAAATGCCCAGTCTCTGTTTGTCTGACTGTTTATCTTCTATTGCTCTAGTCATCCATGACAATTTAAATTTGTGGACAGTAAAAGGAATAAAAATCATCTCCATAAGCCAGAGATCAAACCAGTTGGGTGAATGACATTTTATTTTATCTTCTGTTATAAGTTCACACTCGTTTGGAAACAACCTTGTCTCCTGAATTTCACGCATCATTTTTTCTCCCCTCTTGAATGGCTTTATGGTGTAATGTGTATTATAGTTCTCTTTGTTCCTCTCCCTTAATAGGCGATGAGGTCCATGATGACAATACTTAATCTTAGCTTTGTATCATCTTTACTCAGCACCTAGAATAGTCCTTTTCCCTGAGAAAGTCTCTTGTCCTAGCTTGCTGAATGAATGAATGAATCTGCCCTTCATAAGGCCACATACAACATTGTCTGAAAAGATCCTAAAACATCAGCAAGTCAGCAGACAAACATGGGTGAGAGGGGGAGAAAGAAAACAGACAAGGTTCCCCACTTGCTAGACACTGGGAAATGATTAGGAATTCACAGAACTTTGCTTTTCTGTTATATTGTGAGTTCAATCATAATTAGAAGCATCATTACATAGAAAAGAATCCCTGGTGGAGTCTTGCTATCCTTCTTCTGCTTTTACAAATAAAGACATATGCATTTTGCATAAACGTGGAGGTATAAATAATGAATTAGAAACAAAATAGGAATTATAATACAATGATGTGGTCTGTACAGGTTTTTGTGGTCCCTGGAGAAAGATCCTATAGAAACATAAGTTATTGCTCTGTTTTTAAATATTCATAATTCTTTGCTAACTCTGCTCACTGTACACATATGGGACATTTGAGCAGAAATTCTATGGTCTTTATTCTTCCATTGCATTTCAATTAAAGACATCGTTTGTCTTGGGTGTTTTATCTCTGGGAGCATTCTCATGTGTGCTATTGTGTGATAACACACTTTCCAGGTCTTTGAAGTTCCCCGTTGTACTCCCAGCCTCCTAACACCCCATAGGTGTGTGTAATCTCACTCTAACAGAATGTTGTCATGTCTTGTTGACTAATTAAGCTTCCCCATTCCAAATCTCAGCAGCTGAAAGTTCAAGTGTTGAATGGTGGGACAGTTCATTGAAATGTGCTTCAAAATTGTTTCTTTCTCCACACAAGTTTTGGTCAGCTTCCGTGGAGTCCTGGAGCCATTTTATTTAACCCTTGATGGGTGGCCTGGAATGTTCCAGGCTTTTCCAGCTCAGAGATAATGCCAAATGGAGCCCATGGGAATGAGAGACACCTGAGTCTTGACCTGCATTTTTATTCTTTGCTCTGTTACTGCTGTTCTCTCCTATTAATGATGTGGTGCCAAGTTTGAGACGCCAATGGGCTGGCTAGCATGGCTCACAAAAAGCCAAAGAACTAGAGTCTAGTCATTCACTAGACCATACAGGAATAAATATAAGAAATATCTTTTACTCCATATTCTAAAACAGAAACTGAAATTCAGAAATAGAGGAGACCTGAGAGACTGATTCAACTGCTTCTTCATTGCATAGATGCATAAACTGAGGTCCGAAGAAGGGTCCAGAGATGTTCCCAAGTACTTCAGAGCAAGTTAATGACAGTGATGAGATTACAACTCAGACCTCCAAATTGCTAATCCTGAATTTCCCCTCCCCCCACTTGTTCAGTCATTTTTCAGTTGTGTCCAAGTCTTTGAGACTTATATTGATTGCTTTTTGTTTGTTTTGGTAAAGATACTGGAGTTTTTTGCCATTTTCTTCTCCAGCTCATTTTACAGATGAGGAAACTGAGGCAAACAGCGTTAAGTGTCATGCCCAGGGTCACACAGCTAGTAAGGGTTGAGGCCAGATTTGAACTCAAGAAGATGTCTTCCCCACTCCAAATTCAGCATTCTATCTACTTCACCACCTAGCTTCCCAGTATTTTTTTTCCACTGTATTATTCTATATTACCCCCCTCACCCTATACTCCTTTTGATATTTGTATTTGATATTTAATTTGAGGATGTATATATCACATGTGCACATGTATGCATACATACCTAGCAATGCATGATATAAATATGTATACATGCCTATATACACATGTGTGTATAAAATGTATAAATACACACTGTTATACATATACAAGCTATATTCATGCATGCATTAATGCATATATACTGTATATGAAAGTGGCATATATGATATATACTTTTAAGAAAAAGTAAACAAGGGGGGCGGAGCCAAGATGGCGTAGTAGAAGGATGCACGTTTACGAGCTCCAAAACCACAGTCCATAGAATTAATGTAAAAAGAGACCCCCATAACTTCTGGACCTCTGAAAGGGGTACAGAAATGGAGTGGAAGAGATTTCCATTCCAGGGAGCCCTGGAGACCCGTCCCCAGGGTCCATCGCGCTGCCCTAGCCGCGGCCCCAGAGAAGCTGACCCGAGCAGGCTTCAGGGACGGAAGCTCCAGCAGCCGGGAAAGTCCCTCCACCCACAGAAGCTACAGGTCAGTGAGAGAGAAGGCTGGGCTGGACGAGAGGGGGAGCGGAGTGTCTCCGTGACTCAGGCCCCCTCGGGAGGAAGCGGGCGGCGGCAGAGGCGTGGGCGGCAGCGGAGGCAGCAGCGGCTGCGGCCAGCCCAGGACTCCCCCCAGCAGCAGGCAGGATCCTCATTACGGAAGGTCTCTGCATAAACAACCTGAGGGAGCTGAGCCTGGGAGATGGTCCTGCCCCACCCCGCTCTTTTACTGAAGGCCTCTGCATAAAGCCCCTGAGGGAACTGAGCCTGGGAGGCGGCCCCCCCCACCTGCCCTGTCCCTGAAAGTCTCTGCATAAAGCCCCTGAGGGAGCTGAGCCTGGGAGGCGGCCCTGCCCCCACCCCAGCACCAGAACTAAAGCTCACATTGATTAGCGGCGTGAAAAGCCCATTTGAATCTCAGAGCCCAAGCAGTAGCTGGGTGGATCTAGGCGGGGGTGGACAGGAATCTCAGAAGTCAAGTAACTGGCTGGGAAAATGCCTAGAAAAGGGAAGAAAAATAAGACTATAGAGAGTTTTTTTCCAACAAATGCAAATGATCCCGACATTCGGATCTGACGAGGACGAGGAAATATTCTTGCCATCAGGGAAAGACGTGGAGGGTGGGGCCTCAGCACCCCAGACACCCCAGGGGGATGTCGGGTGGGCTCAGGCCTTGGAAGAGCTCAAAAAGGATTTTGAAAAGCAAATTAGACAGGTGGAGGAAAAACTGGGAAGAGAAATGAGAGAGATGCAAGGAAAGTATGAAAAACGGGTCAATACCTTGGTTAAGGAGACCCAAAAAAATGCTGAAGAAAATAACACCTTGAAGAATAGGCTCACTCAAGTGGCAAAAGAGGTTCAAAAAGCCAATGAGGAGAAGAATGCTTTCAAAAGCAGAATTAGCCAAATGGAAAAAGAGGTTCAAAACCTCACTGAATTTAATAGTTCTCTCAAAATTAGAATGGAACAGATGGAGTTTAATGACTTTACGAGAAACCAAGAAATCACCAAACAAAACCAAAAGAATGAAAAGATGGAAGAGAATGTGAAATATCTCATGGGAAAAACAACTGACCTGGAAAATAGATCCAGGAGAGACAATTTAAAAATTATGGGACTACCTGAAAGCCATGATCAAAAAAAGAGCCTAGATATCATCTTCCATGAAATTATCAAGGAAAACTGCCCTGACATTCTAGAACCAGAGGGCAAAATAAGTATTGAAAGAATCCATCGATCACCACCTGAAAGAGATCCAAAAAGAGAAACTCCTAGGAACATTGTGGCCAAATTCCAGAACTCCCAGCTCAAGGAGAAAATCTTGCAAGCAGCTAGAAAGAAACAATTCCAGTACTGTGGAAATACAATCAGGATAACTCAAGATCTAGCAGCTTCTACATTAAGGGATCGAAGGGCGTGGAATAGGATATTCCAGAAGTCAAAGGAACTAGGACTCAAACCAAGAATCACCTACCCAGCTAAACTGAGTATAATACTTCAAGGGAAAATATGGTCTTTCAATGAAACAGAGGACTTTCAATCATTCTTGATGAAAAGACCAGAGCTGAAAAGAAAATTTGACTTTCAAACACAAGAATGAGAAGAAGCATGAAAAAGGAAACAGCAAAGAGAAGTCTTAAGGGACTTACCAGAAGTGAACTGTTCACATTCCTACAGGGAAAGACAATATTTGTAACTCTTAAAACTTTTCAGTATCTGGGTAGTTGGTGGGACCACACGCACACGTACATGCATGCACGCACACACACATACACACATGCACACACATACAGAGACAGAGAGCACAGAGTGAATTGAATAGGATGGGACCATATCTTAAAAGAAATTAAGGTAAATGGTGAGAGAGAAATGTACTGGGAGGAAAGAGGGTGAAATGGAATGGGGTATTTATATGTCATTTAAGAGGCAAGTAGGAGACTTCTTAGTGGAGGGAAAAAGAGGAGAGCTGAGAAAAAAAAAAAACAATTAGTTTACCCTCATCACATTTGACTAAAGGAAGGAATAAAATGCACACTCATTTTGGTATGAAAACCTACCTTACAGTATAGGAAAGTGGGGGAGAAGGAGATAAGCAAGGGAGGGGGGATGATGGAAGGGAGGGCAAAGGGAGGAGGGAGCAATTTGAAGTCAACACTTGGGGAGGGACAGGATCAAAAGACAGAAGAGAAACAATGAGGGGCAGGGTAGGATGGAGGGTAATTCAGTTAGTCTTATACAACATGACTATCAGGGAAGACATTTGCAAAATTACACAGATATGGCCTATATTGAGTTGCCTTGCCTTCCCAAAGGGAATGGGTGGGGAGGGAGGGATGGGGAGAATTTGGAACTCATAATTTTAGGAACAACTGTTTAGTATTGTTGTTGCTACTAGAAAAGAAGACATACAGTTAATGAGGAATAGAAAGTCATCTGGCCCTACAGGAGAAAAGAGAAGATGGAGACAAGAGAAGGGAGGGATGACAGAAGAGAGGGCAGATTGGAGATAGGGAAAATTAGATTGCTTGGGGTATTGGGGTGGGGGGAGGGGTTATAAAAGGGAGAAAATTTGGGAACCCAAAAATTTTGTGAAAATGATTGTAAAAAGTTAAATAAATAAATAAATAAATAAATAAAAGAAAAAGTAAACAAGTAGTTTGTGTCTGTCTGTGTATATGTATTTGTATATATAACATTTCAGGTCCCATATTTAAACAGCACTTTATCTCATTAAATTAGTAAAAATATAAATGTCTGTATGCATATGCTTACATTTTGAAGCATCTATGTATGCATATATTATGGATATATGTAGATAGTCTTTTGTGGATGTGAAGATTGCATACACATATACATATATTACAGAATATATACACATTTGTATAGCCTATGCATGTTGCATACATGTATATCCAATATAAACACTTGTATATCTACTTGCATAGTATATATGCATGCAGAGAATAGATTTTTACCTTAAGGCAGGAGTTCTTAACTTTTTTGTGTCATGGACCCCTTTGGCAGTCTGGTGAAGCCTATGGATCCATTCTTAAAGTACTGTTTTAAATGCATAAAATAAAATGCAGAGGATTACAAAAGAAATACAAGTTTAGTGTTAGTAAAGATTTTTTTCCTTGATGAAGTTCCCTGACTTTCTTAAATCTGTCCATTGGCAGTCTGCAGACCCCCCTGAGTTTGAAAGTCAGAAACTTCCAATTTTTTAGATCTGTGGGAGTATCCTGACCAGTTTGGCTCATCAGTCAGCTGCCCTGTGACCAACATAAAAGAGGACACGACCCAGGTTATTTAGAACAGGCAGACAAGTGTGTCATCTGCATCACTGGAGGGAATCCCCCACATCCATGAGACTACAGATTCATCTGAGCATCTGAATATATTAAATGAAACTTAGAAGGAATTTATGTCAGCTTTGTCAGAGGAAAATTCATCTAACTGAGCAATTGGTTAATTAGGGCACTGAGTGAATCTATCAGTGCATATATGAGCACAGGCACTGTAGACAGACAATGAGCTAGGTCCTGCATTGAATAGTAGGGCCACATATTTACTGATCTCAGGCTGTTCATGGCCACACAGGTCATCTCTTTAGCACCTATATTTTCCTAGTGATGCTATATAGAAGTGAATCGTGGAATTAGACAAGCTCAAATGAATCAGAATTGTAATTGATCCAAAAGGCAGGAGAAAGACTAAAAATTAATCATTATAAATGGTTGTTATAAATAAATACAAAATGTTTACTAGTTATGACTTATGTAACACAGTGCTGCATAGAGAATCATCAAAAACATGAATAACCCATGAGTGCCTTGATGATAGCCTGTCCTAGGAATATGACAATGAGATGAAACATTGGGGGCTGGCACAAACAAGTGAGTAGTTGATAGAATGATAATGTCATTAGCAGGAAAGGATCAGGCAGGAGAGGACCTGGTTCTGAGAACAGTATGATGACTTTTGTCTTGGACATACTGACCTTGAGGTTATACATGAATATGTGAAATACACCAGAGTCATTGTATAGAGTCTTGGAGTCAGAGACACCTAGATTCATGTCTTTACTTTGACAGTCCCTGGCTGTATGCCCTAGGTAAGTCACTTCAATTCTTGGAATTCCCGGCTACTCTCTAGGAGTATGCATTGAAGATACTGCCATTCTTCATGGGTAGAAGGAACATCCTCACTGGGAATTTCCTACACCAATGGAATAACTGGTCTACCTTCACAAAAACATATACATTTTCCCCTCCAGTATTTAAAAGACTTTTTAAATTTTATCTCTGACCCATGTCATATCTTCTCTGTGACTTACTAGATAATCTCCACAAGTTAACATGGACAAAAGAAATCATTACCTAGTGGTAAACCTCTAAGGAATGGAATTTTTCCAAGCTTAAGCTGGCTGACCCTTGGACAGTAAACAGATAATCTATCATTGAATTTGCACTCAAACTTTTCATGCTTGTTGGGATGTGCCAAATCCTGTATTTGGTGGGCATCAGCTCCAAGAGCCCAGTGTCACCTCTGTGCCCCAATGAGGCAAGACCAGAGGTCCTTAGTGAAGGGTAATATGGAAAAGAAAATCATATTAAAAAAAGCTTGTTCACTTTTCATTATTTTAATGATGATTCTAATTTCATGATGAAAACTCTCAAATGAGTCGTTTTTATTAATATTAGAGTAAGATAAATATACATGATCCTCCTAGCCCATATCATTAGCTTTTATGTCCCCAAACTTCCCAAATCTGCCATAGTCCAGAGTCTGTCCTTCTGTGATATGACTAACACATACATAATACCAAATGTAATTCAACAAAATCTCACTCATTTTCACTTTGCTGTTCCACAAATCCCCCAATCTTCATAAAACCCCAACGGTGGTCTTCATCTGTCAGCCAAGATTTAATAATGGGGAGCTGTGGAGAGGGCTCATATTACTAATATTCCATTACATTTACAAAAGATACAACAGTACATTCATTAGTATACTATGAAATATTACCCTAACTAAGTAAAATTAAATTATACTTGTCAAAATAAATGAGCACAGTACAATGCAACAACGCACATTAACCCAAAATACATATAAATAAGTTTTTTTTCCTTACTTGCTAATTTGTGAAATTTGCTAATTCACAGTGGGCTTCTCTGTCATTAGTGTGAATTAGCCTCATTCTGCTATAATACAAAGGAGTTTGCACAATCACTTTGGGGCGATCTCAGCCATCCTGTACCTGCAGCCACATGTTGAGTAGTGACTTGCTTCTTTTCCTCCATTCAAGTTTATTGTAAGATCCATATCAATTATCACCTTTGGAATTGGTGATTAGGCAATTAACATTATCTTGGAGGATGGAAACTTTTATTTTTAAGTTGGAAGTAGCATAATATTCCTCCCAAAAAAGTCAAATAGTACAAATAATATTCAATCACAGAATTATTACTGATTGCTGTGGTTGTGATAATTCTCTTCTGTTCCTTCTCTATACACCCATATACACAATATGCATATATACATATATAATACATGCATATGTTCCCATATACACAATACATATTAAATAGCTGTTTGGATGCTCTCTCTCCCATTAGAATGTGAAATCTGGGGGAGGAGGGACTATATTTTTACCTTTTTTTCATATCCCTAGCACTTAAGACAATACATGGTTCATAGTAAGTATTTTTAAAATGCTTGTGATGATTATAGTTTTGAGAATTTGGACCCAGGTCTCTCTGGTTTTGAGGCTATCTTTCAGTCTACCATACCATACTGCCTCTTGTCTTGTACAGAAAATGTTTTATAAATATTTGTTGAATTAAATTCATATACATGGATTATAGAAGCAGCTATGATTAACCAAAACTCTTTATATTTCTACCAGACCATGTGGATAAATAGCTACTTGTAAGAATGAAAAGACTCAGGTTTTGAGTCTTCAAGTTTAATTTGAAACACAGGATGCTTGGTGATTATTAATCATCTTAGAGGAATTTAATAAATAGAAGCAATTTCAGATTAGATACTAATATAATAAAAACCTGTTATTCCCTATAACTCTGTGTTCTCTTATGACCCAATGGGCAAACTGTTGTTTGTAATATACTGTTGAGGTCTTCCCCTGAACAAGTTCAGTTTGCTATATCAACATGTTTTATAATCAAATAGATTTTGTTCTCAAAGTAAAAGAAATTAATTAAAGAAATAAATGTGTTACTAAACTGTAAACTCTTTGAGGGTAGTAATCTGTATCTTCCCACCTCACCTAGTAGAGTTTGGAACAGAATAGATAAGAAATATTTGTCAAATGACTGAATGAATGAGTGAATGCAGTCAACACTTAGATATAATTGAAATATCCCCCCATAGACTTTTACAGAACAATTTTAGGAAATAGATTATGAAGTTAAATAGCCTTTCAAGAAAATAAATTTTTCCTTCTCTCTTCAAGCAGCTGCTACCATAATCAATTAAAATGCTCATATGGATGGTGAAAGGGATAAGAACCTCAGATTCACCAAATCTGGATTCTTTAGTGAGATTGCAAGTTTCAATTCCATGTGACTTGACTCAGTACTTTACTTTTTTCAATAGGGATATAAATTAAGTTGAAGTCACTTGGTGTTTTACAGCCTGAAGATTTTTTGAATGCAACCTTGCAAACCAAGACTTGAGTCTTTTCCTAAGAGCCTGTATTTGCCCTCTTGACCTTGGCAAAGATTATTTATCTCTGACAAAAACTGAAGAACGTTAATATGGATTGGATATAAGGAGTTCAGGAAAAGCCTTCAAAGAGGGAAGGGGATAAGGAGGATGGATAGTGGGAAAAATGAATAAGGTACTATTTGTGTTCCAAGCGCAGCAGCGACCATTGGATAGTGAAAACAGTTCTAAATCTAGAACCTTTTTTAGGGGGGGAAATACTGTAGTTTACCCTCTACTTCTTTATAATCATAGCTGCCGGATCTTTTGCGATCCAATTTCTGGTTCCCTAGTATTTGAACTTTTGCTTTTTGGCTGCTCGTAGTCTATTCTCATTGAACTGAAAGCTCTGGGTTTGGCTACAAGGTGCCTGAAGTTTTCATTTGAGGGTATTTTGTAGGCAGTAACTGGTCAATTCTTTCTAGTTTCACGTTGTCCTCTGGTTCTCAGCAATCTGGAGAGTTTTAAAATGATTTCTTGAAATAGAACATGCAGACTGTTTTTTTTTTTTTCTTTTGGTCATGGCTGAAAGGTAATGTAGTGATTATTGGATCATCCCTCCTTGATCTCTCTTCCAGGTCAGCTGTTTTGTTATGAGGGTCCTTAAGTTATCTTTTATTTTCTTAAAAGTCTTTTGACTTTAACGTTTCTTGGTGTTTCATATTTAGTTTTTGTCTAATCCATTCTAATTTTCAGGAAACCTGTTACTTGAATAAGTTTCTGTATCACTTGTGCTGAACCGTTATTTTTTTCCCCCAAATCTCTACTTGACAGCTCTCATTCCTTTTCTAAAACTTTCTTCTATTGATCTCATTTCATTTATATCCTTTTTTAAACTCTTGCATCATTTCTTTCAGGAATTTCAATTGACCTTGTGGACAAAATGTTTTCTTCCTTGAGGCCTTGCTTATGCATGTTTTAGAGTCATTTTCTCAGTCTGTGTCTTAGGTATTCCTGGTCTAATAATAACTTTTTATCTCTTTTGTTTATTCATTTCCCCAGTCATTTGGCCTGGAAAATCTGCCTTTGCTGGTCTATCTAAACGCTCTGGAGAATGAGTCTAAGATACTAGTCCTCTAGAAGAGCCCCATATTCCTTCCCTGGGAAGGGGACTGAGTCTGTGATATTAACCTCATAGAGATCTCTGGTTGCTGAGTCCTTGTTCTAGGTCTCATGTCATTGGCCTAGACTGAGGTTGCTGCTGGGGTTCTAGCTTGAAAATATAAGAAATGATTTATGCTCCTAAACCCTCTGAGAGATCCTCAGAGGGAGGGGTCAGACACACCTGAAAGTGATATATTTGCATGTGGGTAGGCTATGTAACACTCCACTAAGCCTGAGAAAAAAGAACATAGTATCTATCTGGGACCAGTTCTGTCCATCAAAAATTCACTTAAGGCTGATACCAAGGCTGGTAAACATGAATTGCACAGAGTGGGAGAAAGCTAAGATACTTCGAGATTCAAACCTTAAGGAAAGCATTTTTAGCAGGGATAACCCAGGAAAGTAAATTTGGCAAGTTGGGGAGGAGACAGGCTAGAGAGAAGATTGAAATTACCAATGATTTCAAAAGAAAACTCAAAGACCTTGAACGTAAGCAGATAAACTAATAGGAAAACATGAAGAATAGAAGGAAATATGGTCTCCAGATCTAATAAATGAATTCAGGGATCTATGAGTAAATACTGCAAAACAAAGGAAAACGACCCAACATTTAATGAGACAGAGGACACTGGGGAATGTGAGAAGAGCATGGAACCACAGCACACTGTTCCTAAGTGACTCAAGACAGAA
This sequence comes from Bettongia penicillata ogilbyi, assembly GCA_023548195.1. Classification (NCBI taxonomy): domain Eukaryota; kingdom Metazoa; phylum Chordata; class Mammalia; order Diprotodontia; family Potoroidae; genus Bettongia; species Bettongia penicillata. The sequence goes on from JAJHZJ010000268.1 coordinate 2,605,176, forward strand.
GTAAGAATTAAAGAGGAAAAATTATGACCAGCACAGCAAAAATAATGGGCAGAAAGAGACAAACTGGAATCTGTAATAAGTCTCACCAAAGAAACGAAAGGGAGAAAAATAAGTTGGGAATGCATATTTACAAAATTGAGGGTAATCTAGAAAAAGCAGAGGAAAATAACAAAACAGTAACATTAAAAAGATTATATGCTCACTATGCTAGCAAAGCACACTGATCTTGAAGACATTATGAGTAAAGACAATCTAAGGATCATAGGTCTTTCAAAAGAACACAAGAATACAGAAAAAAACTCTAAAATTCCATAATGCAGAAAAAAATAGAAAACTTCCCCAAACTTCTTGACACAGAAAATGAAAAACTCAAGAAAAGAATTCACATATTACATCCAGGAGGGGAACAATGTTGCAAGCACCAAGACACATAGTAGTTAAATTTAAGAACTGAATTTAGAAATGACAGTGTCTGAAAGTTATCAAGGTAAAGACCTCCAAATACAAAGGAAAGGAAATTAGAACAATGCAAAATTATTCTGCACCCTCCAGAAAACAAAGAAGTGAATGGTTTGATATATTCTGAGGAGTAATGGAACTGAGAATGCAGCCTAGGGTGACCTATCATGTAAATCTATCCATGTAAATGCTTAATACAAATGAAAAATTATAGATGTCCAATAATAAAGATGCATTTGAAGAAAAGAAAAATCAGTGCTAGAGAAATACCCCAACAATAGAAATACAAAAGGAATAAATAAATTAAGTAGGCAGGAATAGTAACAGCAACAAAGTGACAGCCAACAGATCAATAAGAAACTTTTTTCAAAAATTATATAAGTAGACAGATGAAGCTGAAGTACAGTGGAGGTAACACTAAAGAGGTGAAACTAGTGCATTTTGGACAGAATCAGCAATACCCTGCCCACAGGTGAAACAATTTTGTTTTGCTTTGTTTGAGAGGGGCACATCATAACAAGGAAGGGTACATGAAAAGAGAAGAGCAAGAAAATAGAGAAAAAAGTGTGATGTGCAGGGGTCAAATCAAAAGCTAGAAATAAAGGAAAGATAACCCCTAGGATCTCAGAAAGAGAAGAGCCTACAGGGCTACAGATGAGGAGAAAGATTGAAAAAAAAGGGGGGAAAGGAGACCGTGCTGTAGTGGTAGGAGGACATTCCAATGATGAATACTTCTGTGGGTGAAAAAAGATGATTTATAGAGGGAAATAAAGACTGTATTATGTGTGGTTTGAGGGATTTGGCACTTGAAAAGTCTGCTCAGTGAAACCTTGGGAGAGAGAAGTTGGAACTCCTGGGGATGACTGACACCTGGGAGAGTGGGAGAACATAGACTAAAGGAAGAGATTTTGAGGCAAACGGGTTAAAAAAAAGGTAACCGGTGGTGGTGGACTGCATAATCAGGGGCATGAGGGTAGGAGGGTCCTACCCTGGGGCAGTATTCTCTCCAAAAACATAACTATCTTACCTAGGGAATGTGTCCTTATTTGACAAAAAAAACACTGGGAAAACTGGAAAGCATTCAGGCAGAAATTAGGTTTACATCAATATCTTTTACCACATTCCACAATATCTTCTAAATAGATACATGAACTTAATATCAAAGATCATACTACAAAAAAACAGAAAATAAACAGGTCACATATACAACTATATGCAGGAGATATATTCTTAACCAAACTAGAGATAGTAGAATTTACAAAAGATGAAAGAGATAACATTTATTACTTAATACTGAAAAATTTCTGCATAGACGTAATAAGAAGGGAAGTGGTCAAATGGGAAAAATCTTTGTATCCAATTTCTCTGATAAGGGTTTGAATATCTATGATATATAAACAGTATATATGAGTGTATATATACATATATGTGTGCATACATATGTATATATACATACATATATATTTAAAAATACACATACATACTTATAGCTATTACCCAATAGATAAGTAGTCAAAAGATATGAACAAACAATTCTCAAAAGAATTGCAAGACATTCACAACCAAATGAAAAATGTTTCAAATTAATAACAAGAGATACAAATTGAAATGACTGAAATTTCACCTCACATTGGGCAAATTGACAAAAATGGTAAAAAAAAAATGACAATAGTCAATATTGGAAGGATTGGTAAAGGGTAGGCATACTAATACTTGGCTGGTGAACCTATGAAATGGTACAATCATTTTGGAAAGCATTTTGATTCGTATACATTAAGTGACTAAAACATTCATTCCCTTTGAGCCTAAGAATATATTACTGGGCTTATGCTTCAAGGAAGCAAGAATAAAATCCCTATATACATAGGGATTTATTTTTTACAGCATTCCTTTTTGTGATGGCTAAGAATTGTAAATAAAATACAAGCCCATCAATTGGGGAGTGGCTAAATAAATTGTGGTATATGAATGTAATGGTATATTTTTGTAATTTATGAACTGATACAGAGTAATGTAAGTAAAGACATGAAAATAATATATACAATAACTACTAAGTGGAAATTACTAACTACAAACCAAAGAAATCAAATGTAAATGTAAACAAAATTATGAAAATAAAGCTAGACAAATAAAAATATGAAGAGATATTCCCAACCCACTCCTTCGAGGAGGTAGGAGGTTCCTATGTGTTGCACACTGACGTTCTCAGATTTCTTCTATATATTGGTCTGTTGTGCTGATTTTTTCTCTAAAAAATACTATTTGTTGTAAGGGTTCACTCTCTCTGAGGGGACAAAGTGGGGGCAGGATATTTGGAATTATGGTAGAAGAATCCAAAATTGTCAGTAAAAACTTATTTTAAAAAGTTTTGAAATGTAAATGGAGAAGCAAAGAGAAAAGTAAATACAGATGAGCAATCAGAAAAGAAATTTTGCATGCTAATGGGGACCATTAACTGTCTTACAGGTAATCATGTAAGTGGAAAGGCCTGGGAATGTTCCCCTAATCTCAGACATTTTAATGATCTTAAAAGAGGAAAATAAGAAAAAGGGGGAAGGATACACTTGAGAATAAAAATAAGGAAGAATGGGAGAGATTACTATTTTAAAATTGAGAGACTCAAGTCAGAATTTGTACAAACAAGGAAAGGATAGAGGGAATAGACATTATTTGAGCCTTACTTTGAACTATTGATGAGTGATTCAATCAACAAGCATTTATTGATCACCTCTGTACCAGACACCATGCTAAGCACTGGCCATACAAAAAGAGGCGAAAGATAGTCCTGTCTACAAGGAGCTTACAATCTAATGGGGGAGACAAGAAGCAAACGGATGTATACAAAGTAAGCTGGAATACACTGGATAAATAGAAAATAATTAAGTAAATAACAGAGGGGTTGGGGAATATCTTCCTGTAGAGGGTGAGATTTTACTTGGGATTTAAAGGAAGCCCCAGGGAGGTCAGTAGGTGGAGTAGAGTAGTGAGAACATTTCAGGCATGGGGGACAGCCATAGAAAATGCCTAGAGCCAAGAAATAAGAGTGTCTTGTCCAGGAAGCAGCTAGGTTGCCTGCATCACTGAATTGAAGAGTGTATGTTGGGTAGCAAGATGTAAGAAGACTGGAAAATTATGAGGGGGCTAGGTTATGGAGGCCATTGAATACCAAACAGAACACTGTATTTAATCCTGAAGGCAATAGGAAGCTATTGGAGTTTATTGATTAGGGATAGCGATGACATGATCAGGCTTAGATTTTAGGAGAATAAACAGAGGATGAACTGGAATGGAGAAGGCATTGAGGCAGGCAGACCAACCAGTAGGCAATAGGCTATTGAAATAATCCAGGAGTGAGGTGAAGAGGGACTGGAGTAGGGAAGAGAAGGGAGTTTATTCGAGAATGCTGCAAAATCAAAAGGCCTTAGCAGCAGGTTATAGTGAAATAAGTAAAACCAGAAAAACAATGTATACTATTACAACAATATTCTGAAATAAACATAAACAGACTTAAGAATTCTGATCAATGCAATTATCGATTATGATTTCAGAGGACAGTTAATTTAGAATTCTGCCCATCTCATGGAGAGGTAATGAAATAGTTTACTCATAGTAAGGCGCACATTTTGGGGGCTGACCAGTATCAGGATTTGTTTTGCTTGGCTATAAATTTTCGTTGCAAGAATTTTGTTTTATTTTTCATTTTTTCCAGTTGACTGTAGGTGGGATAAGTTAGGGAAGAGAAGTAAAAGGGGTAAATAATTGCTGATTGAAGTAAATTTAATTGAAAAGAAGGAAAAATCTAATATTTACATAGTGCTTTAAGCATTATAAAGCACTTCAGATATATTACATTTTGATGCCTACAACAGCCCTGTGAGGGATATTTTATTATGCCCATTTTACAGAGGAAGAAACAAAGCTGACAGAGGTTGTGACTTACTCAGGGTCTCACAACTAGTAAGAGTGTGGGGCAATCCAGTTCCCCATTCATTACACCACCTAGCTTCCTGATAGAAATAAGAGAGTTTGGCTCCATTGTTTCTATCTCCAAAAATTTAATTCTATACATAAAGAAAAATTCTATCTCCAAAAATTTAATTCTATACATAAAGAAAATACAGGACTATTCTATTTCTCTAGCACCTGTCCTTCTGGATTTCTTATTTATCCATCATTTCCTACACACATACATACATACATACGCACACACACAATGTTATGGAGGAAAAAAATGACAGACTTGTAGTCCAAACATTATTAGATATGTGTCCTTAGATCTGGGCCATTTAGACTCTCTGAGATCCAGGTTTTTCCTTTGAAAAACTGACATAATAATTGCCATTGCTTACATAGCACTTCAGTGTTATAAAGGTATATGCATCTTGTCATAAGATCTGAAGCTCACATTTGAGGTGAGGAAGGCAAGAAATAGAATGGTCAAATTTAGAGGTAGAAGGGACAGTCAAGGTGATCTTATCCGATGTTCTCATTTTACGTATGGGAAAACCCAAGACCAGAGAAGTGAAATGATCACTCAAGATAAAACTATTTTGCAGAGTTGAAATTTTATCCCAGGTCACTGGAGTCCATATCTGATGCTCATTATTATCTCTACTTTAAATATAAGGAAAATGAGTCTCTGAGAAATAAACTATGTATCTACATCACAATATATATATAACACACATGTATAATATATGAATCATATGTCAAAATGAAATGTCACATAGATGTCATGTGTATGTCATAGGGATAAAAGAAATTTTAGCCAAAATTCCCTGGGATTCCCAATATAACAGTGCAGATTCAGAACTAAGAGTGAACAGTGAGGTCATTTAATATAACCTCTTCCTTTATGGATGAAGAGACTGAGACTCTGAGAAGATGGTCAGTCATCTAACTCATAATCCAGTGCTCTTTCCACTCTAACAGGGTGCATCTCAATTGTTACTATAGTATTATAAAACCCAGCTTGTATTTATATGAATGAAATGAATGAATGAATTCACACCTATCTCACCGGGTATAACACCTACTTTGCAGAATTTTAAAAGGATCAGATGAGATAATTTTAAAGCACTTAGCACAGTGTCTGACATATAGTAAGCTCTACATAAATGCTAGCTATCAATATTATCCCTCTTGGTATGTGCCAAGCATTGTGTTAAGTACTAGAGGAGACAGAAAAATAATACAGTCTGATGTCAAGGAGCTCACTTTCTAATTGTGGAGAAAACATAGGGGGATATTTTAGCCAAGGTTTCATCTTCTTTAGAATGCAACAGCAAGGCAATCATCTGCATTGATCAAATCTGTCAGTTTCTAAGGTTGAAACATTTGACAAGGACTTTGGTGACAAGAACTTTCTTCTCAGAGTCTTCAACAGATGTGGCTGTAGCACCTTCTGGGGCAGTTGCCAGGATATATCTCCACAGCCTTGACTCCCAGGATGACTGCTGAGGGCACTGGGCTAGAAGTATTGCTATTTCTTAAAGTCTGGGGGGGTGAAAGTGGCCATGGTAGTGATTGTCATTAGACTTTCCTGACACATGCTGCCTCCTGTCTCTCGTTCAGCATGCTTTGTTACTTTATGGATGACAAATGTAAGAAGTTGTGCGACTCCAGGTTATATAGGGGGTGTAATATATGTACCTGGCTGAAGTACCTTTGTGAATGATTTATACTTTCATATGTAATGTTTGAATCGTACTCAGGCCAAATTGATAGGTGGTGTTCTTTTAGGACAGTATTAGAGTCCATGTGCTATATCTGACCAACAGTTTTTCGGATGTGTCTCATTCTTCTATGTGTGTGTGTGTGTGTGTGTGTGTGTGTGTGTGTGTGTGTGTGTGTGCACATGCACGTGAAGACATGCTAATTGACTATACTCACATTTGGAAATTCCACAGAAGGCCTAGGTATTGGTAGACTCTTTCTCTGCACCTCTCCATTCTCTCCCCTTCCCAAACCTTACTTATCACCTATAGCTATTTTCTCAGTCTTGTTACAAATAGTGAGTAAATTCCCCTATAAATGGGAAGAAAGCTCCAAAAGACCTATTTGTGTTTAAATGTATCTAACACATTATGAAAGAAACTACTTTGTAATAATGCTCATAGTACTTGTAGAATTGCTGCAAAGAAACCTGGAATGTTCTCCCTTCTTATCTTGGTCCCTGCCATTCCTAGTTCCCATCAAGGATCGTTGCTCAAGTACCAACTCCTACATGCCTCCTTTTTTAATTCCCCTAATTTTAGTACTCCTGTTGCCCCAAAAATTGCTCTGTGTGTGCACACATAACAATGCTTGGTACTTAGTAGACACGATGTCATTAACTGATTATCTCTACACATCTATAATGGGGGCTTTGCTTTTCTTATGTTCTTAAATGGAGTGAGAGAGAAATTGAATTTTTGTTGATTAAAAATATAACTTAAAAATATTGCAAATATATCCATATTTATCTATCTAGCTGTCTATGTCCTGTATTTATTCATCTATATATACACTGTTTCCTCTCAGTAGGCTATAGAGACTTAGTAGTTTTCTTCCCCGTCTTTGTTTCTCATCATTTAGAGTTACTATCTTGACACAAAAGAGGAACTTATTTAAGTGTCTGTGGAATCTAATTGAAAGTAAAATGCTTTAGAACTATGACGTGCTCTTTATCAACCTTTCAGAGACCACTGTGGGTTCTGAAAGTCCTCCAGTGGTTACCACACTTCGGTAGGTTCTAACAAACTTGATAGGCATGAATATGGGCCTGGAGATAATTCACGTGACCCTTTTCCTGGGGACCAATCAAGCTGAATTTGGAGAGGTGCAGACTTTCTTGGCCTCAGCATCTTTAGCAGACCTTCTTAGGAATGAGTACCCTCAACGACAGACTCAATGTTCCTGAAGAGCTAAAGATGTCACCAGAGAATCTACAAGTTTTAGGAAAAAGCAAACATCCATTTTTTAGTGCTCTTTCACTTAAAAAAACGGTGAGACCATAGAGGTACAATGGACTTACAGTAAGAAGATGTGGGACCTCATTCATCTCCGCTGGCCGTAAGGGTTATTTCAGCGGAGTTTTAGTTTACTCGTCTTTACAAAGGGGACAGCAAAACATTTATTTCAGGATGGGAGTGATGTTTGAGGAGGATGGAAGGCTAATGTGAGGGAAGGGTTATTAAAAGAAAAAAAATGCTGTCTAAATGTCTATCTCTTTGAACTGAATCCCACGGAGGTGAAATTCCTCATTCATTAGCCATAAAGTAAGAGGCTCGGTCAGGTCTAGGACTCAAATCTGCTAGCTCCTTCATTGTGAACTACTACTTCTCCTATACCAACCTCAACATTTTTTAAACCTCTGATAAAATCAGAAAGCAAGTAAGTTCCTATTACAATTGTGTTGCTAGGAGGTGGTCACATAGAACATGTTTAATTTTCTATAAGAAACTGCTTTGAAGCTATGCTTACATTTGAGTTATTCACTTACCATATATATCTCTTCACTACAACCATCACTGTGCATTTCTAAACACGTATGTATGGATAGAAAATGATTTACCTTTGGCTCTGCTCCAGTTTCCCATTCTGACAGTCTAAAATAGAAAACTGTCCCTTAATACACAATCCTGATGCACGCATTGGCTCTCTGGCATGCCATCGCTCATGCCCATCTGTTAGGGTGGCATCATGCCTAATCATAAGGTGGCATGACAATTTCAAGGGGCCATATGTGCCAATCAAATATCAGCTTACCAGACTGGCCTTCAGAACCCACAAAGTGACAATCTCTTGCGGAAAAAAAAAACAGCCCTGCTGTTAGGTAGGAAATCATCTCAAATTGAGAGCACGTGCTTTATTAAAAGGAGCTGCATTTGTTGATAATGGTAGGCATTCCTTAAATAATCCTGACTGCCTTTGTTCAGTGCCCCTTCTCCTAATCAGTCTCTGGGTAGGTGATATTACACCATGGAGGACAGCTATGAAAATTAGTTTGTTGAAAGCTGGGCAATTTCAGCCTTCTAAAAAATCTCATCTCTCACAAACTCTCCCTCCTGGACAGAGGAGCTCAGTTGCCTGACATTGTCTCTCCTAATAGACAAACATCTGTTATCCTAAAGTGCAGTTTATCTTTTGGAAAAGAAGCAGGAGAAGATACAGTCTGTGTTGATTAGCTGACCTCCTAATATAGTCACTGAAAAAGCCCTGGAACTTGCAATACAAAGCACAAATTCTCATACTGCAAAATATGAAATTAAAATATTTACATGCTGTCAAGAGACTGAGATATATATGTATATATATGTGTATATATGTATATATATACATATATGTATATATATATGTATAAAATATCACAGAACCATAGAATGGTAAGTACTGAAGAGATCCTACAGATTCTTATGTTCAATTTTTATTCGATAAATAAAGAAACTAAGGTCAAGTTACTGTTCCAAAGTCACTCAGTTGGTAGATGAGCCAGAGCTAGAAACCAGTTTTCCTACCTTCTGTTACACTGTTCTTTCTGTTGCAAACAGTGATAAGAAAGTTGATTATTTATACCAAGCATCAAATAATGGCAAATATCAAATAAATTTCTCTTAACCTCATCAATTTTTCATGTTTTTCATGCCTTAATAATCAATATCTGAACAGATTACCTATAATAATGTTTAATATTTTAAGTTATATTTTATTTTTTTCAATCAGCAAAAATCCAACCTTTCTCACCATCCAATGAAGAATATAAGAAAAATAATCCCCTGAGGCAAATATGTATAGATAATAAATCAATCAATCCATAAACACTAAGTGCTTAGTATGTGCCAGGCACCGTGCCAAGCACTTTGCCAAGCAGAACAAATGTTTGCATTGGCACTAGGTGGTATAGTAGATAGAGAGCAATACCTGGAGTCAGGAAGACCTGAGCTCAAATATGGCCTCAGATCCTTGTAAGTTTTTGGTAGCTGTTTTCAGGATACTTCTAGGGACTTGTAAGTTTTCAGCTCTCCCAAGGTGGTATCTAAAGAGAGGTGTGTTTACTACTTTCCTGGCATGTGCTCTGGTCTGAGTGACCACAAACACTCTTTTCTGCCCTGGAACTGTGATGGGGGTCCCAACATCACTGGAGCCACAAGCTCCGGTGTGCTAGTGCTCTTTCTTGCATTTTGACTGCCACGCAGGCCTGGAACCTGGATTGGAGTATGGGCAAAGCAACAAACTCCTGTCTCAGTGCAAGCAAAGAGACCCTTGTAATTTCCTTCTGACTAGTTATTCAGCCCCCTTATTGTCTGTGGACCGAGAGCTGACCTAGAGGCTCCCAAGGCCTGCTCTTTAGTTTGCTGGGGCTGGGTATGTGCTGGTGTAGCCTGAACTAGACTATCCTCCACTTCTACCCTTCCTGCTGACCTTCTAAGTTGTCATTGCCTGGATAATTATTTCAGCCCTACCATTTGTGGGTTCTGTTGCTCCAAGAATTGTCTTATAGCATTATTTAAAGGTGTTGGGGTGGGTAGAGCTTAGGTGAGTTGATACCTTTTCTCTGCCATCTTGACTTCCACCCTCCCCCAGTAAGTTATTCTTGACTCTAAGCCCATAGGCCACTGCCTTCCAAAATATAATATTTCAAGCTCTCAGATTCTTCATAGTAGTGGCTGCTAAATGATGTGTGGTCTTGACTATAGCTACTCATACTTGAATTCTTTCCTTCTAATTAGTAGATTCATTTCATTTTTATTTTGACCTTTTGGTTCTAAGAGATCTGGGAGGTTTTCTTTTAAGATTTCTAAGAATTTAATGTCTAGTAGTCCTTTTTTTGTCATAGTTCTCAGGTAATCTGATGATTCTTAAATTTTTCTTCCGAGTCTATTTACTTAGTTATTTTTGCAATCTTACACTTTCAGTTATTTAAAAATCTTTTCACTTTGTTTTAATATTTCTTCCTGTCTCATGAAATCATTGGCTTTATTCAGTTTGGTCCATTCTAACTTTCAGAGAGCTTGCTGTTTAGGCAATATTTGATACTTGTACCAAATTGCTAATTCTCTTTCCAATTCTTCCTTGTATGAGTCTCATTTCTTTTCCATTTTTCCTCTAGTTATCTCATTTCTTTCATGAAAAAAAGACACATAAAAACAAGATAGCTCATTTTATTTATGCCACAAATTAATTCTAGCTGAATTTGTGTCTAAACTTTGTTTTCCTTTGAAGTTTTGCTTTTAAATACTCTAGAGTTATTTTCTTCTTTGAGTTTGTAATATGGGCTGTCCCTCTCCATAAATAATTTTTATAGTGGGGTTATTTTTGTTTACATGTTTTTCTGTTTGTCCATTCCTCCACCCTACTTCCTAATGTCAGATTTTATGCTAGGACCAGACTCTACATATTTTTGGAGTGAAGATACAAGTTGGTTCTGTTGTTGCTCTTGGTGTAATGAATATTGTGTTATTCTAGGCTCTCAGAGACAGCTTAATCTGGAGACCTAAAAGCTTTCAGTGGTCTTAAACTAGTTTGGTCCAGGGCAACGTCTTTTCACACCGTCCCCCTGGTCTGAGCTCCTCAAGTTCCTGACCTGGTTTGGGTATTAGCAATAGGGGATTGCTGTTAAATTCAATCACTATCAGTCAGGTGGAAAAACTCTTCTGGTTCAAAGTGACAGAACTGTCACCTTCTCTGTGGTCTGTCTGGGATTCCTATCCTGGTGATTCTTCTGCCATCTTTATACTGAGCTAGAAGCTGAGACCCCTCCTAACCTTGAATGCCAGACCTGGGCACAGATCCCTTCTTCAGTCTTCCTTGGCATAAAAGCTGCCAGTTGGCACCTGATCCCATTGCTGGAACAAACAGAAGTCAGCCTGGATATGACTTGCCTCTTCGACTTAAGTCTCTGGGTACTCCATGGTCCTAGTCAGATCCTGTCCCAGTGACCTATCTCCCTGCGCCAATGTGTACTGGACTGGACAGATGACTCACTGTAATTTTTTTTTTCTCAGATTTCCTCAGTTTGGTGCATTTTCAAGATATATTTGGAGAAGTTTTAGTGGAGAGGTCACTGTATTTCTTGCTACTTTCCCATCTTGGTTTTATCCACCATATAATTGGTCTAAAGTTAATGGTATGTATGTATATAACACTTCATAGTTTATAAAATTCCATATCAGTGAGTCAGTCAATCAATAAACATTTATTAATAAGCAATAAGCATTTAATAAATGTGACGAGCAGTGTCCTAAACACTGAGATGTACTTCTAGGAGAAGGATTTTTGGATGCTGCTGATGAATAGTGATAGTGATATTTAGTCGGGGATATTTGAAAGATTGTGAATCAGTAAACCGTTCACCCCCACTCTAAGCCTCAGTTTTCTCATCTATAAAATAAGGAAATTGGATTAAGTGACTTCAGGTCTTTTTCAGCACTGTCTCTTATTCTATGAATTGGAGAGATGGGTACTTCTGGGAAGGATGGGAAAGGACAAAAGTTCTATTGATTTGAAAATAATAAGAAGAAAATTGAGTCTGAAAATTATAAGTTAGTATACTTTTGGAAAAATTCTAGAATAGATTTCATTCAAGGGATGCTATTGTAGCTATAGAAATCATGGGAATGATAGCAAAGAGGTAGCAAGGATTTATTAAGAAGACTTCATGCCCTTAGATTTCAGTACCTTTCCAACATAAAAAAGAATTACTATAAATATTTTGCATATATGAGTCATTTTCCTCTTCTTTGATCCCTTTGGAGCTTAGTGGGGAGGGTGGTGGGAAGGTTGGAGAGAAAATAATAAATACTTGTTAATTTAAAAATATAATTTTAAAACTTCATTCCACAGAAACCTAGCTCCCTTTCTTTTAGACAATATTGATTACTGAAATGGTAGATCCGGAGAATGCTATAGATACAGTTTTCTTAGATTTTAGCCATGTTTGAAAAAAAGTATCTTTAATAATCACTGATACTTATGTAACTTTAAGATTTGAAAAAATGCTTTATATGTATTATCTCATTGTATCCTCACAACAATCTTGTGAGATAGGTACCAATATTATCACTATTTTCTAGACACTGAAACTGAGACTGGAGGAGTGTTTGAAGGAGGTCTTCCTGACTCCAGGTCTTATATCTTATCCCCTGCATTACCTATCTGCATTACACTATTTTCCTAGAAAAGTCAGCAGTATGAAATGGTAGCCAAAAAAATAATATATTCTTGGGTTGCAGGAATAAGAAGGTACAGTTGTATTCTGTCCTGGTCAGACTAAATGAGGAGTACTACATTCAGTGATGAGTGTCAAGTACAAGGAATTACAATCATAAGTTGGAGTCATGTGGAGTAAAGTACTCAGAATGGTAAAGGGATCATTGATCTAGAAGTGGAAGAAATCATGAACATACCCTTCATTACGCAGATGTCCAGAGGCCCAGAGTGAGTAAGTAATATGACCAATGGGAGAACTAGGATTGGAACCCAGATCTGTGCCTTGAACCACACTATGCTACCTTGACACTATGCCAAAAGTTATCATATGGAAGAAATTGAGGCTATTTGGCCTGGAAAAGAATAGACTCAGAAGTGACATGATACCTGTCTTCAGACAATTTGAAGGCTATCCTGCAGAAGTGGTCTGTTCTTTTTGCCTCTTCTACTCCTTTCTCACTTAGTCCTAAACCCCTTGTTAGCCTTGGATTCCGATGCCATCACTCAACTAAAATGGTTTTCTCCATAGTTACCAATAAATCTCTTACCTGTGAAATCTCCTGGAATTCTCTTGACCCTTATTCCTCTTGACTTCTCTGTAGCATTTGACATTTTTGATAATGCTCACCTTTTCGATGACCTCTTCTCTATTTTGGTGTGTTTGTGTGACACTGTTCTCTCTTAGTTCTCTTTGATGATTCCTTCACATTCTGCACTGCTTAGTTATCATGCTTATGTTACTCCCTAACTAGGTGTACCTCGAGGCTCTATCCTAGGTCCTTTTCTCCCTTGGTGACCTCAGTTGTTCCTGTGGGTTTAATTAGCCACATAATTAATTCAGTCATAATTTTTTTCCTGAGCTTTCATCTCATCTTACCAATTGCCTGTATTATGTTTGGTATTTGACATCCTATAGACATCTAAAATTTAAGATCTTTAAAACTTAACTCATTATCTTTCTTTTTTAAAAATAAATATTTTTAATATCTTTTGCCTTTATAGCATCTAAATTCCCCCGTATTGCTCACCTTCTCCCTTAAAGCTAACCATTATATATAAAAAAGATTATATTTAAAGAAAAAAATAGCAAAATTAATGGTTAAAGCAAAATAATATAATATTCCACACCTATGGATCAATCACCTCTGCAAAGAAATAGGGGAAGGTATCTTCTCCTATCTTTTCTTTCTTTTTTTAAAAAAAAAATTATTTTAAACTACAGGAGCCAGAACACAAATACAGAATAGAGAAGAGAAAAAAAAAAAACATATCATAACCTTAAATACTGGAACTTAAATACAAAGTAAGAAAGAAAAAAAGCATGTCATGTGCATAACAGAATGTAAGAGAGGATTCAAAATATGTGGCAATAGATTTTCATTTCAAGAAAGTTTGTATGATAAATAATACATATTGTGTTGAGAATTGTCCATCTTCTCTTTGCTTCCTGTGAGTTTTTTTGTTCTCCGTTGTGCAGTTTTTTATTTTGTTCTTCTTCTCCCTCTCTCCATCTCCCCAAAAGCTGTAATAAAGTTTAGATGTTTCTCTATAGCTAAAGATGTATATATAGACATATACGTATATACACACATATATAGACATATATTTTCCCAAATATATTCTGCTCCTAATCTTTGTTTTTATGTTTGTACATATCACTTGTTTGCTCTCTTATTATTTGCCTACCCCCTTCCAAGGATCCCTCTCTTATTCTCCCATTCCATAAATCTAAATACCCTTCTTTACCCCTCTTTTACCTATTCCCTCATTTTCTCTCTAAAGATCCCTCCTTTGTACTCTTTCCCCTCCCTATGCTGCTACCATTTTATTTCTTCTGAATTTAGAAGACTTTTATACTCTTCTAAATATATATATATATATATATATATATATATATATATATATATTGTTCCCTCTTAAACCCATTCCCGATAAAAGTAGGTTCCCTCCTCCCCCATCTAATTCCTTTGTATCAATTCTTCCTCTTGAACATCATTTGTATAATCACTCTTTTTAGTTATTCCTAAATGGTTTTACTTTTTAAATTTGTATTGTACTCAGGTTTATCTCAATCTTTCTTATGAGTTACCCAATTATTAATAAGAATCTTAGACATAAATTTTATACATATATATACACACACACACATATATAGTACACAGTCTGTCCATATGAATCCCTCATAATCAGTGTTTGGTGTGTACCTTATATTTCTCTTGGTTCTTGTATGTCAAATCTTCTACTGAGTTCAGGAATCTTTTTAACAAAGTCTTAAAAGTATGAGAGTTTATCAATGTCCATTTTCTTCATTCAGGGTAACACTTAACTTTGCAAGGTATGATTTTTTTTTGGCCAGAGCCCCAGTTCTTTTGCTCTTTGATATATTATGTTCCAAGATCTGTGGTCTTTTAATGTCTCTACTCCTAGGTCTTGTGTGATTCTAATTGTGGCTCTATCATATTTAAACTGTTTTAATCTTGATGTTTTCAAGATTTTGTCTTTGAACTAGGGGTTTCAGAATTTGACTATCATATTCCTGTGAGTTTTCCTCATAGTACCTCTTGTAAGTGGTGATTGATAGATTTTTTTTTGTTTGTTTCTACTCTCCCCCCTTGTTTTAATGCTTCAGGACATTTTTCTTTCATTATTTCTTGTATTATTATATCAAGATTCTTTTTTTGATCATAACTTTCAGTTAGTCCTATTATTTTTATATTTCCTCTTTTTGAGCTATCCTTTCAGTCTGTTGTTTTTCTTATAAGATGTTTTACTTTCTCGTCTATTTTTTTCATTATTCATATTTCAAATATTTCTTGATCTCTTATAATTTTACTGGCTTCAATTTGCCCAATTCTAATTTTCAAGTCGTCATTTTCTTCCCTGAGATTCTAGATCTCCTTTTCTAATTGGTTGACTTTCCTTTCATAACTTTCTTGTTTTTCTTGGATTCTTCTTTTTTTTTTTTTTTTTTTAGTTTTTCTTCCATCTCTGTCATTTGTTTTTTATAGTTTTTTTTTTAATCTTCTATGAATTCTTTTTGGGAAGGTGACCATTTGCCATTACTCTTTGGTGATTTCTTTACTTCAGTATGCTCCTCTGGAGATGAACCCCAGTCATTTCTATTCTTATAATAGCTTTCAATGGCTGGACCCTTTCTCCTTGACCTGTGCATTTTTGTGGTAAGAGTTTAATTTTTGTAATCACCCCTAGCCCTATAGTATGGGAAATGGTGCCTCTTGCCCCAGATCTTCAGTTCTTCCCTTCTGCCTGGAACCAAAGTCAAACTTCTAACCTTCTGTAAGTGCTCATAGTCAGTGGTTTTCTGCCCCGCTGGGTTTGTACTGGTTCCTTCTCCCCGCAGTGCTCTTTTCTTCTGGCACAGAGCTGAGTCTGGTGTTCCCTATCAGCAGAGGTTTCCTCAATCTACCCGGACTCAAAAGCCCAACTCCCCTCACTATTCTAGAGTAAAAGTTCCTGTAGCTGGAGCTGTAACAACCTCTCAAACCAACTAACCACAGGACTTGCAACTTGTTAAAACAGAATGTAGCCTAGTGGGGTTTACAATTCACTTATACCAACCGTTTTTCTGAGAGTTTTTTTTCTGATTTTCTCAAATTGTCCCAGGAAGAACTCAGTTGTGCCCCTATTCTTATTTATCTCCACCCACACTTTGTTTGCCCTAAGGTGCTATTTTAACTTTTGTGGGTGAAAACCTTGAGAGCTTGGAATTTTCTGATCTATTCCACCATCTTCCCAGAATCCTCTCAATCTTCTATCTTTTCTTTACAGCTAGTTTTAGAACTCATTATTTTCCCTGAAAAAATACACCCCTCTTTGAAACGGCCTGATTTCTCTCTGGGGCAGTCACCCAAATTCACATTCTTGCCGACATCTTTGACTCCTCACTCTCTTTACCCACAAGTCAATCAGTTGCCAAACCTATTTCCATGTGTCTTGTATTTTCCCATTCTCCTACTTATGTAACCACTACTTTAGTTTAAGCCTCATTAGGCTTTCCCTGAATTATCACAATAGAATCTCTTAATTTGTCCTTCTCACAAAGCTGCCAAAGTGATCTTCCTAAATCCCAGATCTGCCATGTTACTCACATGCTAAGTCAATAGCCAGATTTTGGCCTCTGAGATCTAAGAGAAGTGCTTGTGTTTGCCATTTGAAGCCTTTTACTACTTTACTTTCAACTACCTTTCTAGCTTTTTTATAAATTATTACCCTTCTAATAGCCTACAGTCTGACCAAACAGACCTTGTTGTACTTTACAAATGATACTATCTTCTATCTCCATGCTTTTAAATTGGACTGTACTTCCTTTTCACCTTTGTGCCTTAGAATTCAGGTGGCACAGTGGATAGAATGCAAGGCTTAGTCAGAAAGACTTAACTTTACAAGTTCAAATCCAGCCTGAGACATTTACTACCAATGTCACTTAACTCTGTCTGCTTCAGTTTCCTCATCTGTAAAATGAACTAGAGAAAGAAATAGCAAAGCACTCCAGTGCCTTAACCACAAAAACCCCAAATGGAGTCACGAAAAGTCATTCACAACTGAACAACAACAAACTCTTATTACCCATAGTTTTCTTCTAAACCCAATTTATATACCATCCCAACAAGAATCCTTTCTTGCTCCTACTTCTTAAAAGTAACTATTTACCTATTTTGTGTGTATTTTATATGCACTTCTACACATATTGATTCCCTGGCAGAAAATAAGCTTCTTGAGGGCAGGCATTTTCATTTTTGTCTTTGCATCTTCAGTATCTAGGATAGTGCTTGGCACATAATAGGAAAATTATAAATGCTTTTTTATTGATTGGTTAATGAGGTATTTGAATTGTCTATTTTAATTCCAAGGGGAATAATCAGAAGCAATCAGATATTCAGAGCAGAAGTTGCCCCCCCAATAAAGCAAATTATGCTTGATGCCATGAAAAATTTCCTAACAGAACTAGTAAAAGAGAACTGGGCTGCTTCAAGATGTCATAGTTTGGGAGGATGAGTGGGGCGGGGGTATGATAGAAGGGAGGGCAAATGGGAGAAAGGGGTAATTAGAAACAAACACTTTTGGGGAGGGACAAGGTCACCAGAGAGAATAGAATGAATGAGGGGGGCAGGATAGGATGGAGGGAAATATAGTTAATCTTTCATAACATGACTTGTATGGAAGCCTTTTGCTCAACTACACATGTATAACCTATATTGAATTGCTTGCCTTCTCAGTGGAGATGAATAGGGAAGGAGGGAGAGAAGCTAGAACTCAAAGTTGTAAAAACAAATGTTAAAAATTGTTTTTACATGCAATTGAGAAATAAGAAATACAAGTAATGGGGTATAGAAATCTATCTTGCCCTACAAGAAAATAGAGGAGATGGGGATAAGAGAAGGAAGGGATGTGATAGAAGGGAGGGCAGATCAGGGGACAGGGTAACCAGAATGCATGGTTTCTTGGGGTGGGAGGAGAGGGGAGATGGGGGAGAAAATTTGGAACTCAAAATCTTGTAGAAATGAATGTTGAAAACTAAAAATAAATAAATTATTTTTTAAAGAAAGATGTCATGGTTTCTCATTTGAGATTTTCAAGCCATGGGTAATTCTGGTATATGTTAGACTAGATGGTGACTGAGGTCCCTTCTTACTCTAAAATGTTGTAATTTTTTGGTTTTTTGTTTTGTTTTGTTTTCATTTTTTACAAATAAGTAAATTGAACCTCAGAGAAGATACGATAACTTGGCCAAAGTCACTTTGGATGACAAATGGGGAATCAGGTTTATTAGTTTTTTACTCAGATATTCTGATTTCAATTCCATTGTTTATATTTGTTTTTTTTTTAACTTTAGCAAATTATTTCTCATAGTAGATAAATTTGATCTTTAATTTAGTCTCAAAACAATTTGATATTTAAAAATTGCTTTTTTACTTACTCAAGGATCTGTTTTTCATTTTATGTTTAAAGCCTTTGAGAAAATGAATACAAATTACTATTCTCCTCCTTCTTCCCTCCTTCCTTTCCTCACCCCTTTCTTTCTTCTTCCTTATTTTGGAAGAATGAAGCTTGCTGTCTCTGGTCAAACTTGAAAAGCCTTGACTATGGATTCAGAGTCCAGCAGGGTTGTTTGCCAATTGAAAAGTCATACTTGCCAAACAGTAGGTAGGCTCTTCACTTTGATTCTGACCATTTGGTGATTTTCTTTGGGGACAGTGGCAATAAGCATAGCAATTCACAAAGACCTTCACGTAAGTCGTGGAGAGGTTTAATTCTGTACCAGGAATTAAATTCTAGTTTTTGAAAAAAGTATTGAAGTATCTGAGAAATCTCTATGTTCAGAATAACAGGTGTTTTAATAATAGGGAAAGAAAAGTAATCTGTATTTAATTCAGTTTCTCCAAAACAGGCAGATAGACACAGATATGGCATTTTGAGCTGGAAAGAATGTGAAAAAAGTTTGCTTTAGAAGGAATCTATTACACTAGAGACTGTGAGGAGTTTCTCCTTGGGAAAGAGCCAGGACACTCTTGTTTAAGCTGAGATCCCAGTGGTAATGCTCCTTCACTTTGTATTGTACTACCTGGTATATATTCTTTCTGTGTGTACCTTGTCTGACTTCTGTTTTGCTGGAAGAGAGGATCTTGGACTCTTGAACTTTTGCTGTAATGGGGACAAGGAGAGGAAGGACAGGGCTGGAGGTGGGAAGGCAGAGCTTGTGGATGGGTGTAGTTGGAAAGTGACTGCCTGGGTGATAGGGAAAGGGACTAATCATCAGGTACCATTTTCCCTGAATTCAACAGGTGGAAGGAGAGTAGCAGTGGCAAGTGGTGACTACAAGCACACTGGGCAGCTGCGTTTCTCTGCTCAGCTCAGGTATTTTCTTCCTTCACCTCTTTGGATCAGCTTATGAACCCCCTGGGATATGTATACTCTTCTTCAGAGATTATTGGAATAGATTGCCAACCCTCAGATTCTATGATTCTGCAAATTTAGTCCAATGGTATTGAAATTAAATAGAAATGGATTCCTGTGGGTCGCACGTTGACTTAGAAAACCACAAACTAACACTATCTGTGTTGTATTTTTATTTTGTTAAACATTTCCCAAATACATTTAATCTGGTTTAGGCAGCACTGAGGAACTTTGTAAGCCCACTCCTGGGCCATGAGCTGACACCTCTGATCTAGTACGTCTAGTATATTACAGATGACTCATCTAGGACCCAGCGTGGTTTAGTGAGTTGCCCAATATCATACAGAAAAGAAATTTGTTAATTATGTCATAAGATCATAGATAGCAAAAAGAGAATTCAAAAGTTAGCTCATCTAAGTCCCTCTTACAAATTAGCTGACATACCCAGTAACATTAAGTGACTTTCCCTAGATCAGGGTTGTAGATTAAGTTGGAACCAAAGTATAGTCTTCTTGAACACAGAGTCAAGTGTCTTTCCCATAGTAACTTGCTGCCTGCTGGGGTAGACCTGGAATTGAAACTCACATAACACAACACCCAAGGCAATGCTCTTTCCACTCTGCCCTGCTGCCTCAGACTAACTTGCTTTGGTGTCCACACGTAGAACCTTTTATTACTGAATTAGTCAAATGCCAAGCGTAAAATTACATTTTGAAATACTAGTGATATAAGGATGACTCAGAACAGATGGAGATAGAAGGGTAAGGAAGGTAAGTAAATGTAGAGAGGAGAGGCATGAGAGAAGAAAAAGTGTAGTGAAGAAAACACCATGATGGAGGAAAAGAAAGTAGAGAAAGAATTAGAGATGAAAGAAAGATGAGAGGAAAGGAAACTCAGTGATGAACATGAGGAAGAATGCTCAAAGTTTTATAAGCCAATGTGATTTGATTAAACCTGAGTGTAGGACTTTCACAACCCTAGTACTAGATATTATGTGTTTCTTAATGCTTCCTAACCGTGGTTTTTTTTTTTTTGTTTTGGTTTTTATCTGTTATGATTCATGGAAGTTATAGATCCAGAGGTTTTGAAAGAAGGGCAGAGCCCAATTTGGGTAGTGGAATACAGAGGGCAGTTAAAGACTCTCCATTTGACTTAATGGGCAATGAGTAGCTTATCCTATCTAAGAAACATGATTGTATCTATTAGAATATTATGTCAAAACATAATAAGGAGCAAAAAATAAAATTAAGCTCTTATAGTAATTTCTTGTCTTACAATGAAATATGTTTCAGTTTAGTTCAAGTCAGTTCTATAAATATTTATTCAACAACTTCTATGGTGCAATATTCTGTCACATCTTGGGGATACAACAAATGAAAAACACCGTAGTCCTTCTTTAAAGGAGCTTACATTCAACTGGAAAAATATTGCCTACGCTCAGATGAGATTGTTGCTCCAGTAGAGAATGAGGGGACGAACAAGAAGACCCAGACAAAGTATTCTAGGAAAATATGAGGAGAAAGAGAACTCTGTCAGCAGATGGATCAGGTAGCATTTGAATTGAGTCCTTCAAGAAGGGAAGGATTATAATGAGAGAAATTATGGGGGAACATGTTCAAGGCATGGGAAATGAGCTTTGTGAATACACAGATGCATGAAAGGCTAAGAGGAATGCAGGAAGTAGCAGTCTAGCTTTGTGGGAATGTAAACTGAGTAAAGTGGAGTCATATTATTTTTAAATGGATGGAAAACTAGGTTGGAACAAGATTGTGGAGGGCCTTGAATTCCAGACTAAAGTTTTTCTTTAAACTATCTTGTAAACTTGTTTTTGAACAACATATATATATTCATAAAGTCTTTGAGGGAAAAGACCATGTGTTAATTATCTCTGCTTATCTCCCCTCATCCCCTGACCCTCAAACTTCCAGCATCTACAACAGAGCTTTGCAGCTAATAGGTCTTTAATAAATGGTTGTTGAGTGAAAGCTTGCACTTAAATCTCTAAAGGGCATTCATTATTTTCCCTATTTTACAAAGGAAAGCAGGGCTATACATCCACAATCGGGTCACACTCTCTTCTCTACCACCTTTGTCCTGGGGTAGAGTGGGTTCAGACTTAAAGCTCTTGCTACAGACATTTTTACCACCATGATAAATTCTGAGTACCAGGGTATATGGCAAGTAGACAAGTCACTCTTTTTTGCAGTCAAGTTTCATGGTTATTGGATCATTCTATTGCCAGGCTAGATCTGTCAGTTTGCTCCTCAGATCTGGCTCCTTTCCAGGTTCCAATAGTCATTCTCCTAAATGCAGAAAAAGAGAAAACAACAGACATGGAACAGAAAGACCATGCATTCAACACAACATGTAGCCCAGGGTGGGGAGGTTAGGATAGTGGCACTGCCTATCTCCCCACCTAGAAGCATATAGCAGTTTTTACCTCACTCATCACTGGAGAAGAGACAGAGGTTGTACTCTTCTGTAGGAGCCTTTTGTATATACTCTCACTTGTAATTTGCATCCAAATTAAAGGTATTTCATCACTTATAATGTGGAAATAGTCAATGAATATCTCTGCATGCTTTGAATTGGAGATCCATCCATTACATATCATCATATACTTCCACAAGAAATTTCACCAAACTTTTTACAATGGTGGGCTCTGATTTTCTATGAAAGCCATCACATTGAGCAGTACTACAAGCTTCTCCATTAAATAATCACTCCTCTCATTGTCAGGGTGATGATCCCTTCAATGAACTTGGGCAAGTTTGCTGTTCCTGAAGCACATGAGACAGATTGTGCAGATGGTTTCTCAATAACCCGAAGGCCTAGAATATTTGAATAGGAAGGAAAGCTGGAACTCATGTAGTCCACCTTCCCATCCTGGGATAAATCTCTAATACAGTGTCCTTGATGAATGGTCATCTAGCTTTTGCTTAAATACTTTCAGTGACCTCCCACAGTAACCTTTTCTACTGATGAATCATTCTACTTATTAGAAATTTTTTCTTCCATTAGTGGTGCTCTGTGGAGCTTCCCAGAACAAGTTTCTTACTTCTTCTACATGACAGCCCTTCATATATTTACAGAGAAAAAGCAGGGCTCACCTTGTTGTTGTTCGTTTGCTGACATATCCAATCCTTCATGACCCCATGGACCATAGTACACCAAACCCTTCTATCCCCCACTATCTCTCAAAGATTTTCTAAGTTCATGTCTGTTGTTTCCATCCCATCCTCTGTTATTCCCTGTTCTTTTTGCCTTCAATATTTTCAAACATCAGGGTCTTTTTCAATGAATCTCATCTTCTCATTATATGGCCAAAGTATGCAAGCTTCAGTTTCAGTATTTGATCGTCCAGTGTATAGCCTGAATTAGTTTCATTAAGTATTGACTATTTTGATCTCCTTGTTGTTCAATGGATTCTCAAAAGTCTTCTCTAGCACCATGGTTATTTGACTCCAAGCATGCACAGTTATTTCAACCATTTTTCCTATAACGTGGTTTCCAGACTCCTAAGCAGGCTAATTATGCTCCTGTGGATACTTTCAATTGTGCCCGTGTCCTTCTGAAATGAAGTGGCCAAAACTGACAAATGAAATGATCAGAGTCCTGTGGAGTAACACAGTATCTGGTACTTAGTAGATGCTTAATAAATATTTATTGACTATCAAGCGAGAGAGATGGGAGTTCAACAACTCCTTGCAGGATGAGTAGGTTTGAGATGGCAGAAGGGGGAGCATTTAAAGTGTGTGTGGGGTGGGATGGGGGGAATATGAATAAAGAACTCACAACATTTGCACAGAACAAAGAGGAGAGGTATATGGAAAGAAGGGAGAGTTTGGTCAGACAATAGGGAGTCAACATATATCTTAAGAAGGGGAGAGACTTGATCAGAATGGTGTTTTGAGGAGGTCTTTCTGGCATGCTCTGTAGAAAGAATGCTGTTGGTGAGCAATTTCCGAGTTAGGAACTTTATATCCCTTAAGTATTAGCAGTTATTACTTAGGACCTACTATAATAATTATAATTGGCATTTGCATAGAACTTTAAAGTTTGCAAATCTCTTTACATGCACTATTTATTTATTTCATGTAGTCTCAGAACCATCCTATGTCATTAATACCAAAGATATTATTATCTCTATTTCACAAATGAGGAACTTCAATCTCAGAGTTGGCATGACTCCTAGATCACAAAGCTAAGGACCTTCAGGAATGGGATTCACACCTACTTCTTCCTGATTCTAAATCCAGTCCACGAGTCAGTCACTCTCCCAATGGACTGAGAGATAAATTAGACCAATATCCTCATTGATTATTTGGTAATTGTGATACAAAGAAAAGTTGTGTGTCTTGACAAAGAATATTCAAATGGGTAAGTGGCAGGACCCGAATTTTCTGACCTCCTTCTCAATTCCAGTGATGGAAATGTAATTTCAACAGATTGGTAGGAATAAGAGTCAGATATCCTCCTATACACTCAGCAAGAGGATAATAATAAAAAATAATAATAACACATTTATGTAGGGCTTTAAGATTTGGAAAGTACTTTACTTACACATGTTGTCCTATTTAATGGAAGGAAATGGGTGGATCATAATACCTAGCATTTATATGCAGCTTCAAAGTCTACAAATCACTTTATTTTTAAATTATCTTACTTGATCCTTTTAGCAGTCCTGGGAGGTAGGTGCTTTATTGCCATTTTAGAGATGAGATAATTGAGGACCAAGTTAAATAACTTGCCCAGGGATATACAGCTATTGAGCATCTCAGGCAGAATTTGCACTTAAGTTTTCCTGACTTCAGGTCTAGAACCCTGTGCATTGTGACTTCACCCTAACTACCTCTAAAGGTAAAAAGCAAAGGCATTGGCAGATTATATGTTTGGGGAAGTTAAGCAAAAGTGGGATCCCTCACCTTTTTGCATATGTGTAGGTGGTGTTTTTTGGCTTTTGTTTTTGTTTCTGTTTTGTGGATCTTTAAGATCTATGCTACTCTGAAGGATTGAAGATGAATGGGTGTCCATTAATTGAGACTGACTGAACAAGTTGTGGCATATGAATTTAATAGATGTAATTGTGTTGTATGAAATGAGGAAAGGGGAAATTTCAGAGGAATCTGGGAAACCTTGTATGAACGGATTGAAGCAAGCAAAAGGAGGGGAATAATTTCCATCACAACACTGTAAAAACAAATGGCTTTGAAAGACTTAAAGAAGCCTGATCAATGCAGGATTACAGAGCACCAATGATAAAAAGAGGCAGAGAGGACAGTATGTATTCAAAATGTAGAATGAGACATACATTTTTGGACATGACCAATGTGGGAATTTGTTTTGCTTGACTTTGAATAATTACTATAAAGATTTTGCTTTCTTTCTTCTTTTTTTCTTTTTATTGGTTGGGGAGAGGGTGTCAGAAAGTGGAAAAAATGAATGCTTATTAATTGAAAAATACTTATTTTTAAAAAAAAACTTTGAAATTAGGCATATCTCAGACTGACTTGTGATACCTTTTCAAACCCCAGTCTCTACTTCACTCAAGATATCATTTACAAAGGGAGGATAAAATTATGACTCTAACAAAACCCCTCAGATTTGAATCCTACCATGAGAGACAAAGTTGTGAAGTGGAGAAAGCATCAGAGTTGAAGTCAGAAGATATAACTTCAGATTCTCCCTCTAGTACTTAACTAGCTATACGTACTTAGGGTAAGTCTCTGAGCCTGTTTATAAAATAGATATGGCAATTTTTGCCCCATGTACATGGTTGCCATGAGAAAAGTACTTTACAAAACTTAAAGCTATATATCTCAATTATTATTGGCATTTATGGCATTTGTAATGTAGAGGATAGAGAATCAGCCATGGGGTCAGGGAAATCTGGGTACAAATCCAACTGCTGACACATACTGGCTGTGAGACATTGAGCAATTTACTTAATCCCTCAGTGTGTCAGGCAACTCTGAAGTTCTGAGTTACAGATTAGTTACTGATCTGCTTTGGTTGAAAGACTTCCTTACATTGATGATACCACAGGTCTAGAACAAAGTATGTCACTAACCAATAATAACCAGTATACCATCATATGATCTAGGCCATTGGTATCAAACTCAGACCTAGAAAATCACAAATTACCA
Source organism: Bettongia penicillata ogilbyi (assembly GCA_023548195.1). NCBI lineage: Eukaryota > Metazoa > Chordata > Mammalia > Diprotodontia > Potoroidae > Bettongia > Bettongia penicillata. The sequence continues at coordinate 2,630,885 of JAJHZJ010000268.1, forward strand.
TTTTCTATGTAGTATTTTTATTTATTTTATTGACTGTTTTCTAATGACATTTGAATCTCATTCTGTTTACTTGGTTTGACACTTAATTATGCTGTTTTTGTCAGCAATGATATTTATGTCAGTTTAGTAATACTTGAATGAATGGATTGCAAAACAGCCCACGAAAAGTAGATTGAACTAATCTTGTTATAACTTGTACAGTTGTTATAAGTCGTGTTTGACCCATGGTGACCCTGTTTGGGCAAAGATACTAGAGTGATTTGCCATTTTCTTTTCTGGTTCACTTTTATACTGAGGCAAGCAGAGTTAAATGACTTGTCCAGGATTAGACAGCTAGTAAGTATATAATGCTAGATTTGAACTTGTTGACTCCAGGCCTACCACTCTATCCACTGTGCCATGTAAGGGTGGGGAACCTGTGGACTCTTCTAGATCTTTGGATTCAATCTTTTGACTGAGTCCAAGTTTAACTGAACAAATCCTTTTATTAAAGGTACTTGTTCTGTAAAGTCTAGATTCTGTCAAAAGGCTACACTTGAGGACCCACAGGGACAGATGTGGCCTCCAGGCCATAGGTTCCCCACCTCTGATCACCTCTATGATCCCTTCCTAATGTTCTCTCACTCTAGCTAAGGCTGTGAGGGTTCTTTGGGACCTTGAGTACTATGTGTTTTGTAGAAATTAGTATTTCTAATAAGTCATGGGTAAAGATTGCCTGACTGCCTTTTCCCCATTAAAGCTAAGACTCACAAAGTGATTTAGTCAATCATTGCAGATAGGTGGTCCTAGAAGAGAAGGGCTCTGGAAAGATACTTTCAGTAACATGTTTTCCCTCATTGATTCTGCACTGTTAAACTTGCATGAACTCAAAAAGTCAAAAGGAAGAGGGATTAGGTGATATCTTATCTGTTTTTCGATCCATAAAAGCAGATTTACAGCAGTAAAGTTCTGGAGATGTGGAATGCCAGCCTGGTTTTAAAGTGCTCACGTTCTCACACGTTATTTGGCATTTCAGGAAAATAGATTCAGACAGCAATCGGGAATACATTATGCAACTTTATCTGGCATGAGAACAATTAGATTTATTGATTACAGTTCTTATAAAATAACCCTTCCCATGGATGTGTGACTCTTTCTATGGGACATACCTGATTAAACTTACGGACTATTAGCAAAGGAATAAACTGGCTGTAGCCCATTAAAGAATTTACAGGGTATACTGAGCAGTGCTAAAATAAAGGAGGCCATAAATTTTGTATAAGAGAGCTCTTCAAACAGACTTTCATTCACCTTCCCTGCAAATAGCGTGCATCTTAATTGTTGGCTGTTAGCACAATCTTACTCTCTGTGAACACAACCATCGCAAGCAAACCCCAAAGCGACTGGCAAGGCTGAACGTTTTTGAGCATGATTGCCACTGCCTTCAGATTAGGTAAACTGTGAGGAACCAGAAAGGATAGCTTTCAAGCTTAAGAAAAAAGAGGGCATGTTTGCCAAATGGGTGGTTTTGCAAACTGAAATGTGTTATTCAAATGCCAAGAAACCTCTGAAGTAAAGGAGCATCATGGAGTTCAGAATTGGATGGGAAGTTAAAGACCATCAAGTTGAGCTTCCTCATTTTACAGAGAAGGAAACTGAGGCCTAGAGAAGAAGAAATGACTTGCCCAAGGTTCTATAGGCAATGAATGACAGAATCAGGTGATATGAACCCAGAGTTCTCAGACTCTGAGCTCTTTTTTCTCTGGGTTATGTAATATTTAACTTTTACCTTGAGGTACTAGAAACAAGTAGAAAATCAAGCAATTTTTCCTTTTTTTGGGGTGGTGGTGGTGGTGGTATGGTGGTGGTGAAGCTATTTCTATAATCCCGAACTTAATATCCTACAGTGACCAGAGATTTCAGTTACTTTTTAAAATCCTACAGTGGCCAGATATTTCATTTATTTCTACACTAACAGAATTGAGGGAGGCAGTATGGTCTGGTGGATAGAAAACAAGCCTTGTCAGGAAGACCTGAGTTCAAGCCTTACCTCAAAGGCAAGACATTTAAACTGTGTCCCCTGGGCAACTTTCTAAGAGATTAGGTTACTGATCAGTTACTGATGTACTTGGGTAAAGGGGGTTTTCTATATAGATCTGATTTTTTTTAATAAAATAGATCTCAGCCAAGCTTCTACAAATGTCTGCTGGTTCTTCAAGTCCCTTTTCATGGCTTGTATCTAATAGTCATTTGTCAATCATATCTGGCTCTTTATTACCCCATTTGGAGTTTTCTTGGCAAAGATCCTGAAGTGGTTTGGTATTTCTCCAGGTCATTTTATAGATGAAGAAACTGAGGCCCAGGGTCACATAGCTGGTAAGTATCTGAGGCCAGGTTAGAATTCGGGAACAGAACTCTTCTTGATTTCAAGTCCAGTGCTTTATCCACTATGCCACTTAGTTGCCTTTTATCTCTGATAGAGAAATGGATAAATTGGACATAGTATGCAGAGTTAGGGATAGAAGTGGGCAGATAAGTCAGTCACCCATTAGATAATGTGAAATAGGTAAGAGAAGATGCACCTTTCTAATATGATGTTTTTAAAAATACATGCTTTAAATTTTTTTTAACATTTCAAAGATCTATGATTGAGTCAGTTTAGTGACTTTTAGTTACTTCCCTGAAACTGAAGCAAATTGTCATCAAGAGAAGCTGTAGTTAATGGGTGACTCAGGTTGAGGGGTGAACCTCTCTAAACTGAGCTAGGATAGTCTGAATGGGAGACACATGGTCTTTGGGACCATTCTTTAGTCTTCTCCATCTTCTGAGGATTTGTTAGAGCTTCTGTTCTGCACATAGTCTTTAAAGACCCAGCCTCCACCATCACAAGTTGTGGTTGATGTTTGTCTTTCCTTCTCGAAGAGGACCATGACATCAAGGAGATGATGCCATGACATGCAAGTGAATTGGATTTAAGTGAGACAGGGCTGTGCAAAGTTACCAGCCTCACTTTCTCCTCTGGAGCCATTTGTTTTTAGTGGCAAAATATAGATCAGGATAACTGGAGATGGCACAGGATGCGTTGGGAGACCTTGGCCTCTTTAAGCTAAGAAGTGGAAAGTGCTGTGAAAGGAGACCTAGAGAGATGACTGAAGATGCTGGAGCTTGCAGCTTCCCTTGGTTTCCTTGCCTTATTCAAGGAGATTGGGAAGTAGCAGCTTAGGGGTTACTATTAGCTGTTAACAATCAGCCTGATTGTGAAATATAGTAATTTGTGGTCAGAGTGATTGAGTCAGCACTTGGGGAAACAGAGCAAAAGATTTCCTACTAGTTGATTTGGTGGAGGAAGGATTTAGAAACACTGGAATGGAGTATTTTGTAAGTTGACATAATAGTAGCTAATATTTACATAGTGCTTTCTATATAAATTGTTCTAAGCACTTGAAAATATCTCATTTGGTCCTCTTTTAGGTACTTTACCCACTCTACCACCTAGAATAAATTGGGTAGACGGATTCAGCAGTGAGTTAATAGAGACATTGTGAAGCCCTAATAGAGAATGAATGAATACGAGAAATCTTGGAAGACTTATATGAACTGATGTGGGGTGAAGTGAGCAGAACTAGGAGAATCATTGAAATAATAAAAGCAACATTGTGAAAAAAATATTTTGAAAGATTTTAAAAAGTCTTCTTAATGCAGAAATCAACCACACATCCAGAAAACTGATGATAAAGCTAGGTGGTACAGTGGATAGAATGTTGGACCTGGAGTTGGGAAGACCTGAGTTAAAATCTACCCTTTGACATTTATTAGTTGTACAGCCATAGGCAAGAAACTTAACTATTTGCCTCGTTACCTCATCTATAAAATGGAGATAATAATAACATCTCTCTCCCAGGGTTGTTGAGGGAATCAAATGAGCTGATAATTATAAGACTTAAGCAGAGATCCTGACACATAGTAAACACTATACAAACATTAATTGTTGCTATTATTGCTAATTATTGTTAATAATCTATACTCTAAGAAAAAGATGAAGTACTCAAGATGTAGAATGTGGCATACATTTTAGGACATGGCCAAAACGGGAATTATTTTGCTTGACTATGTTTCCTTGTCATAAGAGTTTTTCTTTTTCTTTGCTTTCTCAGTGATGGGAACTGGCAGTGGGAGATAGACAATATAAAGTTTGTTAATTAAAAAAATAAAATAAAGAAAATGCTAGAGTGGAGAGACTTTAGTGCTTGCTTTGGAACAGGGAGGAGTGACATGAGAAGGTGAAACTCTGAGCAACTATTCACGGAGCTTTGATCTGAGAAGGATCCAAGACAGGCGTCAAATCCTGGCATTCCCTACGCACATTACATGTACCAATAAGTCAGAAAAGTGATGACAGACTTGGTTAAACTTCAGTGAGTTTGGCATTTTCTGAAGTAGTCTGTTTGGAAGAGAACATCTCTGAAAGGATGCAAGAGGATCTGGAGAATAGGTAATTCATGACAACTCTATTATAACCCCCAAGCCATCATGAGATATTAGAGGACTTTGTTGGAAGGTGCAGATTTTTTAATGCTAGAAAATTTTTGCTCTCCATGACATATCAGTATGTATTTTGTGATTAGGTCCAAAGACATGTATTACAATGAAGGCTTGAAACCCTTAGAGAAATTCAGAAAATATTAATTGTCAGGTATATACAGATTCCTTGTTCTGGTCTGTGTTGACAATGTATTTTTTTTGTTTTGTTTTAGTAAAATAAAGTACCTCTGACTGAAAAATGTGGTTAAAGAACATCTTTCCCACCCATTAATGGGCCTGGGAAGATTTGTAGGAAAGCCCGTACTTTTTGCTAATGAGGAACTTGTTCTCAAGGGTTGTGAGGCCCTCTGGCTCTAAAAAGTGTGTGAAGTGTATAAAGATTCTGAGGTTTCACTTTGGAACTTACTGATTGGAAGTGTTGGTTTGGTCAGATGAGACTCTGGGCAGCCACTAAGAAGCCCCCTGGCTTTGAAAACCCAGACGTTGGTACTTCTATGTGGTACTATGTGTATATGGTCAGGTAGTTATCTGTCTGTTGATTGCCAGGCAGCTGGAAGCACTGTCTGTTGATTTTGATTTCTCTGAATTTCAGGGTGCTGACTTTTTCCCCTGAACTAAGTAATTGATGCATGTGCTTGATTAAAGTGATTGTTGACCCCCTCAAAAACTGCCTTTCTTTTTAAAAAAGCAGATCAAAGAACCTGTGATAGCAGACCGTCCTGAGTATGTTAGGGTGCTTGCTTTTACACGGTCCTGCTAACAATCTTGAAGAGAGAAATTCTAGTGAGAGAGCAAGAACAGAAGTCAGACTGAATAAAAGGAGAGAAGGAGTAGTGAGGTTATGGAGGCAGCAGGTTGATGACTCATGATTCTCCAGTCTAGCCTCATGGAAAGGCTTAGGCCAAGATGCAGACATGCCTTGAATTGGCTCTGTTAGGATGAGCAATATGAAATCTATACTTCTTTAATCCTTCAAAAGATGTATGAACTCATCAGTGCCCTTACTCACTCTACTAACAAAAACCTGAACCCCTGCACAAATTAGTAGACTTTTCATGAGAAACTACAGCCAAGAAAACTCAACCCTGGCAGCTAAGCTTCTGATTAGGAACCATTTTTTTTTTTCCTAGGTTGACTCTTAGGTGACAGACACATGATCTCTCACTGAGTCCATTCAGGAAACCTCTCAAATTTGATGGGACCTGCCAGAGCTGGTGTTCTATTAGCATAGCTGACTAGGACCCAAGAGAAAAGAACTTGAAGATAATAAGGAATGCAATCCATTCAATAGAATGTGCTGGAGTCCTTAGCTAAATATTGTTGATTGGAGAATTTTCAAACTGGTGGAAAGAACAAGAAATGTACAAAGCTATGTAAAATGTTTAACCAATGAAACTGATAACCCAGGAATGAAGACAAGATGAAATATATACAGTAGAGTATTTATCATTTAGTCTCCCTGACCCAAATCAAGAGCAACCATCAACCCAAGCAACCGTCAGCAACTCTTTGACTATTGTTACCTTTTCCTCTCTCAAAAAACAAACAAAACAACAAAAACCAAGGAACAGTACGATCATGTTATCGTGGCTCAGCATCCAAATCAAAGATGGCGAAATGAGCGGTGGGTTTTCATTTTGCTGCCAAGGTAGTATACATGCTTATTAGCTTTTCCATGGTTTATTCGATGTGTCAGACAGTAGCTCTCCACTCTGTAGTCCAGAATTGATATGCTACACTGGTATAATAAATAGAAGTCACACACAAGGAGCAAGCCTGGCATATGCAAAATTATGATGATGAACAAGGAATCCTGGCCGGTGCCTTGGCCTTAGAAAATGTCAGGTATTTTTAACTGCCTGCATTGTTGAAACATCTCCCTCTCCTCAAAGTCTATTTATAAAGCTCGGAGTAAAGCAGCTGTGGCACAGTGAAAAAAAGGGGTTAGATTTGAAGTAAAAATTGGGTCTAAATCCCAGTTTTGTTACCTGTATGCCCTTGGAAATTCTCTTCCAGATCTCCAAAGATCTTGATCTTTTCCCAACAACCCAGCTATAGAGTACAGATTCTGCATCTTAAGTACATCACCCTTCTCTTAGAACAGGTAATTAATGATAATGACAAATAACAAGTGCTAATGTAGCACTTAGAATAGGCTGTCTGCTAAGAATCTTATAATGATTAGCTCATTTGAGCTTCTCAACAGCCCTGGGAGGTCGGTGCTATTATTATCTCCATTTTACAGATCAGGAAACTGAGGTAAATTGGTTAAAATTTCTTGCTTATACCATGTTTCATAGCCTATCTATCTATCTTCCATGCAAGGCCTACCTAGGTGTCTTCTCATCTACCCTGATCTCAGGGGGATAAAAATCCTACTCTTCTCTCAAACCTTACTTGGGGAAGAGTAAACAAACCAATACCCCTATTGCTAGTGGAAACTGAATGACAATAGACTTTTACATAATTCCATTCATAATCCCTGTGACTTCCTAGACCAAAACTCCTTTCCCTGGCTAACATTCTGATATACTTACATACATATACATACACATACACATAGACAGAAACATACATATCTGTATGCATATGTATATATTTTATATGCATGCATATACACACATTTATGCATGTATACATGTATATACATGTGTGTACTTATATTTGTAGATATACACATATGCATATGTATGTATGTGTATACATATATATGTAAACTTATATTTCTTCCCCATTAATGTGTAAGCTCCTCAAGAGCAGGACGTAGCTCAATTTTACATTTTCATTCCTAGTGTCCAGTACAGTATCTGACATATAATAAATGATGAATGAATTAGATTTTTCATTATTTGCCTTTTCTGGGTTTCAGTTTCATCATGTGGAAAAGGATGGCATAGAAGTACCTGTCTTCTAAGATCCCCTTAGCTCTAAATTCTATGATCCCTAAAGAGATAAGAGAGAAGCTCCATCGCTTACAATTGAGAATAATTTGAGCTTTGACACATGGAGGAGAGTAAAACGAAAGGCAAATGAGTCAAATTTCACCTACCAGGAAGAAGATTAATAACTTGGTTTTGCTTTCATTTCCACTGAAAGGCCCAGTGGTTTGACTGATTAAAAAAAATGACAGAGTCCCACAGACCACAGGGGAATATGCTAATGGAAACTTGGCTTCCCCTCATCACAGATCTGCCTAGTTTCCTCCACATTGAGTACACTTTTAGCCAAACTGGACCTTTTTACATGGAGCAGCTCTACTGGAGTCTTGAAAAGTCTTTTCGTAGTTGTGGGAAATGAGGAATGGTGAGAAACGGACCTAATGTTAACGTTGAATGTAGACTTCACAGAGCTCTACTGTTGCTGAATGCTCTGGTATTTAACTGAATATGCCATTTCCAAAGTTAACAGTAGTCTCTTACTTGCCAAATATAATAGTCTTTTCTTAATTCTCATTTTTCTTGACCTCTGTTTGACTTTTGCCATTATTTATCATGGTCTCCTTCTGAATTCTCTCTCCTCTCTAGGTTTGCATGACATTGATCTCTCTCATTTCTCCTCCAACCAGCTGACCTGTCTGTCTCAGTCTCCTTTGCTGGATTTTCATCAGTCATGAGCTCATTAAATGTGGGTAACACCCATTACCCTGTCTTCGGTCTTTTTTCATCTCTTTTATCTCACTTGGAACCCATCAGCTCCTATATCAACTCTATGAAGGAGAAGATTCCCAGGTTGAGAAAGCCTTGATCTCCTTTCTAAGTTATAGGTCCTTATCAGTAACTCCCTTTTGGAAATCTCAAATGAGATTTTCAGTAAACCCATATCCAAAGCAGAATCTTTATCCCCAAGTGCTCCCCTTTTTCAAACTTCCTTATTACTACAAAGGTTATTGCCATCTTCCCAATTACCCAGATTTGCAACCTGGATGACATCCTTAATTTTCTTCCTGATTACCAGACTACATATCCAATTTGTTGTCAAATCTTGTCTTTTCTACCATCATCCCATTTCTCATATACATACCCTTCTTTCTACTCATGCAACCAGAACCTTAGTACGGGCCCTTATTTCCTCTTGAAAGAACTAATGAAAGATATTTCTAATTGGTCTTTTCTCCTCAATTCTCTCCCTACTCTAATCCATCCTCCAATCATCTGCCATAACGATTTTCCCACAGTTACTTGTTGTCCTTTGTAATCAAAGAGGACCAAAATGACATCACTACGTTGGGGTCAAGGTACATTGTATCTGATGGTGGCTGATCAGAGCAATACAAACTATACCAAAAGTCAGGCACAAATACTCCATATGAACATTTGGAGTGGACATGTCTCTAAATTTAATATTTCTTTTGAGTTACAACAATTATACTTTGCTCAGAGAGCATCATTGTCTGATGCAGGCATTCCATGCTGAATGGTCCTATGCTAGTGTCTCCCATGAATCACAATTGATTCCAAAGTTCTTCAGAGAGACCGTGAGAGTGTACTGGTATTGCTTCTTCTGATTTCCATATGAGCACTCGCCTTGTGTGACTTTTCCATTGCCTTTTAGGAAAATGTACATTTGATATTTGAACAATGTGGCCAGTTCATCAGAATTGCACTCTCTGCATTAGAATCTGAATAATTGGCAGTTCAACTCAAGAAAGGACCTTAGTGTTTGGCACCTTACCTTGCCAGCTGACTTTTAGACTCTTCCTAAAACATTTCAAATGGAAGTTATTTAGTTTTCCAGCATGGTGCTGGTATATTGTCCAGGTTTCATGGCATACAACAATGAGATCAGCATAATGGCTCTGTAGACCTTGAGTTTGATAGGCAGCCTACTACTTCTTCTCTCCCACTCTCCTTGAGAGCCTCCCAAACACCAAGCTAGCTCTGGTGATGAATGCATCAGTCTCATCATAGATAAGTATATCCCTGCAAAGCATACTGCCAAGATAAATGAACTTATCTACAGCATTCAAATTTCTCCATTTGCTCTAACCAAAAGATTTCAAGTATGGATAGGGTGGTGCTGTTGGGTGGAGAACTTTTGTTTTCTTGGTGTTAATTATCAAGCCAATATTATCACATGTGGCAGAGAATTGATCAGTACTCTTGCATCTCAGCCTCACAAGCTTCAGTGAGTGCACAATCATCTACAAACAAAAAGTCATCCACCAACTAACCCTTCACTTTAGCTTGGCTGGCAGCCTTTTCAAGTTAATTAATTTACCATCAGTATAATAGCTGACCTTGATGTCATTTTTTATCCTTGTTGAAGACAACTGATGAAATCACTGAAAATATCATGCTAAAAAAGCATGAGAGCAAGTATAGATCCTTGCTTCACTCCATTGGTGACTGGGAAAGTATGAGGCATTATGTATTATCCAGAACCTATGCAAGCATGCTGTCATGAAACTGACATATAATACTGGTGAACTTCTCCCAGGAACCAAATTTTGCTGTGATTTTCCACAAGCCCTCATGATTAACAGTATCAAAAGTGTTCATCCTGAAGTTGTGGGGCAGCAAACAGTGCATCAATCATTTGTCAACCTTTTCCAAAGCTCTTGAGTAGATGAGCATCTTCAAGGTCAAGAATTAGCCTATAAAAGATGACTCTGGCAGAGATCTTGCTGGCAATGACTAAGAGAGAGAGATACCATTTAGATTGTCACAGGAGAGTCTATTTCCTTTTCCTTTAGAGATGAACAATGAAGGCAGCCTTAAACTCCTGAGGGACAACCTCCTCTTGGACATACAATCTGGAAGATTCCAGTCAGCTTTTTTGCGAGCAGTGGACCCTCTGCCTTGTGAATCTCAGCTGGAATAGAATCAGTACCAGGCACTTTACTACACAAGAGGTACCTAATGGCATTGAACACCTCATCTTCAGTTACAAGTTCAGCAAGAGAGGGATTGACTTCAACTGAGACATATAGTCAGTGACCTCAACGTTGATTGATGATGGTCTATTGAGAACACTATGAGAGTCTTCCTCCCATCTCCCCAGAATCAGGTTCTTATCACTAATCAATGTGGCTCCATCAGCACTGAATACTTAAGATGCACCAAAGGTCTTTGGCCCATAAATAGCTTTCAGAGCATCATAAAAGCACTTTGAATTGTTACTATTAGCATAAAACTAAATTTCATCTGCCTTCTTACTGAGCCCAAAATCCAGCATCCCTCTAAGCTTCACTTGCACTTTTGATGGAACTAAACATTGCCTTCTTAGAGATGTACAAGCTATCTTTCTTTCTAGTAAACCTTGTTGAGTTCTTATTTTTCATGCAGAAGCTTCTGAATTTTTCCATCATTTTTATCAGACCAATCCTGATATTTCTGAGTATTCTGGCCCAGATAAGTAAATCTCTGAATGTCGCCCACTCCTTTTCTGTTTTACTGTTGCCAAATGTAGTTTTCTCTCTAAGTCAGCAACAAACTGTTTCCACAAAAGAAGTACTTTGATCTGTTGACATTATCTTCTGGTAGCTGTCTTGCCTTGGAGATACCACTTCATTTCAATGTGAATGTTTAGCTTGGAGAGAATAAGTCTATGATCAGTCCAGCACTTTGTACTACAATCACCTTCATCACTCTCACATGCTGTCTGTCTCTTCTCTTTGCAATGATATAGTCTATTAAATGCCAATCTTTGCTGTGAGTGTTCATCTATGAAGTTTTATTGCATTTAGGTAAACAAAAGACAGCATTGGTGATGAGAAGGTCCTGGGATGCAAAAGTCTTCAGTAATAAGTGATGGTTGCTGTGGCTGTTTCTGACTACACTCCTCCCAAGTCCTCCTGCCATGTCTAATGATCTGTGCCTATTCTGGCAATAAAGTCACCCAGAATTATAAGCTTGTCCTTTTTGGCACATTGATGATGAGAGTTTCTAGGTCTTCATAAAATTTTTCTTTGACCTCATTACGATTTGTCACGGTGGGAGCATATGCCCTGATGAGGGTGACATAACACTTTCATGAAAGCAGGCAACTGCATTGTCACAAGACTTTTGTTCACTCCTTTTGGAATGCATATAAGTTTGTTCACTAGATTAAATCTGATTGCGAAACCTACACTAACTTCACAGCAATCCCCATGACTATAGCCATTCAAGAAAAATGTGTATCCAGCTCCAGCTTCAGTAAACTGGCCTTCATTTGCCTATCTTGTTTTGTGTAGGGCTGCTATTTGGATGTGATACCTGCTGAGTTCTCTCGCAGTAAAAATTGTTTATCTTTCAGGTCTACTGAATTTCATGTTGTCTATAAGTGTGTTCTCAGTTCATATACCAATGGTGAATGGAATCATCCTCATTAAAGTTTTTGTCCATTTTTTTTGTATTTCAACCACAGGGTAGGATTCTTACTTGCTTTGGTAAGTAGTCCCGGGTTAGATTATTTGAAGCAACAATTTGGGGGGTAGCTTTTATAGTCCTTTCTGCATGCCAAGAGGTGAGCAGTGTGGTCCTTTAAAAAAAAAACTGATCATATACCCAGGGGTCTGCCAAATCCCACTACTGCTTCAATTCAGTAAGAAGCCCCTGTGGCCTAGGTCACCTGTGTATAAGGTTGTGACTATAGCTCCCAGTATATCCATATCTGCTGGTTCATCACTTGCATGTTGCTACAGGATTCTGAGTTAAGATAAAGATGGTAAAATGCTACAGGTAATGTTTTTTGACTCATGAATAAATTGGATTTAAGTAAGGCAGAGTTGTAAGAAGTCATTGGCTTCACTCACTTCCACAGTCACGAAAGTCCAGCATCAAGACAAAAGTCAAGATGGTTGGAGATGGCACTGGTTGCGGAGGATGACCTTGGCATCTTTGATGTCTAACCAATCTCTAAGCACTCCACAGTACCTGCTTCAGTTGCCTTCATGGCTGCTTGGAACAAATCTGCTGGGGAAGTCTTTACGTGCTTGGGGTAGATACCTCTATAACTCACTGGCAGGACCAAGGCCCCTTAGTTACCCTTAACCTATTTTCATCCATCTGTTGAAGAGGCTTACTGGGATGTGGCTGCTGTGCATTCTACAGCTTCTTGGAGCCACAGGTAAGAGCCGGATGGCAGGTGGACACCAAAGGTTGAAAGCATCCCTGAAAAGGACTCATCATGTCAGAGATGCTAGTCTTCCCTGAATATCTGTATATTCTCTTACAGTACAGATGTGACCATGACCTCCCTGCCTCCCTACTTACTTGAACGGCTTCCTATTACCTCTATGATAAAATAGAAAGTCTTCTATTTTGGATTTGAATCCCTTCCAAATGTGGCCTCATCTATTTTTCTAGTCTTTGCTCCTCTCTGTGGACTCTATGATCAAATTACAGTGATCTAAGTTTACTCATCTTTGCTCATGACTTTCCATCTCCTTATTCAATTCCTTTGCATAGACTGGTCCTCATGCATGGAATGTTCTTCTCATTTACCTGTACCTTTTAGTTTCTCTGGCTTCCTTCAAGACTCACATAAATTTCATTTTCTTAAGGGAGCCATTCCTATTTTCTTTGTTCCTACCCCCCAAGGTAGTGATTAGAATTAAGGCCATCATCAGCCCCAGTTTACTTGTACCAACATGATCTTAAAATTGAGGAGGTTTAAAGGGCTTTAAAGGATCTCAGAGATCATCTAATCCAATCTGCTCATTTTATGAAGGACACTGAGTCCCAGAAAGGGGAAGGGTTTGTCCCACAGTCACACAATTCAGTAATAATATTAAATAGTTATATCATCTTTTGCTTGCCACAAAGAAATACAGTGAAATTAAAATAGATATCCAAACTAATCAACAGCTAATTCTTGAGGCTCTCCTATATACCCAGTTCTGTGCTTACCACTACTAGTTTCCATATTCTCTTATGTTTATGTATATAGAGCTTATAGATGTATACATATGTGCATATATATAAAACATATATATGTAAAATTTGGATTAAACTACTTTTCCTCTATTTTCCACATGCCTCTCATTTCTAAAATTCCTTTTATGGTAAAAAAAATAATTTGAATAAAAGCTGTTTAAAACTATGATCCAAACTCTATACATATGGAGGCTAAGTTTAGAGGGAGTAGAGAAAGAAGAAATTGTGGTATTCCCATAAACTTTTTTGACTTGGCATATTAGAATCACTTAACCAAGAAATCTGTTGTCAGACTCCCCCGAAACATTAGTGATTACCTAAGTGTTGCAGAATTAGAATTGGATGAGAATTCAAGTTCATAAATCTAATCCCTTCATTTTAGAGATGAGATGCGAGGGGTTAAATGACTTGCTTAGGGTGAGAAATCTGGTGGGAAGCAGAGCCAGGACCCCAACTCAGGTCTAGATTGCTGTCTTTATCACATGATACTATCTCATATACCAAATGGTTAAGATTAATATAATTCAGAGCTAGAAAAGAATTTAGAAATGATCAGGTTGTATGTCTTGGTTGCAATAATATTGCCAACAATTGACATTTGAGTAGAAAGGTAATACAAGTACCCTATTTCCCATTTTGCAGATGAAAACATTGAGGCTCTGAGATGTTAAATGGCTTGCCCTTATCATCATTTAATTAATATTTGAAGTACTTCAAGTCTCAGATCCCCTGACTCCAAGTCCAGTATGTGAGCCACACTACTTCTTTTACAGGAGAGAAAACTGAATGCCAACGAAAGGAGTGTAATTTTTCTAAAGACACAGGTTGTAATAGTCAGAAGAACTGGAATTTGAACCTAAATACCTTGAATCTAAATCCAGTGTGTATCCCAACACATCTGACTGATTTACAATCAAAATGAACATCCTCTTATGGCTTTGCACCTTTATGGCATCCCCTCTACTTTAGATTATGTGCTGAAGATCCATTGCTTTGAGAAATTTCATACTGGTTTTTGGTCAAGTGGATCTAGAATTTCATCTGTAAGGAATTGATGTACAGAGCACATGATTCCCATTTTGTATGATTCCACTGGGGGACTATCACAGAAGTAGAATCATATGTATTATCTCTTGGCACCAATGCCTAGGGCATCATGATTTACTGGTAAGTGTCTACCAGACACTGAAGAGACAAAACGTGCCTTCCTCCAGCTGAATACCTGGTAATGCTCCTTTCTGTCCCTTCTGATGCTGACCTGTTCTAAAAAAGATCTTCGAGCTCATTTCTCTCCCTATATATTACTACAATAACAGAGGTCAACAGAACCTATGGCAAGTCCAAGAACAGTACTGAGATCAGAATTATTGAAACCCACAACCAGAATGTTTCAGAAATGTGTGTTCTCGGCAAAATGCATCCCTTTCCTGGCTCAAATTGTTAAGTCTCCCATATTTCCTTCTTCTGATCAAAGGCACATATTTTGGATTGGATTCCACCAGATTACCAACCTGCCGTGAGAAATCCCTTTAATACTGAAGTTAGTTTACTACAACAGGACTGTTGATTTTTACTACAGCAAGCTTCCCTTGTCTAATGTTACCAGGAGAGTATAGTAGGGGGGAAAAGGCAGAACTAGAAGTCAGAAGA
Source organism: Bettongia penicillata ogilbyi (assembly GCA_023548195.1). Classification (NCBI taxonomy): domain Eukaryota; kingdom Metazoa; phylum Chordata; class Mammalia; order Diprotodontia; family Potoroidae; genus Bettongia; species Bettongia penicillata. The sequence goes on from JAJHZJ010000268.1 coordinate 2,645,914, forward strand.
TCTGATTACCAGGCACAGCCCTGCTGCTAGTCACTGTTCTGTGACGTTGGTGAAGTTCCTTAAACCCCTCAGAACTCCTCATCTGGAAAACCATTTTGTCGTTCCTTCATCCTGCTAACATCCTCAGGATTTTATGAGTTTCAGTATTTACTAAAGGACTGTTATTTGACCAGCACTCAAACCTTTAGGGAGATAGAGATTGGATCTATCATTTCACTGATATGGAGAACCCCAGGGTGAGAAATATCCCTCTACCAATATAAGTCAGCACCTTCTCAGACACTTACCACCTTAGAGACTTGCCTAGCTTCCTGGAAGTTAAATGACTAATTCATTGTAGTATCAGAAATGAGTCTTAAACTGTGACCAGTCTAGCTCTAACATTGGCTCTCTATCCACTAGGCAACGTGGCTTCTAAAAATAATAGGTAACATTTGCATAGCTTCAACTATGTGTCAAATACTGTGTTAAACGCTTTGTACATTTTATCTCATTTGCTCCTCATAACAACCTTGGGAGGTAGGTGATGTTAATATCCCTATTTTACAAATGAGGAAACTGAGACAAAGAGAAACTAAGTGACTTGCCCTGAATCACACAGTTAATATGAGGCCCGATTTAAACTCAAGTATTCCTGACCACAGGCCCATTACTCTATACACTATGCCATCTAACTACACCATCTGCTAAGAGCTAAGTATTTTGCAGAACATGAAATAATTCATTATCTAAAGTCATTGTGTACTTTGCAATCTTTTTGGGAAGGCCAGATTTACATTTAGATACAGGGATGGATCCATTATCTCATTAGTGTATATATTACTAGTACAGATTGCTGCCACTCCAAGCATTACATTTTTGTGATTCGGAATAGAAATTTTTAGAATACAGATTAAAGGAACATCCCGGACTGGAAAGATCAATAGATTTGGGGCCTGGTGACCTGTGTTTAAATGCTGCCTCTGCTACTTTCTCCCTTTGGGATCTTGGGCAAATCACTTAGTTTCTTCATATGTAAAATGAGAAAGTTAGACTAGAGGGCCTCAATTTCTATTATACTATAAGCCTATGGAATGCATTTAAGAGACTAAGACTACTATTAACTCAAATGAAGGAGAGGTTGCTCCAAATGAGATAATCTACGGAAAGCAATCAAATGAGATCAAATGAGATAATGTATGTAAAGCACTTTGCAATCCTTAAAGGGCTCTTAGATATTATTAAGGGGGTCGGAGGAGGGGTGTGGGGAGGAAATCACAGAAGTCTGCATTAATTATTATTCCAAGTGTCATTCTTGATTTAGGAAGCAATAGTGGATAGAGAGCTGTTTGGAGGAGTCTGAAAGCTGTGGGTTCAAATCCTGTCTATATATTGGCTATGTGATTCTGGTTTAAGTTACTTTATTTATACCAATGTCCTTGCTGATTCCCCAAAATTTTAAGTGGCAGAGTATTAAAGCTCTTCACTGTTAGAGTGATTTTACTCACTGGAAATTCCCTAAACCAATGAAAGTATATATTTTGCTTTGTAGTTGGATTATTTGCACACTCATTTGACCTTGCCAATAAACTTCTTGAGGGCAAGCACTTGGTCTTAGGGCCAAGATGAATCCTCTGGATATAGTAAAATACTTTTAAAAAATTCTGATAATTCCAGTGACTGGATCAGTTTGAATTGTGAATTTCATTCTTATGCTTCATATTTTGATATCTCAAATATCTTTAAATTTTGTCCATGTGAATTCTCTTTCCATGGAGATATATCCATATGCACAGATATTTTCTGATTTAGTAGATGGTATTTAAAAGTAGCTATATGTGTAGTCACTTTAGTGTTATGCCTGCTTGCCCATTTAGCTAGGCATGATAGCACATGCCAGAGATTGTGCTCTGGTGGCATATTCTTTGAGAACCCACAGCGAGTTGGAAGAAGACTTGAAGGTCTGTCTGAGAGCAGTGAAATGTTTCTTATGCAATTAATGAAACTAATTACTCATAAATCAAACCATCCATGACATGATATATGCTGCTGCTTCAAGCCAGTTGATGTCAAATAAACCAGCCTTAAGTAGAATGACATCATCAGAATTTTTTTTGTTTTTTTTAAACCAAAATTAATTGAAAGCATGTTTTTATTTTTGTGGCAGTGAGCAGTAAACCAAGGTTTAACACAAGGGAATAAAATACACATTAAGAAGACTAAGTCCATCAAAGAGACCAGAATATGATTTACATCTTAAAACTGAGGTATAAGACTTCTCATTAAAAGGATGATTGGATCTAAGATAATGAACTGCTTAGAAAAGGAAGACAGAAGAACTATCAAAAAGTTTGAGAGGGCCAATCTCCTGAAATATATTCAGAAGCAAAGCATTTCAGAGTTCAGAGTTTGACTGTGGTGACAAGAAGTTCTATGTGTGCCTTATGAAATTGCTAGAGTTAAGAGGTTTATTACCGTTTAAGTCTTTTCAGTGGTGTCCAACTCTTCATGCGTCAATTTGGGTCATATTTTGCTATCTCAAAGTATGAGGTTTTCTTGGCAAAGCTAAGGGAGTAGTTTGCCATTTTTATCTTCCAGTTCATGTTACTGATGAGGAAACCAAGGCATATAGGGTTAAGTGGCTTGCCCAGAGTCACACAACTAATAAGTGGCTGAGATTAGATTTGAACCCAGATATTCCTGATTCCAGGACTGGAACTCTATCCACTGAGCCACCTAGCTGCCTAATGAGGGATACTAGGAATTTTCTAGTCTAAAACCCAGTTTTTTATAGATAAAGAAACTGACACCCAAATAGGAAAAGGACTTGCTCAAAGTCATATAACTAATAATTAGGAAAACCAGAATCAGAACATAGATCTCCTACCTACCGGAGCACTGTCTGTCCAGAGCACTGTTTCGGGCATGTAGTAGGGCCTTAAAAATGATTTTGATTGATTTCCACTAAATTATGTTCTGTTTTCTAATTTCTTTGGATATAGAAAGTTCCAAACTGGTAGCATGCCCTGGGAATATGGTAAAAATAATCTCTTTCACCAAACTGAGAGTGCATTTGTTTGGAGTAAGTCCCAAGAATCATGCCAAGAAAATTCCTGTGACATTTTTATTTCGTGGGGAGGGTTTTAAATCAAGGAAATCATCCAAATATGGGCAAAACAAGAGACAGCAAAAAACTGGACCCTACCAATCACCAAGTTGAATAAAATCTGAATTACCAGAATTTAGCGGGTATCTGATTTTAAAAAATTAATTGTTATATATTGTTTTTATATCATTCATTTCAAGATATAATGCCTCCCGCTCACCACAGAATTGAATATTTCCTCATAACAAAGAAAAATAGGGAATGCATCTGGAATTGTATTCAGCACTCAGTCCCCTTCATGCCCCATAGATCTGCCAAGGGGCAGGAGCTGTGTTTCATTTATCCATTCTCCGGGATTAAGAATCAGGTAGACTTCCATTTCTTTCTTTCTTTACTGTTTATTTTTATTTTTTTTTGGTTCCTTTTTATTTTCTGAAACAGCACTAAGGAGAATAAACTTTCCAGTAATTATAAATATGCCCCCCACTACAGATCTGAGATGACTGTCCCAGGACACACAAGCAGAATCTCACTATTCAAGAAAATACTTTAATATTTATGATTCCATTTTGGACATTGACATATTGTTGGACATATCATCTTCTCCCTTGGGATGATAGTGTAAAAAAAAATGGAAAATGCACAATTTTAAGTTAAATGAGCTGAATTCAAATTGCATCTCTCATACTTTTTACCTATATGACCTTAAATAAGTCAGTTAGCTTCCTTGAATTTCATTTTCCTCATCCAATAAAATAAGATGACGATAGGAAATCTACATTTATTAAGCACCTACTATTTGCCAGGTACTGTGCTAAGCATTTTACAACTATAATCTCATTTGATCCTTGAAACAACCCTGGGAGGTAGAGAGTTATTATTTTAATAGTCATTTCATAGTTGACAAAACAGGCAGAGAGTGGTTAGGTAATTTACCCAGGATCATGAAGTTGGAAAGTGACAGAGCCCATATTTGAGCTCATGTCTTCCTGACTCTAGGCCCAACATTCTATCCACGGAGCAGCACCTAATTGCCTCCTAAAGGGATTGAACTAAAAGGTTTTCGAGATGACTTTCAGTTCTTAAACTCTATGATCCTAAAAGTCAAAAACAAAAAGAAAGGTCTCATACATGCCAAAATGATAGCTGAAGCACTTTGTAGGAGCAAAGAATTGTAAACAAAGTATAATGGAAGCTAACTGTGCCAATATATTCCATAAGAAATGACAGACATGAAAAATTCAGAGAAAATGGGAAAGCTCAGTATCTATTTTTTGTCTTTCTCTGTATCCCCAATACTTAGCACTATGACTGTCACATAAGTGCCTAATGATTTATTTAATGTGGATGTATAAATGTACACATATTATATACATATATCACATGTATATATTATAAATATGTATGTGTACATATATATGTTTATACATACAAATAAACACAGATTTCTTTGCAGCCAGTAGATAATCGATCATCTACTATTAATTATTGGATTTGTTGATTAGCCCATTAAATATCTAATGGCCTATCTCATTTGGGCCTTAAATAGTTTCTGCTGTGATTGCGTACATATCCTGAAGATGTGACTTTTTCTCTATCTGAAGTCCAGAACTTATTCTACAGCACCCCTAAGTCTTAAAATTTGAATAGAGAAAATATTTCAGAAAATTTAGATGAAATTCAGTACAGGAGGGTTCAATGAGTCACTGAGGATATGCCCCATATGTCCAGGCTATGCCTCTAAGTCACTGCCTTAAATAATGATGAGACAAACCACTTCTAGGACACATTCTAAGAGATTTCCCAGGCTTGATGTCTAAATCTATGGGCAATAGGATTCCTAGGATCACAGGACTCATTACTGAAAAGGATCATACATTTGATGATCTATCTAATCCAACTTCCTCATTGTACAGAGGACCAAACCAAAGTTTAAAGTGTGGAACAGAATTTCTCTCTCCATTTTTTTTTTTTTTATTATGAGGATATGAGGACTTACGGAAGAAAGCTTAACAGTTTTAAAGAAAAACTTCATATTTTCATTTTGGCACCCAGGATACACAATATCCTGTTAGGCGAACTCCACATTTCTAAGTTATATGTGATAGAAGATGGCCATATGAGAATCCACACAGAAGAATTTATCCTTATATCAATGATGAGACTTTTCATATGCCCTTATTCTAAGGTGATATTGCATTAATTGCATGGAGCCAGGAATAATACAATATCTTTTCAATTCCACATATAGTCACTTTAAACAAAGGTTCTTTTTATGACACAAGCCACTTTGCCAGTCAGTCACTTAAAGCCTATGAACCGCTTTGTAAAATAATAGATTTAAATGCAAAAAAATACCCATAGGATTACAAAAGAAACCAATAATATTGAAATATGAATATTGAAATATTTTTTTTAGAAAACCAATTCATAGATCTCAGATTAAGACTCCTGCATAAAAGAGAACAGCCTAGTCATTCAAACATGAAAGGCAAGTGGATGAAAACTGCATCAGACTATGATATACAGTTCAGTGAGTAATCCAGTGGGCTAGTCCATCAAAACATTATGCATTATGTAGGCATTACCAATAAACTAAATCCAGAATGGAATAGAAAAAGGAGATAAGGTTAGATTACATTTGGGAAATTGCGTAGGCCTCCAGTAATTCTTTTTAATGGGCTATTCATTGCACCAAAGCCCATTTTTTAAATAATTGTATTCGCCTGATGATACTATAGGGATACACGTCACAGAGCGCAGTAATGACATAAGAGTCAAAGTTTCAAATACCCCAAAGTGTAAAGGAGAGATTTGGGAGTAGGCAGGCTTCAGCACCAAGGAAGAGCGTTTCTTTTGTGAAAAGTAATATGAAAGACATTTATAACTGAAAAAATGTAAATAACGTTATCAACAGTGAGGAATAAAAGATGGAGAGTTGAATCAATGCACAAGTGCATCTAAAATTTAAATAAGCACTGCTGTTGTTGTTGTTTTCCTTTGTACTGGAAGAGGATCAATGACGTCAGGGGGGTGATGTCTTGACTTGCAAGTGAACTGGATTTAGTGAGGCAGGGATGTGCAAAGTCATCAACCTTACTCTCTCTTCAAGAGTCATTGGAGTCCAGTCACAAGATATAGGTCAAGACCATGGGCGATGGCCCAGGAGGCAATAGGAGATCATGACCTGTTTGAGCTATGGCCTTTCTCAGGTCTCAATTTGTCTGAGGCCATGCTCATTCAATCATTAAAGGCTAGGTACGTATTGAGGGAAAAGATGACCTAGCTTGCCTTCAGAAAAAAATCAGTCTGGGAGGGGAAGACCCTCAGAGTTTTTAGTCAAAACAGAAAACAGTTGCTATTTCACTCAATCTGAGCCATCAAAAGTCAAACAAGGAGCAAGTGAGGCTTGGACTGGGACCTATTATCAGCCAATCAGTGAAAACCTGAGTGATTTGGATGTAAAGGTGCAGTCTAATAATTCCATTTGACTAACAATGGGCTTTACCTAAGTTTGTTTCTTCAGAACTATATTTCAAGAGATCCTAAGTGAAAACTACATGAGATAAAAGAGCTAATTGTCCCAATTCTCTGAAAAATAATAGAATGGAGAAGAAAGAAAAAAAATCTAGCTTCCAAACCCCATGATATTTTGGGAAGTACAAGTGATCAAAATGTATATTCCTTTAGTCAGAGCACTCATGTAAGGATATGATGGGGAGTCATACCCATCTGGACAAAGGGAGAAGAGGAAAGGAAGGAGGAAAAGGAAGAGGAGGAGGAGGAGGAGGACAGCAATATTGCATAAGTGGAACTGGCTGGTTGGGTAGGGAGCTCCTGCTACTCACAGATTCTTGTTCGTCCTTCTGTCTTGAAAAGAATGAACAACAGCAGGAAGGTGATATCTTGACTGGCAAGTGAATTGGATTTAGTGAGGCATAGCCTCACTCTCCTCCAGAGTCATTGGAGTCCAGTGGCTAAATAAACACAATGAATGCAGATGAATAAATGGAATATTGGAGGGTCTGTGGGAAAACAGTACACTAGTGCCCTATTAGCGAAACTGTGAATTGGTTCAGACATTTTCTAGAACATTTGAAAGTATGCCAAGAAAATTTTCAAATATGCAAAGGCTTTGACCTAGCTAGACCACCATTAGACCTATATCCCAAAGAAATCTAATGGAGAGAGAGAGATAGAGAAAGAGAGAGAGAGAGAGAGAGAGAGAGAGAGAGAGAGAGAGAGAGAGAGAGAGAGAGAGAGAGAGAGAGAGAGATAGAGATTTATATTTGTATAAGTATTATTTTATACTTTAGATATTTATATAAATATTTATATTTATAGCAGTACTTTTTGTGGCAGAAAAATATTGAAAATAAAGATGCATTCCTACTGGGAATGGCTAAACCAACTGTGGATAAGCAAATATAATGGAATATTATTGTGCCATAAGAAATTATGAAAGGTGCTATTTCAGGGGAAACTAGGATGACCTCTGAAATGATGCAGAACCAAGTGAGCAGAACTAGGAGGACAATTTATAGAATAACAACATTAGAGAGCAAAAATAATTTGGAAAGACTTTAGAACTCTGATCAAGACAATAATCAACTATGAGGACAAAAGCATGATGACAAAATATGGCACTCACCTTCTATCAGAGAGATGATGAACTTAAAAGTTTAGAAAGAGACCAAAATTTTTGGACATGACTAACATGGATATTTGTTTTGTTGGAATATGTAACTTTATTTTTTTTTATTTGTTTATTGGAGACTGAGAGAGTGGCTCAGACAGAATAAATTTTTAAAATGCTAATTAATTAAAGAATACAGCCTCCAGTGTACTGAGAATATTTACGGAAAGATATGAAGAATCATATAACCTTAAAATAAATGGATACCATGCTATGTACACTGGTACAGTGATGTACATCTCAGAATGCAAGTATAAGCATACCAGTTCAGAATCCTGCCATAGGAAAGGATCTCTTCTATATTCAAACTTGTCCAATATAAATAGTAACTGATTAATTTTAGCTTCTGTGGAAAGGACATTGGACTCAGCATCAAGAATGCCTTCCATGCCTAGGTCTGTCACTAACAATCTATGGAGTCTGGAATATTAATTTAATCTTTTTGTGCCTCAGTTTTTCCATCTGTAAATGGAGAAGTTTGACCTGAATGTCTAGTGTAAACTTTAAAATCTCACATTCTATGATTTTTAGATTTTACATATCAATTGAATGACAAACACAGAAGTATGTAAGCAAAAATGATCTTACCACATTTTTGATTTGTGCATTCCTAAAAGTAATTACTTTTCCCATGGTGGGCATGTTGGGGGAGAGAAGATTTCCTTAATGAACTCTGTGTAGTTGCTGCTGTGCATGCCCAGATTAAGTTTAGGTCATAACTTTCTTGAGAGGTCAAAGTGCTAAAGAAGGTGAGTTGGGAGTTTACAGGGCTTTTATAGGGGGCAGAATAGAGGGTATGTTAAGCTGTATTTAGAGAAGGGTAGATGTGGTTGTGCTGGAGTTAAGTCTTATCATTCATTGCCTATTAAAAGGAGAGTGGGATTCAACCTTTCTTTCCACCCTCTGATTGTATGACCATTTATCCCATGGAGTCAAACAATGGTTCCCTTGTGGTTGTGATCTGGTCTGTCCTTTGTAGACTACTACCATAGAATATTCAAAATAATATACCAATCAATGATCATTAGGAGTTTATAGTACTGTTGGGGGTGGGGGGTGGGGGAGAGATGAATAGTTACCCACAAGGAATAAATAGTGATACTTTCTCTATTCACCTCAATTAGGAATGATCTGACCCTCCGTGAACATGATTCAAACATGTCTAAAAAATTATTAAACTACTGCTAAGTGAAGAAAATGAATGAAGTTTTGGAAGTTGTACTAAAATAAATAAAATAATGTACCTGTCCTTGTGGAGCTAACAATTTAGTGGCAAATTTAACTCACAAAGAAATAACTATAATACAAAACAGATTGTGAATAAAACAAATATATCAAATAGATTTGAAAATTCCTAATTATTATGATAAGAATACAGTGAAGAATGGCTGGGTAAAGGGATGTGGTATCCTACATTTCCTGGTGGAAGACTAAAACAGGCATTCCACTATATGAAGCATTTTAGCCTTCATTCATCATATATTTCTTCAAAAACCTCTCCATCCTCCAGAATACTCTATTTCTTTTAAAGGCACAATCATTCCAGGTTAGCAGTCTCAGAGAGATCTTTGATTATTTCTTCTTCTTTACTACAACCTCTTCTCCATCCCATATTCAATCACTTGTTGGGTCTTGTCTATTCTTCCCCCGCACCTCTTATATTTATCCCATTCTCTCCTCTTACATGGCTTTTACACCTGTTCAAACCCTTATCATCTTTCACTTGACTATTTCAATAGTCTCACTACTGGTCTCCTTGCTTCTAAACTTTGACTTTCTTATCTCTGATCCGTTGTCTACACAGCTCACAAACTGATATTCCTATAGACAGTTTTGACCATGTTGTTCCCATACTCAAAAGTTTTTGGTGGTTTCCTAATTTTAGAATAAAAGGCAAAATCCTCAGCCTGAAATTTAAAACCTTCTATGATAGAGTTCTTACCTATCTTTCTAGGTTTGTTTCATATTGCAGCCCATTGTGAATTCTCTATTCTAGTCAAATTGATCTGGTAATGACTACTTGTCCAGGACTTTGCATTTCCTGGTTCAGTGAACTCAGTACAGACATTTCTCAGTCTGGGATTCATGCCTTCCACACCTTTACCTCTTAGAATCCTGCCTCAGATATGTATCAAATGTGAGACTCTGAGCAAGTCAGTTAACCTCTCTCTAGGCTTCAGGTCCTAATCTGTAAAACTGAGGCAACTGGACTGGATGACCTGTGAGGAATCTCCCAGTTCTCCAGTTGTAACCCTATAACTGTATGCCCTTCAAAAATAGTCCCAAATAGAAGAGTTTTGTGGAACCCAGTGGAACAATGATAATCAGAAGACTATGGATAAAGATTGCAGAGTTTTTATTCATGTTTCCATTACTCCTACCTGAGAGAATCTTCCTGATGCTCTGGAGAAGATTAAATTTATAATGAAACAGCCACCATGAGACTCACATGACTGCCCAGTATTTGTAGAGCATTAGTTTTTCATTAAATCTACTTCCATGTGACTTCATCTCAGGCTTAATTTTCAAGACTATTTCTCATGCATCTTTCTACATATAGAAGGGAGAAAATGTCTTCTTCCTCACAACTATTTAAGTATCTGATGCACCTGAATTTGTGCTAAAAACACTGCCAACAGTCACATTGCACTAGAACTCTGAGACCACAAATGGCGGTATAGTGGATAGAGTTCTGGATATAAAATAAGAAAATCCTGCATTCTAGTTCAGATTCACCTTATGTGTGACCTTGGACAAGTTACTTACCCTCTATCTTCTTCAGTTTCCACATCTCTGAAATGGGTATCATAATGATGCCTATTTCCCAGTGTTGCAAGGATCAAATAAATTAATATACATAAAATTATTTGGAATCCTTAAAGATCCATATAAATATTAGCTATTATTACTACTTCCCAACAATTTTAAGTGACAGATGAAATATCCATAGCCTGTGCTTGCTGAGGGAACCCAATATATAGCAAGCACAGTTACAAGATTTATTGTCTTCTCAGTCTCTGAAATGGAGGGAGCAATATTTTTGCAATGGGAATAAAAAAAGAAGCTAACGGCTGTCCCTTCCCTCAAGGTGTTTACAATCTAATGAGGGAAACAACATGTAAACAAAAAATACACAAATCAAGCCCTGTGCAGAATAAATATGAAATAATTGACAGACAGAAGGCATTGGAATTCAGAGAGGTTAGAAATGGCTTCTTGTAGGAGGTGAGATTTTAGTTTGAACTTAATCAGTGCCAGAGAGGTCAGTATTGAGAAAGGAGGAGGGAAGAGTGTTCCAGGCATGGGGGACAGTCAAAGCATGTGAAGCTTTGGTTCTAAGTCCCGTCTCTACTAATTAGTATCTGTATAACCCTGGCCAAATCAGTACCGTACTCTGAGGCTTAGTTCCTTCCTGTGAAATGGAGAGGTATCTGTTGTACACACTTTACTGGGTTGCTGTGAATCCTATTGTAAAAGGATTTATCATTATCATCAGTATCACCATCATTGCCCTTCATCTGTGCATAATTTTGGGTTTTGGATGTCCAAAGTTATGCAGAAATGTGGTTCAATTCATTTCAGCAAACCCTGGCTAAGCTTCTACCCTATGTAAAGCACAGTGCTGGGTTCTGGGCCAGTACAGAATTGTACTAAGCCCAAGAAGAGGAGGAGGAGGAGGAAAACATTCTATTTCAGCCTCCTTGGGGATCCCCAGCATGAAGCGGGAGGTCACACAGGATTTCATTTTATTCTTAAAACATCCTGGGGAAGTAGATAGGGACATGTGCTCTTTCCATTAGACAGTATTGCCTGATTCCATGGGTTTTGATCACTTTCCCATGTGTTTAGTTTGGCAGGCAATTGCGATTCCAGCCTGGTATCTGATCCATAATAAAACCACGGCAAACACAACCTGCTTGCTGCATGCCTTGGAGGCACCAGGGTCTCCATCCCCTGAAAGCAAGAGTATGGGCAAGTGTGCCTGGAAGCAAGATACACTAATTTCTCCTGCTCCAGAGAGCTTGCTAGGCTCTTTTACAACCAGGATTGTGGAGCGTCTCAGTTTCACAGCATGTGACCTAACAAATCCAGTCACAGAGGACAATTTTGAGGAACAAGCTAGATATTCACACATACCTCAGCCCACTCCCCTAAATTCAGCTCATGGTCCAGTAACCGTATCACATTAACTAATTTTTTTTTAACACTTAATCCTATTTCTGTATTCCTATTCTTTATCAAAAAACAAAATAGAACTGAGGGTAACATCCTGTACTTGGAATCCAGAGAGAACTAGGCTCCAGTAGCAAAGGTACTTTTTAACCTTCATTTTACTAATGAGACTACTGAAACTTAGCGATGTTAATGTACTTGCCCAATACTCTCACAGCCAGCATGTGCTGGGATCTGAATTTTTATTCTGTTCTCTTGACCTAAGGTCTAGGAGGTACTACTTTATTTAATTAACATGAACTATTTTCTCCTATCAGAGAAAGTGGTTGAACTTTGCACCAGAATAGGAGTATTTTAAGAGAAATTGAGGTGGAGCAGCGATATAGTGTAAGATCTGGAATCAAAAAGACTTCCTGAATTCAAATCTGGCCTCAGACACTTATATCCATGTGACCCTGGGCAAGTCACTTGACCCTGTTTCCCTCAGTTTCCTCATCTGTAAGATGAGTTGGAGAAGGAAAGAACGAACCACTTAAGTATCTTTGCCAGGATAATCTTAGATAATGGTGGGGGAGAGTTGGACACAACTAAAAAAAAAAAAGACAATAAAAAAAGGAAGATTTTTAAAAGGTTTGAAACTTGAGATATGGATAAGTCTATGGGAGGTCAAACGTGTAAGAGTGGAGTAGGGGGGTGGGTATGGTTGCCTAGAGTGTTGGAAGAGAAATGAGTGCCTCAGGGTACTGTTGCCTGGGGCAGGAAGGGGAACAAGATCAAAGGGAAGGCTAGGAGATCATAAAATGCAATCTTTGCCTGTACAACTTCGCCTCAGGCAGACAAAGACCAGGAAAATCGGGTGTATACAAACCTCACATATTTGTGAAGGTTTTTTTCACAGAATTTGATTCTATAGGTTGATTCCAACTATGTAACTCAACTCAGTTGGGATTACTAATTTAACATTTATTTAGGTTTCAAGGTTTACAAAGTTCTTTCCTGACAATGACTCTGCTAGGTGAACAGCGTGTTACCTCATCCCCCTGAGACTCAGAGCTGGGAAGACATTTATTTGTCTAGGGTCAAACAGCTTTGAATACTCACATCCAAGACTTGAACCCAGATCTCCTGACTCCAGATCTCATGTTCTTTCTACTTTGCCAGGTACCGTCCCACTCTCTTGTATATCTTATCGATCAGGTAACATTGAAAAGGATATTATCTATCATATTGCACAGGATAGTGTACAAATAGGAAAAGTAGAAGGGATTTCTGTCTTATGAAAATAGTAAATGCGATTTATTCTATGAATAGGGAAAGCTAAAAATTTCTTCAAAATAAAGCACTGCATGTATTCAAAACTTTCTCTGAATTGTATCACTTAGTAAAGTTTACTAGCTAAATCAAAAATTCTCTGTCACATAAAACCACTGATATCTTCCTTGTGAGTTTGTTTACTCATAGCTCCTGGCTTACAGATAAATATATGTTGAATTCAATTGCATTTGCCTATTGTTGTTAATAGGAAATTATAGGATTGGAATGGAATTCATGCTCTCTTCCCAAAAAGAAGTGAATGATATTACAGCCAGGACAAAGAGGGACTGACTTCTTTTATGAAGTCCTGACTGTAAGAAGAAACTCATTGGGTTTAGAGCCAGAGGGCAAGGGTTCAAATTCTGGCTTTGTTCCTTTAGTGGTTTGAGCGCATTTAGGCACGTTATTTTGTCTCCCTCGTTCTCAGTTTTCTCATCCATTAAAAAGGGGTTTACATTAGATTATCTTATAGGTCTCTTTCAATCCTGAATCACATGACCTGTCCATAATCAGAAGGCAGTTGTTAGAAAGAAACTTCCTGTGTGATAGAAATAGAAATGGATTCCAATCCTGGCTCTTCTACTTGAGTACTATTGAACCTGGCAAATCACTTCTCCCTGTCTCTCAGTTTCCTCATATGTCAAATATAGTCTAGGTAATCTTTGATGTCCCTTAGGGCTCTAAATTTATGATCCCACAAGCAACTAGTTTATGCAACCAATAGAGCTCTGGACAAAGAGTTAGAAGTTCTCTGACTTCAAATTGGCCTCAAATACTTAGTATCCGTGAGACCCTAGACTAGTTTTCTAACTCCTGTCTGCCTCAGTTTTTTTGTCTTTAAAATGGGGATAATAATAGTACTTGTCTCACAGGGTTGTTATGAGGTTCAAATGAGATAATATTTGTAAGGCACTTAGCAAAACTTCTTATTTAAAGTGCTAGCTGTGATTATTATATTCCATTTTTTTTCTCTCAAAGGAGATGTTTTAGGTAAGAGTCTCATAAACCTTCACCACACATCTCATCTCCCCAAGCAAGGGCAAGGACAAAGCCAGTTATTGTATTTCAACATGGGATCTGGTAACTGTTATGTGAGGAGCAGGGAAGGGAGGAGGCAGTTTAGGTTAACAATTAAGGGACTGGTCAACGTGGGAATTTTGGAGCTAATTCTTTTTCCCACCAGAGGATTTTTTTTTTTCCAAGTCCTGAGTCCCTCTAACCTCAATTCCCAGGATGGATGCTCATGGCATTCTGATACTGCTTCTTGGACTCTGACCTACAGATCTGAGCAGAAAACCACTTTGGGCAGGCAGTTTTGTCTGCTGTGTTTACAACGTGCATAAGCAGCACACTTTTGATCTTGGTTTATGGCTCTGAGGTCTTCATCCCTGCTTAGAAGATAGGCGAATGATAAGTGTGAGGGAGGGATAAGAGTCAACAAACAAGGCTAGACTTTGTTCTAGGGAAACTTGTCTGTCTGAGCTTCTTGGAGAATCTCAGAACCTCTGGGACATCTCATCACATTGAACCAGTTCCATTGTTATTAAGGTACAGGCAATCCTTTTCCCAAATGCCACTTTCTTCTAGTCTAGTGTAACTTCCTTGTCTAGCCATATCCAGCTGGGGGGAGGAAGAAACCAGAAAGTAGACTTTAAGTCCTGGCATTTCCAGGAAGCAGCTCCTACAAGCTCTTAACATATAAATCAGATCAATTATAAAGAGTGCCAGATATGACCTTCCCCCTCTGATCTCACAGGGCACTAATAATAATGCCAGCTCAATTGTTTTATTATATTTCAAAAAATCGCAAAGTATTTTCCTCACAACAATCCTGTAAATATTTTTTATGCATCTTATACCAATAGATCCTTAGAATCATAGCATTTAATACTTGGAAGGCACTTCAGCCACTCTAAGGAATTGCCGCTATAAGGTATCTGTCTGGTGGCAGACAGCCTTTACTTTAACACCTCCCAGGAAGGAGAGCTCATAAATTACTGAGAAATCCATTCAGTGTTCCAACGTGTCTGTCCCAGTAGAATATGCACCTTTTGAGGGTAGGGACTATTTTCGCTTGTCTTTATCTTCAGAATACAGTGCCTTCCTTTTCATAATTTTTATTTGTTTTATTTTTAATTTATAGAAGAAAACAAGCATTTCTATAACATAGAATAAAAAAAACACACTCAAAACTGCAAATCTATTATGCACAACCTGCTATTCTTTTAAAATATATAATGAAGTTATCATGTAATTTTTTTCTTTTTTCTTCCTCCCCACCTCTGTTCCTCAGATGGCTACCTTTAGATACAAATATGTGTGCATAAATATATAATATGTTTATCCTATTATATGTAAATATAATAAGTAATACATACACACATATATGTGTGTACAGATAGCATCTTTCTTCATTTGTCCTTTGTAGTTAATTTGGGTATTTATAACAGTCAAAATGACTTATTTGCTCAAAGTTGTTCATAAAATTATATTCCTGTTACTGTATACACCATTCTCTTGGTTCTGCCTGTTTTATTTTTTGTTGTTTCATGCAAGTCTATCCAGATTTTTCTAAAATAATAGAGCTCATCATTTCTTATATCACAGTAATGTTCCATCACAATCATATACCACAACTCATTCAGTTGACAGGCATCCCCACAATTTCCAGTTCCATGCCACCGCAAAGAGAGCTGCTATAAATATTTTATAATGTATACTTTGTTTTTCCTTTTCCCTAATCATCTTTGGAAAATAGTAAGCATATAGCCTCCTACCTTTCCAGGCATCTTACATCTTACTCGTTTCCCCCACGTACATACAGTGTCACTTGGTGATGCTGATCTCTTTGTTTCTCTCAAGATTTGTTCCACCTCCAGACTCTGAGCATTTTCACCCACTTCCCATGTCTGAATTTACCTCGCCCTCATCCCCACCCTCACCCTCACCCTCAGGCTTCACTCCACCTCTATCTCCTGACTTCCCTGACTTCTTCAAGTCCTAGCTAAAATCCTATGTGTTACTAGAAGCCTTTCCTATTCCCTCTTAATGCTAGTGACTTACCTCTATTAATTATTTCCAGTTCATCATGCATATAGTTTATGTGTACATAGTTGTCTGCACATTGCCTCCCTCAAAGGACTGATAGCTCCTAAAGAGTAAAAACTGTCTTTTGCCTTTCTTTGTATTTCCCAATGAGCAGCACACAGGAGGCACTCAATAAATGCTAGTTGATGCTAGTTGATTAAAAAGTCAACAGAGATGTGTGGTCATGTGTCTATTATTAACAGTAATAGTAGTTCATATTTACACAGCATTTTAAATTTTACAAAACACTTAGCATTCACTATCTTATTTGAAGTTGAAGTCATAGCTGGCAACTTCCAGGATCTCCCATGGAATCTCCCTGTATACTATTGCCATACAAGGAATATTGAGCTTCATGGATCATTAATCTGAGTAATTTAGCAATTCAATTCAGCATTTCAATGATTCAATAAGCATTTATTAAGGGTTTGTTACGTGCAAAACATTCAGCTAGATGCTGGAGATAAAAAGACAAAAACCATATATTTCCTATTCCTGAGGGATTTATATTCTCCTATTGGCCAAGGTCTATATGATTCTGAATTTAAGGTCCTTCTCTTTGCTCCTTGGATAAATGAAGTAGAGATGAAATCCCATCCTTTGGATCCTTATGACCTAGATCAGGTATGGGCATTTATTCTAGTCTGTAGTCTCTCCTGTTTTTACTGAGCCTGTGAGATCTTATGATTGAAATGGAACTTATGATCAGATAAAGAAGCAGATTTACCAGAGAGGTCAACAGTAACCGTTTATAAAGAGAAAATAGCAGAATAGCATTCCACTACTGCAAATGAAGTATAATTAAGTAAATAATTCAATCTATTTACATAGAATAAACTTTATATCTTTCCACATCTTAAAAATGTTTTTTACACGTTTAAATTTTTTTCAATGTACACTAAGTCTTCCTTTAGTAGCCACTTGCTTATGGGATCTGACAGTGAATTCTCAAGATTCTGGCACATATTCTTTAATTCTTCCTCCAGAAACCACACTGTTTATCACATTGGATTTTAAGTGTATATTTGATGAATAATCCATTTTCCCAAGTCTAGCATAGAGTATAACTCATAGTTTTCCTATGGAGATTTAAATCAAGTTCCTAGGCCATTGAAGTATATTTATCTCTATCTCCTGTATAAGTTTCTTAACCTTTTATGATGTGTGTAGTATGATGCAAACCTGGGTTATAGTATTCCATCTCCACTTGGGAATTTTTATATTTCCAGAACAATTTGGCTTCTGTGTGTTCCTTCAATTGATATGAGCCTCCCTTGTGGATTGTAAGTAAAAAAAAAAGTTCCCTAGACACTTTTAGGTGGATGTTTTATACTCTGGTGAAGATGTCCAAACTTGTAGGCTTACCTGAATGATAATGCTAGATAATGCTAGCTAGATAATTAGATAATGCTGGATTCTAGATAATGCTAGAATAATGCTAGGTTCTGCTAGAATTTTTTTAAAAAGTATATTTCATCAGTAAGAAAGCTTAGTACTTCTTAGTACTCCTAAGTGATGTTAGTTCTCAGTGAATTATGACCATGCCACATGATACTTGTGACATTCTCACCAAATTATGCCCTTATTCCAAAGGACTCCAGGATAAGGACTTCCTTTGATAAGCAGTGTGATTCTAACAAAGTCATTTCCCTTTCTGGAGCCCCTTCTATCAAATGGAGACCACATGAATCACACTACCCACCTCATAGGGTTGTTGTGAGCAGGCTACTTTGGAAACCTTGAAGAATTACAGCTCTGATTAGAATGTATATTCTCTTGGCCTTATCTACATATACACAGCTGCTGTTTGAGAATCAGCAGCCAACTCTGAAAACCCCTAAACTTTCTTGGTGCCCTTTTTCATTAAGGCTGAGGAGTTTACGCCTATCCTGCTGACACAGTCAATAAAGTAGAAGCTGCTTATTCTAAACACAGGACGTCATGCTTGCTGAAAATGGGAACCTATCAAAGCCAGGCAGCGGCATTCAGTTGGCAGGCTTGCAAGGCATAGGGCTCTACCTGAGGGGGCCTTCAAGCAAATTGTTTATGCCAAAGTGCCAAGCCTTTTCATTGTCATCATCCAGTTTCTCTGATAAGGTACCTTACTCCCACCTTGCAGCACTTTCTTTTGCTCCCCCTTCAAGGGTGGAATGGTGGGGGTTGGGGGCAGAGGCATCATTTTTAGAAGAATTTAAAGGGATCAATGTAAGAACCTTGCTAGAACATAGACAGTGGCTACAGTTGAGTCCCAAGCTACCCTACAAAGTGAGCAATTTAACATCCCGCATAAAAAAGACCATTCTTTCATGACTTATCTGTAAACAGTAGCTTTCTCTTCTTGGAGATATTCCAAGAATACTGTTTCACCCCGTAAGGTATTAGTTAAGCTTTGTGGAAAATAAGATATGATGAGATGCTTTACAATGCATCTCAAAGAGCCTGAGGTAGAAGGGTGGGGGTGCTTGGTAGGATTTGTTAAACATAGGCTCAGGCTGCCCAAGGTGAAGAGGAAAACCACTTATGAAGACTTCTTTCTGTGGATAAATCACAGGAAATTTATTCACTGTTTTGGACACCTGAAACACATACATTGAAAAGAAGCCAACTCTAAGAGTGGTGAATATCGTATATAAAGTAATTCCCTACTCCCACTTTAGGGGAGGATATGGTGCAAAGCTCACTTCAGCATTACCCTATAAAGAGTCTTGCATCCTCCATCCCTTTCTCACATCTGTCATCCTCTCTCATCCCTACGAGTCTGACTGAGGTAGAAGGAAGCAAGGGAGCTCTTTATATAACCCAACTCCTGCAAGAGAAGCATATTTTAAGGCTGGTTGGCCACAAGAGATTTCAAAAAGGTTTGTTATCACAAATCAATTCAGGCTAATGCTAGAGGGAGGATCCATTTGCATGTCCCTCTACAGAAGTTGGAAATCCTGGGTAAGATGCATGTTGCTATTAATGGATTTTCCATGTCTGCTCTGGGAGGCTGAAATGCAACCTGGGAACTAAAGTTTCAAGGGGGAAAAAAAAGAAAAGGAAAGGGAAAAAAAAGCCAATCACTTTGTAAAATTCTTTTGCCTTTAATATAATATAAAGATGTTAAAATTGGGGGTTGATCCCTAATTTTTCCCCACTGCATTATGCATTTCCAGAGGCCAGGGGAAATCTGATATTGTATGTCTGAAAGCAGCAATAAATGAAGATGTGATGAATTCAGATGGACAAAATTGCTATTTTGGTACCAAAATAAAAACTATCAGCTCCCCTTTAGCACAGTGAAAGCATTCTATTTATCAATCAAGAAACATTTATCAATTGCTCTTTATGTATCAAGAGCTATGCTAGGTACTGAGACACATACACAAAATAGTGCTGCCCTCAAGGAGAAATTTCATCAGGGGAAACATATACATATATGCATATGTATACATATAAAAATGCAAAATATATAAAGAGTAAACTTAAAGGGGAAGGAATTAATAGGGGGAACAGGAAAGACGCTAAGTGGGAACTGACTCCTGAGTTGAGCTTGGAAGGAATCTAGGGATTATAAATTATGAACAAAAAGTCAAGTATTATATATAGCGACATTTATTTAGATCAAATGAGAGTTTGTGAATAAATATGTATCTATGCATATATATGTGTACATGTATGTGTGTGTATATATATGTATATATCTATATAGCTACATACTACTCTACAAAATTTAAAGTACTATATGAATGTTAACTATCGATAGCATTCACTTCATCTTAGCAAACATGTGTTTCAAGAAGACCTGGATTTGAATCTACCCTGGAACACTTCCTACGTATGTGACCTGGACAAGTTACTTAACCTTTGTCCACTTTCTTCAACTTGAAGATGGGATAATAATAACAGCATCTACATCTCAGAGTTGACATGAGGTTCAAATGAGATAATATGTCTAAAGCTCTGTACATAGAGCCTGACACAGAAGAGACACTTAATAAATCTGGGGTTTCTTTCTTCCTCCCCATTAGGCACTGGCCATTCTGAATCTTCTGTATTCAGGTATAGAATTAAATCTCAGTTAACTGAGGAGCATCATTTTGTGTACTATATATGAAGCGGCAGGACAGTAGAGTAGAAAGACACAGGATGATTGACAGTAGAAACTGAGAATGTTTAGCCTGGAGAGGAGAAACCTAGGGGTGGGGAGATGTTTTTGCTTGGCTTCAGAGGACTGGAGAAGGATCAGATGGTTGAAAGTTACAGAAAGGCCAACTTAAACTTGATATTCATTTTAAAATGGACCTAAAGGTTAGAGCTGAATGAAAGGGGAACCCCTCACTTGATGGTTATAGAGTCAGGACTAAATACCATTTGTCAGTGATATTGGAGGGGATATTTTTCAGGTAGAAGTTGACCTTGAAGAGTTCAGAGATCACTTCAGTCCTGAGAGTCTACGATTCAGTGAATCTCTAGTGACCTTATGATATACCTTGGAAGTTGTTTATAGTTCATAGTGCTTAGCATTTAAAAGTAGGAGTGTTCTTTGGAATCAGCTCTTCCAACTCTCTCATTGTGTAGGTAAGGAAACAAAGCTAAGGAAGGAAGAGATATAGTTAGGATATAGAAGAATCATGATGAAAAGTCAGGTCTGCTGACTCCAAATTCAGTCATTTTTTGCCACTTTAAGCATCCTAATGAAGTTAATAATCTAAGGGGTTATAATATGAATAAAAATCTGAGCCCTGGCTTCCTTACCCCACTTCCTCTAGTCTCTTCTAAGATTACCGTCCATTTAAGCTGTATCTATTTTGTATGTACACAGTGATTATGTAGTGTCTCCCATTTGGATATAACTCTTTGAGGGCATTTTTGCCTTCCTTTGTATCACAAGATCTTAGGGCCCTACCTAGCACCTTGTGAGTACTTAATAAATTCTAGTCAATTAAATGATTGACTGATAAGGGAAGATCATAGGAGACTAGGGTCTAGCTGGGAAGAAAAGACGTTTTTAGGGGGTAAACTTGCTCACTAGCATTACCTCGTGGGAGTAGGCAAGAAGGATGATTACCGGGCTTAGAAGTAGGCCAGATAAACACATATAAAGCCAAGTTAGTCTTAAGCAAAGAACCAAGGCAATTCAGCAGTGAGAAAGAAGAAAGATCCAAAGTCTATCCATTTGACTTAAAAAGAAAATCCAGGAATGGAAGGATGGATTTGATGAAGATTGACAAATAGGAAAATTAAATCCTGGAAGGGCTCAAGATATAATATCATCAGGAGCAATTGTGGTCTGACCCTCTTTGTGTCCGGGATACCTTTCTGAAGTCTCTAGGCTTCTCCTCTGCCTCCTGCTTAAGTATTCTACAGGCACCTAAAGGGATGCCACAATTCACTGAAACAATTCATAAAAACAAATACGGTTTGTTAAATGCCTGCTATTTACAAGAATCTGTGCTTTGCTCTGGGAATACAATTAGAAATGTACAACTTTAGGCAGGTACTAAGCTGAGAAAATGAAAAGGATTGTAAGGCATGGAGAGTATCATCTAACAAAGGCAGGTGCACTGACTCTTCATCCATTGGAATGGGGGATTCCCCAGGAAACAAGAAAGGGGAGCTCAGCTCCAAGCTCTGCCATGAACTAGGTGTATCACCTAGGCTAGACCACTTCCTTTCACTTGAGCCCAGTTTCTTCATCTGTCAAATGGGAAGGGAGATTGGAAGGGTTGGATTAGGTGATCCCTAAAGGTTCTTTTTGGCTCTAATATCCTATGATAAAGGGCTGTCCGTAACTGAGAGGTGGTAGCAAGATTGTTAATCTTGGGGACAATGTCTCCTCCATTTGATATATTACTGTACTTAGACAGATGCTTTGATGCTTTCTTTGTACATTTTGTGTAACAAATCTAAGAAATAGTTTGGCATAATGGCAAAGGCTCCTTGCCTTAAGAGAAAGATGGCCTGGGATTGAATTCCAGTTCTGACACTTTGTGCTGAGTGACTACAGGCAAATCACTTCATTCCTCTGAAACTCACAGAATCTGTGTTGGACAGAATCTCAGGGGCCATTTATTTTGATTCAAACCTTAACCAGAATGCTAGCAGATTTTCTAACCTTTGATAAAAGACATCATCCCTTGAAAGCTCTTTTTGGAAGGTTCTAATTATTAGGGAGTTTTTCTTTGTATCAGACCCAGATTTGCCTCTTCGCCCATTGTTCCTGCTGCTGGCCTCAGGAGTCATGAGGAACGCATCCAGGTCTTCTTCCATATGACTAACCTTCAAATACTTGATGGTCAATGTCATAACCATCCCAAGTCTCTTCTCCTTCAGGGTAAATCCCTAGTTTCCTCACCTTATCCTCACATGGCATAATCTCAAGACTCTTCACCATTCTAGTCACCCATTCCTTGACAATTTCCATCTTTTCAATGTCCTTCTTAAAATACACCACCCTGAACTAAATGGGCTACTCCAGATAGGGCAGAGTACAAAAGGCTTGCCATCTCCATTTAGTCATTTGTAAAATGGGTATCGTGACTTTTGCACAAATTACTATATAAGGACCCTGAGTAAATCTTAAAGTGTTTAAAAATGGGGAAATTAATATCACCGATTTCCTCAACACAATCACTATCAACACAATCACAACCAACAATTCATGCCAGCTAAAGTACAAAGATAGAATAACATAAAGCAAAAAAGATACCCTTGGAGGATAAGTGGTAGAATGGAAGGCAGATTATTATTTGAGCAAATTCTCTCGGAGACACCAAATTTCATTTCTGTGCTCCTACTGGGTTTCTATTAGGCTTCAAACTAACTGAAGTTAATGAAAAGGGTTGTTATCTTCCAGAGCTCTCCCATAACGTCCCATGTTATCTTTCAGCATCATAGCCACATACACAGAGAACACTTAAAATATTTCTCTTGGTCTGATTGGGCAGGGCGGAGAGATGTGCTTTTGAGAGGCTGAGGAAGTGGTATTTTACAGACTGGTGCCTGTAGATGGAGAACAGGCTGTAGAATGAAGAATGTTTCCACAGTAATATATAAACCGTTCAACTTCATTTTCCACAATCCAATCCCTTCTCTCACTCCCCACTCTCCCCAAAACAGGCCAATTATGAAAATGTTTCCAAAATTGTCAGAAGCGGCTGGGGCTTTTTTGCAAATGAGATCCAGTAATTTCACACAGCTCGGCTGAATTGATTAGCATCTCTCCAGGTTGCTGCAGCCTGATGACATAAGCATGTGAGGTGAACGAGATGTGTCCGCAGAGTAAAATATTTCGCTTGCCTGCGTAGTGAGACTGTGTGATGGATTCTACACACAGGGCCTTGGCCTCCTCTTGTCACGCATTCATAATTCCTGTTGACAGTAATGGAAGGTTCCTACCCATGTGGGAAAGTGAAAAGGCTTCTAAGAATGTGAGAGGCAAGTCAGATGACTTGGCTTCTCTCTTCTCCTTTTTTTTTTTCCAAAATGCAAAAAAATGTATAATCTAATTAGAGCATTGTAGTTTGCTCAAGGGAAGGAAATCCATATATAAAACTAAGTTCAAAGACTCTTAAACAGTCAAAGCTAGAAGGAGAATCAGAAATCAACTAGTTTAACCCACTCAGATTTTCAGAGGAAATCCAGAAGACAAGTGATTTGTTTAACTTCCTACAAGGATTAGAGATTATATTTTCCATCTCATTAATAGATCAACAATTTTTTTTTTATCAAGTAAACAAACTGAGCTTTACGCATAGGTGGAATGGGAGGCTCTCCTTATCATAGAATTTGAAGTATGACCAAAGAATCCCTGAACTCTAAAAATATTTCTCCTTTACTAATGGAATTCAGGAGTTAAGAAGTCAGTTATTCCTTTAGTTAAACATAGCCCTTCTAATATTTGCTATTCCAATTCTGTCAGCTTTGCCAATTTTCTAGGTATTAGGTCACACCTCAGATTTATTTTGATTTGCCTTTTTCTTGTTATTAAATGATTGGGAGCAATCTTTCATATGGGGCTAATAGTCTAAAATTTTTCTTAAAAACTATTTGCTCGTATCCTTTCTCCACTTTTCTATTAGAGAAAGGCTCTTGGTCTTCCATGTTTGTGTTTACCCTTTATATGTCTTGGATATTTGACCATTGTTAGAAGTATTTGATGTATTTTTCCCACACAACTGCCTCCCTTCACAACTTATTTGCATTAAATTTGTTCCTAAAAAATCTTTTCATTTTCATGTAATCAGTATTACCTGCTTTATCTTTTGTGATTTCTTCTACCTCTTGTTCCATTCAACAGTCAACAAGCGTTTATTAAGTTCTTATCATGAGCAAGGTATGTGCTAGGGATACAAAAAAGAGGGGAAACATAGTTCCTGTTCTCAAGGAATTAGCATTCTGATGGGGCACAAAACAGACAAATATGCAAGATATATACAGGGTAGGTGGGAGATAATCTCAGAGTCAAGTCAACAAACATTTATGGTCTAATATTTTCCTGGCACTGAGCTGTAAGCCAGGAACAGAAAGACAGATCAAAGACGGTTTTTACTCTTAAGTCAAATGAAAGAGACAAAATGCAAAGAACTATTGACAGACAATATGTATTCAGGACAAATTAGAGGTAATTTTAGAGGTAAGGTTCTAATATAAACTGATATCTGGAAAGGCTTCTTGCAGAAGGTGTAGCCAAGAGCTCTTTTCCTAACCATACCGATGAGATTTACCTCATCTGATCTTCTAATTATCTATATCTATATGTGTGTATGCATATGTACATATAATCTCTTTATATATGTATGTATATGTATATATGATCTCTACATGCATATATATGTGTGTATACACATATATGGATATGTGTATACATATATACATATGTATAGTCTTTTTTAATATTCAGATCACATTTCTGTTTTGAAGTTATTATAGTACATGGTGTAAATTGTTTGTCTAAACCTATTTCTGGTGACTGCTCTGAAATGTTTGTAGTCCTGTCAAATAGAGAGTTTTTAACCACCTTATTTATGTTCTCATGCCAGCCATATACCATTTGAAAGATATCTTTTATTTCACTTCTGGTGTGAATTCATTGTAAGTAATATGCCTCGGCCAATTTATGCCCACCATATGTCTCTCTATTACTTTTTGGGTGAATAGCAGCTTTAATTCTTCAGAGACTATGATTCATAACCAAATAACATCATTGGAAGAAGAGGTGAAAGATGTGTGATCTCTTTAATGAGGCAAACTCCTGATGTGGGAAGTTCTTCTACCAATGCATCTCATAATATGTCTACAATTTAATAGGTAAGTCCTAGAGAATTACCTGAGACACAGAAGGTTTAAATAGCTTGATTAGGGTAACATAACTAATAATATCAAAGGCAGGCTTTAAACTCAGGTCTTATTAACTCCAAGTTCAATACTCTATCCATCATATTAAGCTCCTTATAAACAGAGAGAGAAAGAAAGAGAGAGAGAGAGATAGAGAGAGAGAGAGAGACAGAGAGAGAGAGAGAGAGAAAATGTTTTTAAATATTAATGTTTCTTTCAAAGAGAGATTTGTGATTATTCAAAGCATTGTGTAATTTCCCCAAAGCAATTTAAATTGCTTCCTTCACCTTACTCAATTTTGAACTCAGTTCATTGAATACCTACAATGCCTGTCCAAGATATTTCTGTACTGCTGAACCAGTGACATCAACTGAGTACTGAACATAATCCTCTAAAGATATTTTACATCCGTGTATTTATGTGTGCGTGTGCGCACGTGTGTGTGTAGGCTAAAAGTACAGTGTGGTGAAAAAGAAAAAAGTCCTGGGTTTGGATTTATTCAAATCCAAGTTGTATCACTTAACTGATAGTGTGTAAATCTCTTAACTTCTCTGGGACTCAGTTTCCTCCTCTTTGAAATGAAGGGACTGGATAAGTTAACCCAAAATCCCTTTAGGTTTGAAATGTATGATCCTATGATGTTTGAAGTAATTATGATCTCACTGTTACCGGGAAACATGTAATCAATAGGATTCTGACCACAAAGAAGAGTAACTACAGGAAATCATAGGGAAGCATTTTTCAACTTGGACCCTAAACAGGAAACTCACTATAGCATTACCAAATACCTTCAATGAGTATATAATTCTCTCTTTCAATCTCTTGCTTGATATTAGTAATCAAAGTAATCTTTATTTTTTGAATATTTCAAATCTCGTAAAATTTTAACATGTGTATGGATAACATCTTTTTGAAGTAGAACCTTTAAGGAGTCATTTTGTTCTAACAAATCAAATGACTTTTAAAAATAATTGATACATAATAAGCACAGTGAGATCTTGTATTCTTTACTCTGTTCAGTAATTTTATATGGCTATCAAGATGGGATCAGCTATAATATGCTGTTTGCAAAAATTTCCTCAAGGTTATCCTCAAATCTACATGAGAGTAGATTTCTCATATTTGTAGAGATAGGAAAATGGACATATGGATTTATAGACACTGGTATTTTCTTTTTTGGCAGTAATAACATCCATGATTATTTTTTCCTTCAAACATTTGCTACCTCCTCCCCACTTTCATCTTAAAAATCCATCCTTAAACACCTTTAAAGTTGCATTACTTCCAATTCATGCCTTCTCTGTGTATACGTAGTCTTCCAGCTGTTTTTTCCCGTCTTTGTTTCTTAACTGCTATTTCTGTTTAGTCATACAGCACACCAGGTACCGTGATGCAATAATGCTGGACATGCTCTACTGTCACTAACAGAGAAAATAGTTTGTTGTAGAAATCTTGACAGATCTTTTCCATTTTTTTCATGTTTGCTGTCCCTTCAAATTTCATCTTAAATGCTCTAGAGATGACCTGACTTAATCAGATCTCTTGCCAAAGAGTCTGTTAAGCTGCTTTTCCCTCTATGGCTTTGTGTAATTTTAAAACATGAAACAGTGAAGATTCTTTCACATCTTCTTTAAGATTTTAGAAATGAATTTATATTCTAAAGCAATATTGTTTTTGCCATCGCTACTCTCTTCTTGGCGTAGAGATTAAGTGTTTTTTATCCAATACAGTTTTCTAGGCTTATTTGACCTCCTTATTGAAGTGATTGATTTACAATTGCCAAACTCTTTGAAAATGGTGATAATCGGTGTCAATGTCCATTCTTTTATCCAATTATTAATTTTGCCACCAATTTTTTTTTAAATAGTCCTAGTTGGGGTTGTTTTCATTGGACATCTTATCTTTTCATTTCTATTATTTCTTCCAATTCAGTCAAAGTTTCTTTTAATCTCTAATTTTCATCTTTAATTAATTAATTCTATGTATGGCACCAGATTCAAAAGTCCCACACTAGTAAATGGTCATTTCCTATATAAAATGTAGCCAATTTTATTTGGGGAAAATTATCCTATGATTGTCATGTCTTATACCTCTTGATCTCTGCTTAAAGAAAATATTCAAATTATTTTGGGTACAAAACTACTGTATAGTCTATATATCTTTGAATCAAAGGAGACTATTTCATGTCATATCACATTAATATCTGTGTCATATTTCCCAGTTTGTTTTTCATTGTCCTTCCCATGCCTAATTTTGCACTGATATAACCGAGTATTAAATTGGAAGTTTACTTAAGTGGATGGTCTTATCAAGCTCTTGGTAGCCTTTCCTTAATATTCAGTCATCTGCAATAGACACTGGTGCATAAATTGTGATTATCTTTATAGTGGTCTTTTTATAAATATTTATTCTGAACTCTGCAATAGAAGATTGTAAAGTTTCCCTAAAAATAATGATTCTTACTGCTTTTGAAGCATGATAAAATTATCTTTGCTAACTACTTTGTTTGCCTATACCAGGAGATTCTGTGAGCCAGAGGAATATCAGTATTGAAAAACATGTGCTGATTTTCCTCCAATATATCCTAGGATGATGTTTGTGGTCATTGATCAATTCCCCAAGTACGATCCATTCCACTGTCTTCCTCTTATTTGATTCTGAACTGATTTCATTTTTCTTTTGTGGTGCTATTCTAAGTTATACACACATATATACATAGGAATTGGAGTCAGACTCTATAATAAAGTCAGGAGAAATGGAATGAGAGATATCTGAGGAAGAACTCAAAATCTGGTTGACTGGAGCATATAGTGTTTGAAGTCAATAATAATATGAAATAAAGTTGAAAAGGTAGACTTAGGGCTGATTACAGAGAACCCTAACCGTCAAGTTGAGGCATCTAAATTTTATCCTAAAGCCACCAGAAAAAAAATGAAGAGTGAATTGTCCTGGTCTACCTTCTACATGATTAAGACTGCTTTATCAGATGTGTATAGGATAGGTTGGAGGGTGAGAAAGAATAGAAGCAAAGAATGCTGCCAGATCTATTCAGGCACTATGACCAGTTTATTCTTAAGAAAACAGTATGAAGTAGATCTCTCCCTTTATACTCAGATTCTTCTCAGACTTTACTTCCTTGATTTTATAGAGGAAAGAACAAAGACTGGACTATATAGCTTACAAAATTGCATTTCATTTGTCATTTTGATTTTTTTTCCCATTGTAACACTTTTTATTCAATGGCAAACTCCCTTTTGTTTTCTTATTATGTGTTCCCCTGTATATTCATTTAAGCAATATGTGTTTGAAGAATTCAGAGAAAATGGCAGGTAATGGTAATGGGGTCTCAGAATGAAGTGGGACTTGAGCTGGGCTAAGAAAGGATTTGAAAAGGTAGATGAAAATGTATGAATAAAATTAGGGGGAAAAGAAAGAGGATAGTGTGTTTAGGAGACAAAGAGAAGCCTAGCCTTTCCAGGTAAGAGTAGAAGACTTAGGATGAGGAATGACAGGAAATAGACAGGAATAGTGGTGGGTCCAAAATGTGATAGTTGCTGGACATGAAGATTAGTTTGTATTTTATTCTACAGGGAATTGGGGAAGTATGGTTTTTCCAGGACCACCATACTTGCTTAGAGTTTCTAATTCAATTTTCAAGAGGCTTATTAACATTTCAAAAGAATAAAACCTGCTTAGCTTTGATAGTCCTAGAGGGACACAAAAGGTAAAATTTTCATAGAATTCCTTGCCTATTTCAAGGCTTGACCAGCAACAAGACATCACCACTAAATAAATATCATATACCAGAAAGGAATGAGCTACTCTGATCATCCTGAGCTGTGCATTAGCTGTGTGACCCTCAGTGGATAATTTGACCTCTTTGAGTATCACTTTATTTTTATATCTCCTTGTTGCAAAGTACAATGTAGAATCTAACTTCAACATGTCAAAAAAAATGCATGGGATCACAAATATTGAGCTGGAAGGGACCTTAAATGTCATCTAGCTCAATCCTATCATTTTACATATGAAGGAACTGAGGTTTGGGGGATTTATGTGACTCATCCAAGTTCATAGAATAACCTCTGAAAGAGAATTAGAATTCTATTTCTGTAGTGTTAGTAGTCTGATGCATTTCACTGATGGAAATTTCAATCCTCTGTCTTTTTAGTTGATAAGCATGAGTTGATGTGATAAAAAAACTGTCCATCTCCAAGAATCTATTGAAGAATCTATCTACGTTGAACTAGATCAATCTCCAAACAACAGATAAACATTTCATTGCCAACCTCCTTGTTAAAACATTGCAAACATGGCTGAAATTCCCAGCCTATATTCAGATACTGGTATAGTTTTTAAGAGTACATGGTCCATTCTTCCCTATGATGAGGCATTGAAGTAAATCTCTAATGAAGAAGGTTGGAAACAATCACATCTGAAGCAGCAGACTGAGGTGGGGAATGATTTTTATCAAATTTCTAAAATAAAGGTTTGGAATAATCCTGCTAGAAGTGAAAGCAAGAAGTTGATGCTAGGGGCCACTCTGTTTTACTCAGAGAGAGGAGGTACCATGGTTAGATCTCATATATATGTATATATGTTCTTTATCCAATACTTGAGCCCTTTTCCACCAAATTCCACAATGAACACATATATCAATTCCAAAAGGAACACATTTATCCAAATTATAGCAAAATAGAAATCAGAGAAAGTATACATAGGAAAACATATGTCAGACAAGGTAACTGGTCAACCAAGACAGACAGACAGTGACAAAGACAGAAAGACAGAGACAGAGAGAGACAGAGACAGAGAAAGTCCTAGATCTGACTCAAAATTTCTAGTATTAGCACACCCTGGGGACAAGATAGAGATTGCCAACTCCTCTCATGAAGGCTTCTTCCCAAAGTCTTTTTCTTCAGAAACTGGAAGTGTGGTTGGCACCTTTCATTTTCTCTCAAAGTTTGAAGAGAGTCAAGAACTCAAAGACAAAAGAAGATCGATGAGATTGAAGCCCTCCCTCAAGATCTTCATCTTGACCTTACAGAGGTAAGGTCATTGATTTCCACCAATGATAGGAAAGTCCCATACCAATTGACTTTGGGATTAGGGTTACACAAGGGTTTCCTTGGAGGAGTTGAGAGAGGAACATGGGGAGAAATTCTATGATATTAAAAAATGTTATTCATTAAATTTATTTTTAAAAAATAATCCTATCTAAAATGTAAGGTCCTTCAGGACCCCTGGGTTGTAAATGTTTGGTTTTTTTCCCTCTGCAAACTGCTTTGTATTTATTATACACATATATATGTATACACACATATATATGTTTATGTGTATATTATATATGTATTATATATATACACACATATGTACCTATGTTTGTATCATTGTATTTATTTGTATATCCGGCATATTCTTTCCCCACAGTAGAAGGTAAGTTTTTTGGAGGACAGGACTATTTTCATTTTGTCTTTGTTTTCCAGGGTCTAACAGTGACTTGTACATAATTGTTACTTAATAAGTATTTACTTAATTGGATAGAATTATCATTACTTGAACAGTTTTATCAAATTTTTCATGAATTTTATAATACATACCAAATAATTGCTTTAGACCTATTCTACAGTCTTTTGAAATGTTTTATTTAGTGCAGCCAAGATGACAGAGTAAAAGCAAGGACTTCCCTGAGTTCTCCCCCAAAGCCCTCCAAATACCTCCAAAAATGACTCTAAACAAAATCTAGAACTACAGAACCCACAAAATGACAGAGTGAAACAGATTCCCAGTCTAAGACTACCTGGAAAGTTGACAGGAAGGGTCTTTCACACTTGGCAGGGAGCAGAGCACAGTCTAGTTTAGGCCGCACCAGCACAGATGGGCTGAATCAGGCCACCGGAGCTGAATCATTGGCAACTTTGGCAGTCTCCAGACGTCTCAACCCACAAACACTAAAACAATCAGTGGGAAAACTCTGTGGGACCTGAGTGAAAGAGGAAAACATGATGTGGCCAAGTCTGGCCAGGTCGGGTCCCCAGCCCTAGGGTGGTGTGGGCGCTGGCAGCAGCAGGGTCAGCAACGGTGGCAGAGGCTGCTTCCAGAGTTCTGGGACCACAGATGGGCCCTGAAGTCTGAGACATACATCCACTCCCACCCCCATCCCCACTGAAAGCAGAGTTCTACCTTGACAAAGATTTAGAAAGTCAAATGTTTGGCTGGGAAGACAAGTAAACATTGTAAAAGAACTTAAGACTATGGAATCTTACTTTGTTGACAAGGAAGATCAAAGCGCATAACCAGAAGAGGACAGCAGAGTCAAAGATCCTACATCAAAAGCCTCCAAGAGGAACATGAACTGTTCACAGGCCCTTGAGAATTTTCTCAGTATTCGGGTAATTGGAGGAAATAGACAGATGGACAGACAGACAGATAGATACATAGATAGATAAGGGCACAGGGTGAGTTGAATATGAAGGGATGATATCTAAAAATGAAATTAAGGGGTGAGAGAGGAATATATTGGGAGAAGGAGAAAGGGAGAGGTAGAGTTGGGTAAATTATCTCACATAAAAGAGGCAAGAAAAAGGTTTTATAATAGAGGGAAAGAGGGAGCAGGTGAGAAAGAATAAGTGAACCTTACTCTTATCAGATTTGGTTTAAGGAGGGAATAAAATACACATTCATTTGGGTATCTTACCCTCCAGGCAAGTAGGGGGTAAGGGGATGGGGAAAATGATAGAAGGGAGGGTAGACTAGAGAAGAGGGCAAACATTTTAGAAAAGGGACAGGAGAAACTATGGAGGGAAAAGGAGAAAACAGAATAATTGAGGGATGAGATAGAATGGAGTGAATTATAGTTAGTCTTTCACAACATGACTATTATGGAGGTGTTTTGCAAAACTACACATATATAACCTATACTGAATTGCTTGCCTTCTCAATGGGGGTGGGTAGGGAGGAAAGAAGAGAGAGAATTTGACACTCATAATTTTAAAAACAAATTTTAAAAAAATTATTTTTACATGCAACTGGGAAATAAGATATACAGACAATGGGGTATAGAAATATATTTTGCCCTTCAAGAAAATAAAGGGGAAGGGGATAAGAGAGGGGGATGATAAAAGAGAAGACAGATTAGGGGAAGGGGTAATCAGAATGCATGTCCTCTTGGGATAGGGGTGAGGAGAGAGATGGGGAGTAAATTTGGAACTCAAAATCTTATGAAAATGAATGTTAAAACTAAAATGAAATAAATTTTAATCTTAAAAAATACTTTAATTAAAAAATTAAAAGTAGTAACCATCAGCAAATGCATTCATTTAGCCAAGTACCATTTAAGAAATTATATATAAACAGCTTATCTGCATGCTCCATTGAAATCATGCCAAGGGAATGGGAAGACAGCCCCCAGTATATTTAGTGAACTTGCTATGGTGACTTTATGGGAGGGTCCTCCATAGAGGATATGGAGAGAGTCTAGAATATACACGTATAGATGAATTAAAATCTGCATCTCTGCATTAACTGGATCACTTAGATACATTGGAGAATATAAACCATAAGCTACCAATTATTTACATTTATTTAAAAATGAGTAACATTTTTCAGTAATGCTCACTTTCTTTCCATGCCCTCTCCTGAGCTCCTTTTATGTGTTTTGGGCATCATGTTGGCTATTTTTGTCATTATTATATTGTCTCAGTCAGTGGACAATTGTTTTCTTGATTTGACATTTTTCTTCTGTGTCACTTTATGTTTTCCCTCCATATTTCTTTATTTTCTTCATCTTTTTTTCATGTTTTTTACAGCAAAGCAACATTAGTAACATTCCACTATAATCAATGTGGTTATTTTGTTTTAGCCATTACACAACTCTATCTTTTAAGACTTGTGAACACATAGAGAGGTGTTTATTTTCAGGACTTTGATAATGCAAGTCATCACTCCGCAGTGTTTGAAAGTGTTTACTCTTGGGTCAAATTTAGTACCAGTTATCTACAAAGAAAGGAGAAGAGAGGGGACAGACCCAGTTCCTTATTAAGTCTCTTCAGTTTAAATGATTCTATCAGCAATAGGAATGATTGCGATAACTGACCTGGGTCATTCACAATGTGTAACGTGCTTATTTTGACGACTGGTCTGTGTTGAACTGAAATCGACAAACAAGGATGTCACTTATTGGATGGTGCTATTTCCAGATATGATCCTAGCTAATGTTTGTTGCTTTCATTTGGGAAATTGTTATCTCTTTTCTTCCCCTTACATTTCATCAATTTCCTTTTAAAACACTGGAGTATAAACATGTCTCCACAGTTATACTTAGAACTATAAATATGAGCCTCTGCAGGAAGTTGAGTGAAACCTGGAGAATGGACTCTTCCTCACTAATTTTTACATCCAGCTGAATGATAATCTCACATGTTAAAAATCTTTGGTTTTATCCAAGTAGGTATTCCCTTCACTGATAATCATTACTATCTTTCAATGATTGAGAAGACTGTGTTTAGGAGTCAAAACCTAACAGTAAGTAATGAACCTCCAAACTTAGTTAAGTTAGTCCAAGAATGATAGATATGCAGTTGATTGCTGAGGCCAGAATCAAAGACATTTCAGCTAATCCTTTTCTGGAATGTGTACTTCACTCAGAGATTTTGGGGGAACTTCCCTGGAGGTGAGATCTAGGATGAACTCTGTCTCTGTTGAACTGAGTTATCTCACTTCTAATGGGAGAGTTCCTCATTCTGTTTATTCTAGTATATATTCTTCTATATGTTCTATATATTTTTGTTAGTCATTTTCAGTTATGTTTAATTCTTTGCAACCCTTTTTTGGGGTTTTCTAGGGACAGATATGCTAATGGTTTGTCATTTCTTCTCCAGATAATTTTATGGTTGAGGAAACTATGGAAAATAGGGTTAAATGACCTGTCCAGGGTCACATAACTAGTAAGTATCTAAGGTCAGATTTGAACTCAAGAAGCGTCTTCCTCACTCCAGGCATGGTGCTCTATCCACCGTACAACCTAACTGCTCCTCTTCTGTGAATACCTTCATTGATTTCTATTTTGCTATGATTTGCACAGATGGGTTTCTTTTCTAGACAACAGTAACAACAAAACACCACAATTTCTTGCAAAAATAAGAGACCAGAAATTATAGTCCTATGGATAGAACATGTAGTATGAGGGTTTCACTGAATGACTTAAAAGGAGGCAGAATGAACTTCTCTAAATTCTTCTTCCCCACCTTTCTCCAAAGAAGACTTTAATTCCTCATGGGAGGAACAGCAGGAAGCTGGTGGTGATGGCCATTCTTCTGAGTACCAAGAGTATAACTGAGTATAGCTGTTTGAGAATGGAGTGTCATTTTAACAACATTATGAGACATTAGAGGACACCATTCCAAGAAGATTCATGTTAATATCATTGCAATGAGCATTGAAAACAGTGTCAAAGGAGAAAAGAAAATGGAACAGATGACATAAAGGGACTTCACATAAGCTTAAAAATATTTACATAAAGGAGGAGGTAGAAGATGTAGACCAGCAACTATATCAATGCCTTGGTGATTTGAAAATACTGATTGACTTCCCTAATGTGTAGCCCTGACTATGCCACTCTCTTACTCAATAAATGCCAATGATTTCCTATTATGGCTAGGATGAAATACAGGTTTCTGTTTGCCTTATAAAATCCTTCACAACTTGGCCCCAATCCACCTTTCCAGTATTATCATATATAACTTGCACATGAAGGTTCAGCCAAACTGACCTTCTTGGTGTTACTCACATGTGACACACCATCCCCTACCTCCACAACTTTACACTGGCTATCCCTTGGGTTTAGAATGCACTCTAACCTCACTTCTATCTCTCAGAGTCTTTTGTTTTCTTACAAATTCTGCCCAGGTGATAGAGTCTAAGTAAAACCTTTTTAAATTCCCCAAGTTGCTAGTTCCCCCTTCACCAAAAAAAAAAAAAATGGTTCTGAGTCCTTCTTTCCTTCCTTCCTTCTTGCTTGCTTTCTCATCTATATACCTACTATCTATCTATCTATCTATCTATCTATCTATCTATCTATCTATCTATCTATCTATCTATTCCCCAAGATGTAAACTTTAAAACTTAAAATTGCACAAGAACTTTGGAATATCCTGTATCTACATTATCTCCCTGACAGAATGTAAGTTCCATGAGGACAGAAAGTATCATTTGTGTCTTTGTATCACTGATGCCTAACATGGTGTCTGGCATGTACAGTAGTACATGTTTAATCAATAAATGGCTAGTCGACTGACTAATTTAACCTCATGTATACTTCAGCACAATCTGGAATGATCCACCTCTTTTTCCCTTGTTTCATACATAATACACAGGAGGCGCTGAAGGTTCCAGACTCCAGCCTTTAACAGGTTCACTCTTGATCTGGTCACATAAACGGACAGCTTCATCGGGGTTAATAATCAACTTTATTCAAGTCTAGTCTTCTCAAAGGGTTGTGAGAGAACCAGTTCCTACAGCATTGCTTTATCACCGTCCTCACAAGGGCTGGGGAGAAGGTGGGGCAACAACTCATACATCTTGATGGGATCAATCAAGACAGGCACACTTGTGCACTCCCCTAAATCCCATCAGTCCTCAACAGGGGCTGGTTGAAGCACCCACAGATTCCCCTATGGGATCCCCTTGATTTCCACCATCACTGACCAGTGCCTACTTGCTTTATAGGGCAATAAAGAAGGCATCTTGCCAAAAATTAAGCACACAAGTTAACTTTAACAATATCATCATTTT
This sequence comes from Bettongia penicillata ogilbyi, assembly GCA_023548195.1. Classification (NCBI taxonomy): domain Eukaryota; kingdom Metazoa; phylum Chordata; class Mammalia; order Diprotodontia; family Potoroidae; genus Bettongia; species Bettongia penicillata. The sequence continues at coordinate 2,682,378 of JAJHZJ010000268.1, forward strand.
GTGCAATCATAGTAAGTATTACCTTATGTCATCCCTCATCTCACAGTGCAGCCTCAGTAGGACTGTCTGTGACTATGATTCTGGCAATTACTATCTAGAATCCTTGGAACTATTCTGGGAGTTATTATTTAACACATGGACATTGCCATGGTCATGGATCCTGAGAAACTAAACTCTGAAGAGATAACAAAATCATCCTTATATACACCCCTATACTCCAGTAGAGGGCAGGAAAAAGGAACTAGGTTTGCCGTCAAGAAATTTAGTCTCATTTTCTGACTCAGTTCTCTGCTACCTAGCTGGCCTGGGACAAACCCTCTTCTCTGCACTTCACATTAGTCCTTTCGCGTGTGTGTGTATGTGTGTGTATGTGTGTGTGTGTGTACAGTGTGTGTGTGTGTAGTTGTATGTGTGTGTACAGTGTGTATGTACAGTGTGTGTGTGTGTGTAGGTGTGTGTGAAGGGGGTAGGGGGTGGGATTGACTTCACTAGACAATCTTTCAGGCCCCTCTCAATTTTATTATCCTTGTGGTCCACTTCAAAAACACATCAACCAATGTCCATCACCACCCCAACTACACCAAAAAAAGAGGTTTGGGAGTTATTCTGTTAATTGTGTCCTAAGTTGCTTGGCCTAAGAGGATAGCTCTTGTTACATTTCATTTTCCTTTTCTCTCATTGATGATACCCTTGCTCTCATTCTGTAGAAACCCTGAAATAGAATAAAAGGGATGATGATGAACCTAGATGAGTATGATGGGGAAACTCCCCCTAATCAAATACTTTATTTTGGGAAAAGAACATCTGTTTGTTGGAACCCAGTTTACCTCTCCCTCAGCAAAATTAAGACCACTAGTTTTCTTTTGATCTTTGTTAGAAGTGTAATAACTGATCAATGTCCTACACCATTCAGGGAACACCTCAAACTAAGATTGCATTCACACCCATTGAGGGGACATTTATAAAAGCGCCCATTTCCAAACTTCCAAAGAAGGCCTTGAAATTCATCAGCTTTAGTCCCACTATGACCCTCTCCACACACCTAAGCTAAGCTGGGGACATTAATCCATGGTTGGGGCTCTCCCCCTCTCTCTTCCTTACTTTGAAGATAACCAGCATTAAGTTTTATCCAGCTAGTAAACACTTCTGGTCATATATTGCCCAGTGATGACATGTGTTTGTCAGGGTCTCTGATGATAATTCCAGCTGCTGTCAAAAAGCTTTGGAGGCTTTATCTCTGTCTTGAGAGATTAGGTTGGGGGTTAGGAGAGGGGAGGGAGACACAGATGGAAGTGAGGCACTCAGTTTCCCTAAAAGTATAGCCCAATAACATTGAACAGCCTCACTTTGCATAAACTTTTAGTTTCTGAATTTACCTTACAAGAGCAATTTGCTGCTACCTGCAGATTTCCAGGGGGCTAAAACGCTTGACAAGTCTGCTCCTTGGTGTTGCTATGTGAATTATGCCATGGTCTCGCAGCTCTGAATAGGAGGTACAGATGTTTTGTGTTAAGTCCAGTAGACTTAAAATTTAAAATTTTAAATTTAAAGTACATATCTGTTGCACAAAGCAGTTCCCTCCTACTGTATATACAGTAGATATGTACTTTAAAGACCCATTCTTGGTTTCAGTAGGAGACTAAGCAATCATGCATGAAAGAAAAATGCCTAGGAATTAAATGCTGGAGTTCATAATTCCTTAAATGTGCCCCAAAGCAAGGGTCTGTCGTTGAATTTTCACTTTTCCCTGCACAAAGAGCTTGCTGAACACCCTGCCTTGTGGATGGAAGTGACACTTCTCCAGACCCCCTTCCATTCCCTCCCCCGCCCCCTCTCCCATACCTTGGTGGCTTAGAGAAGAAAGAACTGATTCTCTTTTCAAGGTACAAGCAGAGTACTTTTTTTAAACACCCTCTGGTGGGGGTGGGGAAGAAGATTGATGTCTTTCTCCCCTTTAAAGCTCATTTAAAAACCATTCTGGGTATTTGACAAGTTACCAAGCTTTTGTCCTTTTGTAAACAAAGGGAAATTGGCAACTAATTACAGCTGAAGACAGTTAAAGTGAAGGACTTAAAATAATAAGCTACATAATCATCAGTGCCCGGTGCTGTGTTTACATACTGGGGAAATTCATTGCAATCTTGGGCATTTATAGTTGACTGAGGGTACTTTAGGCAATTTACATTTCTTTCCACACCCACCAAACAAGCCTGTGTATCTGAAATCCTGCCCACACAGTCTCAGAACCATGACATTTTTAGTACTAAAACTGCCTTAGGGACCGTGTAGCTCAACTCTCTCATTTTATTATTGGGGAAACTAAAGCCCAGGAAGAAATATGTAAACATGAATATATAGCTTATAATGAGAGAGGCACCCTATTATATTGTAGTCCAGAGAGTTCTGGATTTCATTCAAATCCCAGCTTTCTAGGTAGTACCTTTGAGACCCTGAGCAAGGTTAACCTCTGTTCCTCAGATTCCTCATCTGTTAAGTGGAGATAGCAATAGTATTTGTGTTACATATCTCACCAACCAATTAGAGTGATCAGAAGAGCTGAGAATCATTGACTCCTAATCCAGAGTTCTTTCCACCAACATGACTTTTCTGGGCAATATGTATTCACTCATACCAACAACTAACAAGGGTAGCGAGGCAGCACAGTGGATACAGAGCGAGGCCTGGAGTCAGGAGAACCTGAGTTCAAATCTGGCCTCAGATCATCATGTTTGTCCTTTGTTGCCAAAGAAGAAGGCAATGCCATGAGAGAAATGATGACATGACTTGCACTTGACTTGGTTTTGAGTTAAGGAGGACTGTGCAGGTCATCAGCCTCACTTCTCCTCCAGAGCCATCTGAATCCAGTGACCAGATATTCATCAGAATGACTGGAGATGACCCAGGATGCAGTGGGAGATCTTGGGCCCTTTAGGCCAAGGTCTTGTCTTTGCAGGTACTCATTTAGGGTGAGGCAACGCCCATTCCTTGAATAGGCCTGTTTAAGAAGTAGGAAGGGGAGGGGAGGAGAGAGGAGGGGAAAGGAAGGAAAGGGAAGGGAAGGGAAGGGAAAGGAAGGGAAGGGAAGAGAAAGGAAGGGAAGGGAAGAGAAAGGAAGGGAAGGGAAGGGAAGGGAAGGGAAGGGAAGGGAAGGGAAGGGAAGGGAAGGGAAGGGAAGGGAAGGGAAGGGAAGGGAAGAAGTAAAACCCACGTCAACTGGGAAGCAGTAAAACCCAAGTCAACCGGGCAACTTTTGGCCATCCAAAGTTACCTTCCTCTGCAGAGGAGAAGGAAGGGGAGGGAGAGGCAGACAGGAGAGGAGAAGGTGAGGTACCCAGCTAACATTCAGCCAGCTGCATCTACTCACAGGATCATGTTCGTCCTTCATTGCTGAAGAAGACTATGCCATCAGAGAAAAGTCAAGTGCAAGTCATGTCATCATTTCTCTGATGGCACGGTCTTTGGCAACGAAGGATGAAAATGGCCTCAGACACTCACTAGCTGTGTGACCCTGGAAAAGTCCTTTAACGTTTGCTTCAGTTTTCTCATCTGTAAAATGAGCTGGAAAAGGAAACAGCAATTCATTCCAGTATCTCTGCCAAGAAAACCTCAAATGAGAGTCACACAGAATCAACCATAACTGAAATGACTCAGTGATAACTGACATATGTATATTACTATTGCATTCAGTTTCCTCAGCATTCAATCAACTGACTTTTAGTACATGCCTACTATGTACCAGGCATTGTGCTAAGCATTGAGAACACAAAGAAAGGCAAAGGGCAGTCTCTGGTGCCAAGGTATTGACAATGTAATGTGGGAGCTCACAGCCCCATATCTATTAAATGGAGGGCTTGAACCGGATGATCAATAAGGGCCCCTTTTCATTCTAAACCATATAATGCTAATTACCTCATTGCAACCTCAGGACAATCCCAACAGATAAATACTGAAGGTGTTATTTTCTCTGTTAAAATAGTTGAAAAACTGAGTCTCAGAGAAGTTCTCAAAGACCTCCAAAGTTGCAAAGCTGGTGTCAGAAGAGGGGTTTGAACTCAATTCTCTTCTAGTTCTAATCCCAGAACTCTGTGCTGCCTCCACTCCACGCAGTATGGAACAAAAAAGATTTTGATTCTAATAATCAGTGACTTTTAAATAATTCTATCATCTTCTAGTGACTGAAAAAAAAGAAAAAATCAATTAGCCCTTGCCAGTTAATATTTTCTAGGACATTGGTAGTAAAATGAGGTACTCCTTGAAGTCCCCATTCCTGTCTTAGGCAATTCTAAAGGACAATTAAATGCATGCAGTAATTACAGAATATTTCATCTAGGGCCTTAGCAATCGCTAACCAGTGGGGACAGGGATTATCCTTATTCTGGTAGATATCCTTAAATCATTAAAAAAAATAAATTTAAATGTATTCCACTGGGCACTCCACATCTGTCTACATTGTATTCTTAGTCAATCCATATGAATTCTTGTTAACAATACATGCTCTGACTGGCACAGAGAGGATCTAGGACTTAAATAATGAACCTAGTCAATAGGTTTCTTCTCCTTCCCCCACCCCCTTTTTTCATTAGCATTCATCTGTGGGATGTTAACACCAGAAACCTCTGACAAGGAAAAAAGCATAATTTTGATTAAATATTTCTTTAATGTTTGACTTACTTCAAAGTATTGCCTTAATATAGAAAAGCACTAAAGATAATACAATGTAACTGGGAATGTTGAGAAATTATTTCAGGCCAATTCTCAAACACTAGACCGCCTCAGGGCACGAGATTCATTTGTCTTTGTACTAATAGGTTTGTGACTTTTTTCTTCCCTTTTTTCATTTTTCCTTTTCAAACACCAATGGAAGAAAGAGGGGAAGGGTGTGCAGCTAGGTAAGAAAGAACTCTTAATTCTTCATTTCCCTAGGTTCAATTGCCATTTAAAAAGCCAAGCCTTTTGGATAAGATGTGTTTCCTTCATCACACCATCAGCCTGAATAATGAGGCACCATTTTGCACCAGACAACTGCCTGGCAGGTGACAATTAGGTCACATTTGAAGATACTGCAAGGTGAGCAACTTGCAAATAGTGTGAGAAGAGGCTTTGTTGTGACTTGTGCTCCAAGGAGATTTCCTGGCCTAGAATTGTCTGCCAGTTTAAAGCTAGCTTGGGTGAGGCTACAGTGAGTTTAATTATATGAGAAACATTGGCCACAGTTCCATAGCTCTATCTGTACCTCATGGATTACACAAGCTACACTTCTGCTCCTGGATTGTCAGCTCATCTGCATTCTATGACATTAAACATTATCTATCTATCTATCTATCTGTCTATCTATCTATCTATCTAAAATGCTTCTTTAGCTATATGAGTATTGTTGGTGGGGGTATAGGTAGGATGCATGTATATAATATACTTCCCCACTTCAACAACCTTTGATTTTATCGTTGGGTGTAATTCCTCTTCCAACAGACTAACAACTCCTCTGTTCACTCACTCACTCCATCAGCAAACAAGCAAGCAAATATTTAATAATGAAAGGTCTTTAAGAGCTGTCCTGGCTGAAAAATTTGTCACCCTGAGCTAATAAGCTTCTCAGAACTTAATTATACTTGTTCTCAGCAGACAGGCATATAGTCTGTTATTGGGCCATTTTCAAAGGCTTTCTGGCATTTTTGGTGCTTCTAAAACATATATTCTACTGGAATAGTCTTCAAAAATCCAGGGTCACCTACACACCTCCAGCAGGTAACATAGTGCTACTTTGGTGGAAGATACACACATATTCTAATCATTTTCCCCTCTGTTTCTCTAGATGTCTTTCTAAAATAATAGCTAGCTTACATTCATATAGCATTTTTAGTTTTGCAGAGAACTTTACATATGTAAGTTCATTTGATCCTTACAACCATTCTGGGAGATAGGTGCTATTTTTATCTCCATGAGGACACTCAGGCTGAATGAAATTAAGTGACTTGTTGAGTGTCACACAGGCTAGTAAGTGACTGGGGCAGGATTTTAGCTCATCTTCTTGTCTCCAGGTCCACCATTCTATCCATCATGTCACCTAGGTGTCTCATGGATAAAATCCTAGGAAATTATTCAATGGAATAAACACATGTCAAGCACGTGTATGTGTATGTGTGAAATGGAAAAGATTACTTTTTTGATTATTGCACCCTGGTAGGAAACAATTTTCTTTCATCTTGGAAGAATTGTGTCTAGATAAATTGATGATAGATAAATAGATGTATACATATATACATATGTGTGTATATTTGTGAATGTCTTTATACTTGTACTGTATGCTTGCATACATGTACACATATAATAGGTCCTTAATATTTGGATGTTGTATGCTAGAAGTCCTCATGAGTAGGCAAATCATAGGTTCATATGATTCAGAACTGAATAGGACCCAAGAGTTCATCTGCCCCTATTCCTACATTTACAAATGAAGTAAAGGTCTAAGATACAGAATGAGTAAGTAGCAAAGGTGGGATCCAAATGTATCACTTCTAAGTTAGAATCCAAAGGTTTTGCCCATTGTGATTAGTAAATGACAGAGCCAGATCAAGAATTCATTCTCTTACATTTAGAAACTAGAGGTGTCACTGCTGGGCCCACAGGGGCTAGAGTACAACTGCCATTTCTTGTTCTGTACCACACATGGAATTCAGGCTAGGTTTGGGCCTCTAATTAGAGAGGTCAAACTCCCTGTTCTCACACTTACTGACTTGTTCTCCCACCTCTGGCAGTCCAAGCTTCTTAGGTTATGGGGGAGTATAAAAAAGTACTCAGTGTGCAAGATGGATCAGATATGGGATATGTGATTTATTTTTACATATGTACAAAAAGAAACGTCACATAAAAAAGGCCCATAAGAACATATTAACGCAATAGCATTTCGTAACAACTGACTATTGGTAATGTCTACTGAAAAGTGGACACTTAAACCTCCATAGAACATAAAACAATGTTCATTAGTGCAAATTAAGCATTTTACATTTCACCTCAGCTTGGAAGCGTGCTAACCACTCGTCATACATGTCTGCCATGCATGGGGAATCTTCTTGTTGGTAGCTGGCCACTCCGACATGAAACCTTCCTTTACTGCCAGTTAGCTCAGATCTCACAGGATTCAAGCCCTCTAGAACTTGTAAGATCACCTCCAGGTCTGGGGAATCCATTTGCCTAAAATCAGGAAAGAGCACAAACAAAAGAGGTGAATCTCTCCACACACTTGTGCTGCACAAGGTCAAGACTGTAGAATGGAGCCAGCAACCTTTTCACACTCAACTCTTGGAATTCATCTGGGAACACTCCTTCACAATTCATACCTGGAAAGGAAGAGGGAAGCAGAGGCCTGAGTTGATCCCTTTGAATCCATTTTGTTTATCCACTGAATCATAGTCTCCTCTGGCCTAGAAGTCAGTAAGAGTGCTTCTTCACTTCAAAGTGCAAAACTTTTAGCCTTAAGTCACACATTGGGAGAAATAGGCTCCCAAACTTCCAAATGCTTAACTGGAACCAGGAAGATCAACTTTGAGGATGTTTCATGGAATGGCCCCCAAAAGCCCATTCAGCTTCTACTACACATTATTCCCAGAACTTAGGGTTTCTAGTTAATTGTACCAGGTGAGAAAAAGATTAAGAGAAGGACATTTCTTTCTTTACTGATCTCTTCCCAAGGAAAGAATAGGGGAGAGAGAAGCACAAGAGATAGAAATATGATCTATGAAACAGTAAATTTCCACCATCCCTTTTCTTTATCTTTACAGCTTTGCCTCTCAAACCTCACCACCCCCTCCCCCAATAAAGATAATCATTCATATAGGTAACTTCAATAAGGTATTATACTAAGGTTGGTTCCTGATCAGAACAGAGTTTACCTCATGAAGATAAAGAAAAACAAAAAGTGTGGTATGGGACTCATCATCCTGATCAAAATGCCTTTGCAATCACCTTTGAAGGGGAAAGAGAGAAATTTCTAGATAAAACTACAAAATGAGACACTTCTGAAAGTTGTCCAAAAATGGAATTGGCCATCACACTATAAAGTATGTTCTCCATCTTTGAATATGATCATTTGTCAAGGAAGTAGAAGAAAAGATGTCTATTTGGGTCATCTATATGATCTCTGATGTCACTGTAAATTCTGAGATTCTATGATGTTTAATAGTAGATATTTTAAAGAGGAAATGATAAGAAAGTTTTTTTTTCTTTTTTATCAGTGAAGAGGAAACAAAAAGCTACCATCTTGTGTCCTACCTCTTCAGTATATCTAGTACCCTCTAGGGAATTCTCAAAGGTTTAAGACAATTTGAAAGGCTAGGCACTAAGTTACCGAGAGGGCATAATAGTCTGAATTACAATGTTCTTTCTACTCCACCATTCTGCTTCTGAAGGTAGCATGGAAAAGAACATGCTATTCTGCCCATGAAGAGTTGAATTGAGTCCTCACTGCTCTTGGTAAAACATCATAATGTTAACAGCATTGCCTCTTGCCCAGTATACTCTACAGTCCCTATATTCAGGAGTTGCACAACTCTTCTTAGTACCTACCAAATGATCTTTCTCTACTGGTGTTCCTACCCCCAGCAACCTTAATTTGTATGAGGATGAGCTTTAGTGGGTCTTCTCAAGGTTACCTTTTCAAGGTTCTAGGGAAAGTGGAATATAGGAGGACCAGGAAAAACCAGGAAGGGAAAATGAATTCACATATCCAAAGTGGACCAGTAGACATATATACAAAGAAAGAACAAAAGATAGGGTGAGGATAGTCAACATAGCTACCTCACTTTTATCTGAAATGGTCAAAGGAAAGGTGAATACACACACACATAGAGTATTGGATACAGAAATAGATTCCACTCAATGGGGAAATAAAAAGGATAGGAGAGAATGGAGAAGGGGAAATTAGTGGAATGTTAGACAATCCTCTAAAGAAGTACAAAAAATATCCTTCACTCTTTGTAAAGTGGTAAAGAATAGGAATTTGAGGAGGTCCCCATAAACTGGGGAAGGGGTGAACAAATCACAGTATATACATGTGATATAATACCATTGTGCTATAAGAAATTTCTAATGATGGGGTGGTTTCAGAAAAGCCTGGGAAGAACAGCATGAACTGATCCAGAGTGTATAGACCCAGGACAACAATTATACAATTACAACCGTACAAAGATAAACAACTTTGAAAGAATTAAAAACTCTCATCAGCATAATGAATAATCAAGATTCTGGAAGACTAATGATAAATGAAACATGCCACCCACTTCATAAAAGAGAGATGAAGGATTTGGAGTGCTGAATGAGACATTTATTTTTTTGGACCCTGCCAATATGGAAATTTGTTTTGATTGACTATACATGATTGAAATGGGTTTTGTTTTTCTCTCATTCACAAACGATGTAGTGTAGGAGTGAGAGTAGGCAGACTTTTGCCGGTTGAAAAATATACATTTTTAATTTAAAAAAAAAGTTTTATCCTCTCTTTTGCATGCGCTCTTAGTGAAGCTCGATATACACCAGCTGCTTCAAGTTTTGAGCTGTCATCTATCTTACTTTTGTTCAAGCTAGATTCAGTGAAACAGAAAAGTTAAATTACCTACTATTTGCAAAGCCCAGAGTGATTTGAAGACCAAATAAAATAAAAAAGAACAGTGCCTGTCCCCAAGGAGGTTACATTCTACAAGAATAAAAGTTGAATTCTACCACATCAACAACAGCACCAAAAATGATGAAATTAAAATAACATCAAATATACTTTTAAAATATTTCTTCATGTTCATTTTCTAGAAGAAAAAAAACTTGTCTATTTTCTAATTACTGTGGTTTAATAGATGTTAGGGTTTGTTGTTTTTTTGGTTTGTTTTGTTTTTGTCTGCCAGGTGATGTAGTTTGTTAACATTGTGGAACAAACACTGGACTTGGGGAGAAGACCTGAGTTGTGGTACTTGTTTTGTCATTGTAAATGTGACCTTAGGTAAACCACTGGATTCTTTAAAGCTTTCATACCTTCATATGTAAAATAGGAGTAAAAGGATTTTTAGTAGCTACCACATAAGGTTGTAGTCAGAAGTAATTAATATATACCAAGTACTATATAACTACAAAGACTAGGAGTAATTGGGAAATTCACTGGGTAGAAGATTGGAACTGGATTCGGGAGAGATCTGAGTTTGAATTCTTTCTCTGATACTAGCAATGTAAGTATAGGCAAGTTAAAACTTTCTGTAAATGTCAACATGCAGGTATTAAAAGTTTATACATGCATATATAATATACATGGCTCAGGGAGAGTGCACAGTAGATAGACTGTGGGGCCTTGGAGACAGGGATACCTGGGCCTCAGATACTTGCTAGTCGTGTGACCCTGGGAAAGTCATTTAACCATTGTTTCCCTTGGTTTCCTCCTTTATAAAATGGAGATAATAATAACACCTACTTCTCAGGGGTGTTGTGAGAATCAAATGAGATCTCTCTCTCTCTCTCTCACTCACACACACACACACACACACACACACACACACACACACACACTTAAAACACAGAGACTATTTGTTCTTTTTATTAACCTATAAATTCCCTTCCTTTCCCTTCCCAATGGGAAGACAAGAAAATCAAAACCTAATCCAAATATATATATATAGTCATGCAAAATAAATTTCTGCATTAGCCACATTCCAAAAAAGAATGAGGAAAAAAAATATGTTCAATCTGTATTCTGAGTCTGTCAGTTCTCTAACTGGAGTATGTTTCATCATGAGTCCTTTGGAATTACAGTGGATGGTTGTGTAGATCAAAGTAGCTAAATCTTTCACAGTTGATTATTGTTACAATATTGCTGTTTCTTTGTAGATCATTCTCCTGGTTCTGCTCATTTCATTTTGCATCAGTTCATACAGATTTTCACAGTTGCCTTTCTCCCCTGAAACCATACCCTTCTTTTCTTACAGTCCAATAGTATTCCATTAGATTCATCCTCCAGAGCTTGTTCAGCCATTCCTCAAATTGTGAGGATCATCTCAGTTTTCAGTTCTTTGCTACCACAATAAGGGTTGCTATAAATATTTTTGTGCATATGGATCTTTTTCTTTTTCTTTGATCTCCTTGGGCAAAACCCTAATGGTATCATTTGGTCAAAGATGATATGCACAATTTAATAGTATTTGGATGTCATTGAAAATTACTTTCCAGAATGGTTGAGCTTGTTCATAGATCTACCAACAGAGCATTAATGTGCCTATTTTCCTACTTCCTCTTCAGTATTTGCCCAAATGAGATGACATTTGTAAATACCTAGTGCAGTGACTGACACAAAGTAGTTGCTTTATGAATATTAGCTATTAGAAGTAGTAGTAATGTACTTAGATATGCATAGTAATATGATTGTAAATTAAAGCTGTAGGAGCTTAAAACATTCATATGTAAATGATCATTTTTTTTTTTTTTGAGGATGGGATAGTCACATGTTGGCCTATGATTTTGCTGGTATAGTGAAGAACCTGTATAATTAATCTAACTTTACCAATACATGTCATTAACTATTCTGCATTTGATAGGTTTAGGTTGCCTAGATTAAGATTCGACTAGGTTAAGTGACTTGGCCAAAGTCACAGAATCAGTATATATCAGAGACTGAACTAGTACAACCCAGGTCTTCCCGAGTCTGAGGTCAGTTCATTATTTTGCCATGATGCTGCTCATTATTTTAAATTGTATCACTAGCATTCTTCGTGAGAGGCTACATCCAAAACAAAATTCATTCTCTCTTTCCTCTGCTCTCCTAAAACTAACTCTACTTCTGAAGTTCTCTATTTCCATTGAGGGCATCGACATCATTCCAGGTTTACAGTCTCAATATCATCTTTGTCTCTTGACGTTTTCTCATAACTTATATCTGATCATTTGCCAAATCTCATCTTTTCCATCTCTTCAACATCATTAACATTCTTCCCTTCTCACTACTTAAATAGCCACTACCTTATGCCAAGCTATCCACAGTTCTGACTTGGACGACAGTAAGAACCTTCTAATTTTCTTCCTGCCTCAAGTCCCTCCATGTTCCAATGCTACACAGCTGTTAACATAATTTTCCCAAAATTCAGTTTCACCCATGTTACTTCCTTAATCAATAAACATAAAAATGAGTACGAAAGCAAAATGAAAGGCCTTTGGTGAGAATCTTAAAGTTCTATTTGCTCCTTATTACTTCTAGGATCAAATAAAAATTTCTCAATTTTCCTTTTAAAGCCCTTCATAACCTTACCCCAAATAGTCTTACTATAATTCATACCATTCCCCTTTGTCTTATTCATAATTTTGTATATACTTACATTGTCTCTAGCCTAGCATAAGCTCTTCGCAAGAACATTGATCACCTGACAATTGTTTGTTTTGGCCACAGCAATTTATGGTATTCTGCATTAGGACATAGATGGACAATAAAGGGAGTCATGGGAGGGAGTGTCCAATTGTGTCTTATAGAGCATTAGTGTATTTTTATTATTGCTAGCATATTCCTCCTCCTCATTATTTTATGAGGCAGCATAGAAGTTAAAATGTTCTTGAAATCCTGCAAAAACAAACATCTAATTCTGCTTATTTTTGTGCCTGTAGCTTTCAAACCTTTCGGCTACGCCGGGTCCCAGGTTTTTCATCTGGAAAATGAGTGGGTTGGATTCAATGAGGTCCGTCTGGCTCTTGAGTCTGTAATTCTATGAGTGTTATTCCTTTTAGAATAATAATAATAGCTTATGTATACGTAGGAAAAGAACAGAAAGTATTTTATTAAGGGTTTTTATATTAATTCAACCAAAATGGCAACCAAACTAACAAAATGAAAATTAGACAATGTTAAAATGTTTTAGAAGTAATTTTTATTCTGACCTTAGTTTGTAGAGAATAACATCATATATGCAAATGATTTTGAAATAGAAGAGAAAAATGCAATAGAGAAATATAAACAAAGGAAGGAAAACTATTTGCAACTGGGGAAGGGCTAGGAAAGGTTTTCTGGAGAAAGTAGTTTTCAGCTGGGTCTTGGATGGATAGAATTTCAGCAGAGTAGGGGGCTGAGGGGCAAGACAGCCTAAGAAAAACTTGTGGAATTGAGAGTATCATAGTTTAATTGGGGATTAGAAGTGTGCAGGGGAGAAATGAGAAATAACACAAAATAGCATGAGGGCAGGTTGTAAAAAGCTTTGAATGCCCAAACAAGTAGCTGGGCCTTATAAAGGAAGCAACCTGGAAGGATTCAAATGACTTTGAGCAGAGGAGGAATATGGTGATTTGTACGTAAGGAAGATTTGATCTAACAGAATGCATCCTGGGGCCCTGAGACAAGGGAAGGGATGATGGTTTTGTGAAGCTATCCACACTTTCTCACCCAGCCCCCTACTATTAGACAGCTGTTGGAGATTAGACCTGCCTGTGGTGGGTATGGGGTAAGGATCCTTATGGAGTCCTCTAAGCCCATCTCCTTGTTCCCTTTTGTTAAGCCTCTTTCACCCAACTCATCTGGGAGGGGTAACCCCCCCAAACAACAGGTGGAAGGAGACCTCTTCTGAAAGGGAAGTTACCATAGCTAGATTGTGACCCTTTAACTATTTATACAAACTGTGGCCTCAGTGGCTGTAGAAAGTGAGCAAAATGACTTGTTGTATATACTAATAAGCAAGTAAGAGGAAAAAAAACAGAAAGGAAGGGTTATCTGTAAACCTGGATGCTTCCCACTAGCAGCTGCAAGATTGCTGTGCCTTTTCTAAGTCAAACTCTCTTACCAGCCTGATGAGATCTTGGAAAAGAAAGGCCTACATTTTAAATACAGCCTTATTTGTTTTTGTTATTTTTTTCTTCTTCCAGGAACAATTTAGGGGCCTCCAATTAGCTGCAGGTGCAAATATTATGCATTCAATTAATTGTCTTCAAATGGTTAATTATGGGCAGAATTGGCTAATTTGGGGTGCAATTAACTACTTGCCACTTATTCTGAGAATGCCAGTGGACAATTGTGCCTGCAATTAATTTACAAGAGCCATTACAGTGAAAACCTTGTACTATAAACCCTAGACTAGAGAGGGAAGATTTTTTTTAGAGGCAGAATTTCGCTCTGGGTTAATTGCATTGACTCTTCCTTTAGCTTCCCTATGCAGGTTGCCTGTAAATGGAGTTCACGTTGCGTGCTTATGTGAATTGTGCAGCCTTGCTGGAGATGAAGGCTCTGAAAGGAACCCAGAAATAGGCTGAATACTCAGTGAATGTGAAGTATACTAGATCAGAGCTATATGTGGTGACTCCACAAATGTCTCTGCAGGCAGCAGCCCTGCCTGGATTTTGTACAGAAGGTAGGAGGCTCTTTTTCAGAAGTGTGAAATTGCAAATCCTTCCCGGTGGTCACGGGTGCTGGGAGAAAACTCATCTTACAGAATCACAGACCTGCAAGGCACCTTCAAGATTCTCTGGCAGAGTTGCAACAGACACAAGAGGTTGTCTATTCCAACTCCTTACCTGATATAGGAATTCTAGAAAGACTTCAACATGTGGTCATCAAATCTTTATTAAAAACAAGCAAACAAACAAATAATGATGAGGAACTTGTACCACCTTGGTGAAGTCTATTAAAATTTTAGAAAGTGCTAAGAAATTCTGACTTATGTAAATTACACCTTCCTGTACTTTTCACCCATTTTTCTAATAGGATAGTGTAACAGACTAACTCTAATCTCCCTCTTCCACATTGTTGCCCTACAAATAATTGAAGATGACTGTCTGTCTGGTTCATTCTAAGTTATAGAATCTTAGAGCAGAAAGGGCTATCAGAATCCAACCCAAGCTGAAGGATATATCCCCACCATAACATCCAAGACAAGGCTCCAATTTAAGACCTCGAGGGAGAAACTACTGTATCCCATTCTGCTTTGAGGCATCTCTGTTAAAATAGGTTAGTTGGCTTGTTTCTTACCCCTGTACATTAAATCAGAGTCTATTTCTCTGTAATTTATATCCACTGCTCTTTATTCAGCACATCAGGGCTAAGCAGAACGTGGCAGACCAGAGAGCTGAAGGGAAGCTCAGAGGCCATTTAATCCAAATAATCATTAGGATCTTGAGAGCAGTGGACTCTGGCTCATTTTTTCCCCCTTCTTCATATCCTCTGCACTTAGCACAGTACCTGACATATAGTAGGTACTTAACAAATGCTAAATAATTCATTTTATAGATGAAGAATCCGAGGCCTAGGGAGTTTAGGGGACTTGTCAAAGATATGAACCTAGGTTTTCTGACTCCAAGGCCAGTATCCTTATCACCCCATCAAAATGCCTCTATCTTTAGATATCTTTAGATATTATTATTTAGATATTAGATATAAAGATTATATCTATATATAAAGCTATAAAGATAATATTAGATATTATCTTTAGATAATAACCTTTAAAATACTTGAAGATATTCATCAAACTAAGTCTTATCTTCTAAGAGGACAGATATTCCTAATTCTTCCAACATCTTCTCATGCATTTACTCTTTCTATTGTAGAACTCAAGTCTCCTGATTATAATTTACTCATTAGGTTCATGTTTCCTCTTCACTTGACAGATTAAGAAACTGAGACACAGAGAGGTTCCATAAACTGTCCAGGGTTACACAACGAAGGAGGAGAAAAGTCAGAATTAAGACCTTGGTCCATTAACTTTTTCTTTTTTTTCTGCTACACTCTCAGTCAATACTGAGCAAAAACAGTCATACATAACTCCTGCACATTCTACAGGAGGCATGCTTTCCTGGGGAGTCTACTTGTGGACTGTTTATTGAATTTGACAATCCATTGAAATTGTTTCTGAGGATGATGCATGAACTTCCAGCAGGGAAGGGTTAAAGCTTCAATGATTTTGTCCATAGGATCAAACATCGGTGAGAGGTCATTCTTCACATGTCGTTTCTTTCACATAGGGATGTGCCTGGTAATCAAAGGCGACAAGCTTTCTGATCAGATTCTGCTTGAGGTACAGTATAGCAGGGGCATAGTATTGTGCTCATTGATCCAAAGGCAGCTACACTGGCCCCTCAGAATGTGTAAGCACCCAAATGCAGTTATTTGGGACCACTGAATGCTTCATCCTTTTACTGGAGTCAAGCAGGTGACAAATGTTCTGCCAAAGAATCACAGAAAAAAAAGTTTCCCTCCATAACACAAGGTTAAATCAAATTGGATCATTGGTTTGCTGTGATTTAGGGTCAGTCACCTTTGATTACTTCTCTCCCAATAAACACTGGTGGGAAATGCTCACAAACTGCCAGGCAACCTGATTCTCCTGTCCTTGACCACCCAGGGCTCCATTCAAACTGTTCTTAGTTGAAGATTTCATTCTGGCTTCTGGAAATTGAAAGCACTCATTCATGTGAAGAAGTTTTAGGTAATTAAGTGTTGTACCTTAAGAGGTTTATACTTAATGCAAACAAGAATGACAGTTTCCATTTCCATCACTCTTTAATATTTCCAAAACCTTTTCTGATACAACAGTGTGAGGGAGATGATAGATATAGGTAGACATAGAGAACCCTCCTTACTTCCCAAGTTCTTTTAGTGTAGGGAAGATATTTTAACTTTCTCTATCACAGTACCTAGAAAGAACTTCATAAATGTTTGTTGAACATGTCACAACTAGGTTAGACTCATAAGAGACTGGAAATCATTTAGTCTGAACTCTATAGATGAGGAAATTGAGGCTTAGAGAGGGGAAAGAGCTGATATAATGGCAAAAGCAGGACAAAAGCCCAAATATCCTTCCCAATACAAGGGTCTCTGTAGTATACTAGGCTATTCAGAAAGTAGCTTTTATTTTATATATACATTGTGTTTAGAGAATTTGATTATGGCCATACAAAATTAAATCCATATAATCATGAACAATGATTTTTCTGTATACAGAGTCTGTCAAGTGAACAATATGACTTTTTTCTAAAATTTAGGGGACAGTCCCTGGTCCAATGAACCTACTTTATCAAACTGATCATCCCTCATCTGCCCACAGCTCCAACTGTATCAGAAGAAATACAATAAGTGTAATATTTTACCTTGAAAAAGACCTGAAGTTAACTTGTGAAGAAAAGGTTGGAATATTGTAAGTTGTGAGTTATGAAATGGTGCAGTTTTCTGCATTGTCAATTTCAGTGTGTCTTTGAACAGAATTATGAATAAGCAAATGTGAAATTGAAACCATACTCACATTGTTCCCTAATATTGTAATTACTTTGGAACAAATTTGCTTTTTAAAAACAAGCCATAGTAGAACTGCCTATGAAGTTTACTTTCCTAAGAGTATTTAATAGATAAGTGCTTAGTGATCCATTTATATACATGAAATCTGAGTGGAATTTTTTAATGTGATAAGCCATAGAAATAACCAATTGTTAGTATATTCAGACTGATACCTAGTTTCAGTTAAATTCAATAATCTTTTATTAAATGCCTACTATGCTAGTCATTTAATATGTCATTATGTTAGACAAAGTAGATATAAAGACCTAATAAAAATGTGTTTGTCCTTCTTACCAAAGAAGATCATGCCATCAGAGAAATAATGACATGACTTGCACTTGACTTTGTTTTGAGTGAGGGAGGGCTATGCAGGGCACCAGCCTCACTTCTCCAGAGCCATCTGAATTCAGTTCTGGATTAATACTTGCATAGCCCTCCCTCACTCAAAACAAAGTCAAGTGCAAGTCATGACATTATTTCTCTGATGGCATGGTCTTCTTTGACAATGGACAAACACAATCCTGTGAGTAGATGCAGCTGGCTGAATGCTAGCTGGGTAACTCACCTCCTCCTCTGCTGTTTACCTCCCCTCCCCTTCCTTCTCCTCTCCAAAGGAAGGTAAACTTGGACTGCCAAAAGATGCCTCCTTGACTTGAGTTTTCCTGGCTCCTTTCCTATTTCCTTCTCCTCCCTTCCACTCTCTCCTCTCCTCTTCTCTCTCTTCTCCTCTCCACTCTCCTCTCCCCTGTCCAGTCCTCTCCCAAAACCTTAAACCTACTGCACTCTGAAACTGGGACACCACTGGAGCCTGCCTGAGGGCTCCTCTGGACCCTCTTACCTTCAGAGTGATTATCAATAGTAACTATTGCTTTTCCCACCCAGCCTGATGCTACTAAGTGAAATTTTCTTAAAGCACTAAAGTTGATTTACAATTATGAAATTCTGAGTTTTAGTCAATAGCTAAAGGAAAAACTTTTTAAAAAGGCAAACAAAATCACGTGGAGTATACAATGCATTATCCTGTTTGAGCCTCACTTGTATAATGTAAAGTGGGTTTTACACGTCTTAACCTGCATTTTCCAGAGAGGGAAAAACTTTTAGGAATGTAAAGTAACCTGCTTGTATTCAGACAGGATTCAAACCCAATCCTAACTATGATTAAGTAGGTTCTCCCCTACACCCCAGTGTTGCTCAATCACTGCCCCTAAAATGGCATCCCCAAACTAAAAGACTGTGAAAAATGAAATGGTTATTGTTACCCAGAACAAAATACTTGTCAAGGCAATTTCCTCTGAATGTAAACCTTTCATTTGAATTAAAAGTTAGATCTGACTCTAGAGGAATGGATAGATAGATGTCTTAGAGTATTTCCTAATGTCACATTACATATGACACAGATATGAGATTTATTGTTTTCAGTCACATTCATGTTAAAAGAGTGCCAACCAAATGAATAAAATCCCACATAATCAGTCTTATTTAAATTGTAGGTTTTCAGAGCAATTAATAAAACTGTTAGTTGAAAGCTGCTTGTTAAGCAACTCAAGAGAGCAGGGAATATTTTTTCTTTTATTCTCATTCTTCTGTAAACCACCCTACACTGACTAGACCGCTTCTGTGTTTGCAGTGTAGTAAATATACAACAGAGAAATATTGAAGCTGCATAATATATATTAGGCTGAGCTTTTGATTGCTTCTTTAGTGACTACATATGACCAGTTGGGAATTTGGAGCACCTTACCTTCCCCCGACCCCATACAACTTTTATTCTTGGACAACTTTCTGCCCTTGGAAAACATCCCACCTGTTCCTGTCTCTGTTTCTGTTCACTCTGTTCTTGAGGTCTGAATATACTTTATCCCGCTCTTTGATTACAGGCTAAATCATCTTTCCTGATTTTTCCCAGTTAATAATGACACCTTACCCCATCAGACTTCACACAATATTTTCTTTTGTACTCAGTGGTGATCCAGAGGTTTCTGGTCCACAGATGGCCTTGGAATCAGGAAGATCAGAGTACAAATCACACACAAACACTTACAAATTTCACTATCCTGTGCAAGTCACAACCTCTTAAAGCCTCGATTTCCTCATCCTTGTAATGGGGGTAATAATAACACCTGACAGGGCTATTGTGAGGATCATATGAGATGATATGCAGTAGTTTGCAAGTGTTAAAATGCTATACAAATGTTATTATTATTATCTATTTACATGTATTTGCACATATGTGTAATCACATCAAATTGACTGTAAGCACCTTGAGAGAAAAGACCTTTTTGTATTTGTATCCCTACATTGCCTAGCATGTGGTAGGCGTTTACTAAGCGTCTATTTGTGGGTTGAACTCTGTAATATACTTATCATGGAATGCAGTGTAGTTATATGTATTTATATCTCTTCTTCTTACTAGAACAAGGATTATATTCAACTAATTTTTATATCGCCCTCAGTATCTAGCACAGTACTCTATACAAAGGCAGGGCTTAATAAATGTTTATTGAATTAATAGAAGCACCTTGACAACAGAAACAAAAATAACATGATGTGATTGTTTCCAATATATCATGCAAATTAGTCTAATTCTTGTATACATTCCGTTGAAAATACATACACATGTGTATGTATGTATTTCAATAGATAGATATGTTTTTAAAGTATTAAACGCAACTATGTTATTTCATCTTCTTGGGTCTCAGTTTTTTCATTTGTAACTTCAGAGGATAAGATCAGACAATTCTCAAGGGGAGGGAAGGTGCCTACTATGTGCCAGGCATCATACTAAGAGCTTTATAACTCATTTGAGCCTCACAACAAGCCTGCGAGGTAGGTGCTATTATTATCCCCATTTTACAGTTGAGGCAACTGAGGCAGAGGTTAAGTAACTTGTCCAAAGTCACACAGCTAATAAATGTCTGAGGTCAGATTTGAAATCAAATTTTCTGACTCTCAAGCCCAGCACTCTATCTATTGTGCATCCTAGCCATCTCCAAGGCAGCTTTCTAATGCTAACATTCTGCACTGGACACTTGACGTAACACTGTCTTTTTAAAAATCAGAGTTTATTAAAAATGCATCCGCTTAAATTTCCATCCAAAGAGTTTATCACTAAAAATTGTCACTGCTAATGCCCTCCTCTCTGGTTACCTTCCATATACTATGCATTTACCTTGCATATTTTGATTTAAATATATATTTCCTCCATTAGAATGGAAGGTACTTAAGAGTAGAGATTGTTCTTGTTTTTTCTTTCTTTCCCAAGCACTTACAATAATAGATATGGGTTGGTTAATTAGAAGCTCCAGAAGTATTCATATATTCAGCTTTAATATATTCCAATGGTACAGGACTAAAGGCTGTAGTAATAGAACTGGGAGCAACTGATAAGTTAAAGGTTGGAAACGTTGTGGTTCCTGCAAAACAGCAGAGAAAAATTCATATTTACCTTTCCAAAATGCTTTTTGATCCATTAGCTCATTTTTATCTTCATAATCATTCTTGGGTGATTATATCTGAATCCATAGCCTGGAACTATGGCTCTGAAATGAGTCCTAGAATTTACAAGCAAAATTTTAATTCAATTGTATGTTGATAAGTATGTGAAATACAGTGGTATCACTTTCTCCTCTTCTTCCCCATGAGTGGAAACCTTGGTAAGCAGCTCCTTTTTCTCTTGCTTCTTTAGTGGCAGCCACTAAAAACAACCAATGATCTCTTAGCAGCTTCTCTCTCTCTCTCTCTCTCTCTCTCTCTCTCTCTCTCTCTCTCTCTCTCTCTCTCTCTCTCTCTCTCTTTCTTCTTCTCCTGGTAGCCACTAAAAACAATGATCTCTAAAATTTTTTATCACAAACTCCAATCAGTTGAAAAGATGAAATTGATCACATACCCCCAATATATACTACAATCAGTCAGTCAACACATATTTCTTAAGCAACTATGTGCCAGTCTGCCAGGCATTGTGAAAAGTACTGGGGATACAAAGAAAAGTAAAAATACCAATAGTCTCTGTTGTTAAGGAGGTCAAAGTCCAATGCAGGAGACAACATGCTAACAACTCTGTACAAGATAAAGATATAAACGAGAAATATATGTATACATGCACATATATGTGTACACATACACATGCATACATATATATGTATATGACAAACTGGGGTTATTATCCAAGGGAAGATAATACGATTAAGTAGGACTAGGAAGAAAAGGAAGGAAGGAAGGAAGGAGGAAAGAGAGGGAGAAAGGAAGGAAGGGAGGAAAGAAGGAAGGAAGGAAGGAAGGAAGGAAGGAAGGAAGGAAGGAAGGAAGGAAGGAAGGAAGGAAGGAAGGAAGGAAGGAAGGGAGGGAGGAAGAAAAGAAAGGCAGGAAGAAAGAAAAGGAAGGAAGAGAGAATAAATGAAAGAAAAGAGAAGAGAAGAAAAAGGAAAGGAGAGAAGAGGGAAAGTCAGGAATCTTACTCAACCACTGCCCCAGAACACTGACACTATTTGTCTAATCCTCCCCTACCAGGTACCAGGGTAACAGCAGTCAATGTTGAAGGCAGGGGACAAGGTTTGGCTGGGTAGGTTGTAACCACCCTGAGGCCCCTACCTGTGCCTCGTGGAGACCAGAATAGTTTGGGAGTTTGCATGGCTTAGGAAAGGCCAATTGCTCAAGAAAACAGGACTGAGAAGTGTTGGCAACAATGGGTGAAAGGAGTAGTGTGGCTGCATTGGAAATAAGCACCAGGTTGTTCTCATGATCAAATGAGAGGATGTGTATGAAAGTACTTTTAAAATTTTAAGAGCTGCACAGTTAGAATTATGATTGTTTCCGGTAGGTGCTCAATAAATATTTGTCAATTGCCTTTTCTCATTAAAAAAAAAATGGAGTGAAGTAAGGAAGCTTAAAATAGCAGCAGCTGCATTTGTCCACACAGAGATGATTTTCAAAGAAATGCCAGAAAACACATTTTGTGCCATTTGATTTGCTGGACCTCCAACTGCCCAGCAGGTGTCATTGAGATTTGTGATAAATGCAAATGCTAAAATTTTCATTTAGATCCTAGAATTTGCAGAAAGATATTTCCCATGTGAGGCATGTTTCCCCACACTAAAACATTTGAGTATATGCCTTAGATGCTGTATATTCCACTGGGTACATGTACCCATTTCTTCATAAAAGACATTATGGTGCTGATGAGAAAAAGGAATCCCTGGTGCTTTGTGCCAGATTCTCTTTTCCCATTATTTCAAAAACCTTGCAATTTTTTTAAAAAATCACATAAGAAAACTCCACTGCTATTTGAGATGATGCAGCCAGATTTCTCTAAATTTCAAATTGTTTCCACATCTAAGTACAAAAGTAATATCAAAACTAAACGATGATATTTATCTGACCTGGTAACCCAGGCATTAATTATAGATTCATTGTAGTTTTAAGATTTTTTTAAAATATTGAATTAAAAACAATATCCTGGACTCCATCTTCCTCTACCCCTTTTAGTGAAATATTGGAACAAACAATATGGAGGCTAGTTTGTAATGTGATTGCCAAAGCAATGTAAACATACCTTGCCAATTAAAAACATCAGATTGATCATAGATTCAGAGTAGGAAGGGAACTTAGAGATTATCTGGTTCAAATTCCTCATTCCTAAAATAAAAGGATTGAGACAGAGAGAAGTTGTATTATTTCAAAGCCACATAGATAAGCAGCACAAAATTTGAAACTGATTCTTAGACTTCAGATTCAGTGCTCTTTCTACTTGATAGATGGTTCTTAACTTTGGTCCTGTACATCTGTTTTAAAAAAAGAATATTTGTGTATAGATGTATATGTATGGAAAGAAAATATATGTGTATATACATACGTACATATATGTACTTCAGTATAATTAGTTTCCTTTTTAATCCTATGTATTTTATTTGTACACTTAAAAAAATTATCCTCAGAAGGAGTTCATAGGCTTCAAGAAAATTGTCAAATTGTCAAATTCTTAAGAATTAAGAATCTAAGAAAAGGTTAAGAACCCTGAAACTAGACCAAGCTGCTTCCTGAGTATTTGATCAATTTAATCTCATACATTTATACATGATATTGATAAACAAATCCATGTATTGACACAGATAACATGATCCTAAGTAGCATGTAAAATTTTTAAGGGTAGAGACCATCTCACTATTGTCTTTATATTTAGTCCTTGGCACAAAGTCAGCCTTCAATAAATGATTGCTGAATTATAAATTGATATATTAAGCCAATAAGCCTGGGCACAAGTCCCAAATATTTTTTTTAAAGTTTCTGCTGCTGAAACTCATAGCTATCTAGAAGTTTGATCATAATATTTACCAATAAGGATAGAGTGGTATAAAATGACCTTTGAACTACGCAATCTAAAATTCCCTAAATTTGTATGTTTGTATTATTATTACCTCCCCCTCCACAAGACATGGCATTTTTGTTTGTTTTTATCTGTAGTATTTCCATGTATATGTATTATTTTACCCCCACCAAACTGATCCTAGTGAGTTTAAACTCCAGTCTGGATTCCTGATTTCCAACATATAACTCTTTCATTTAGTTAATAGCTGCAGCATAGCCATAAAGCTGTAATAGTTTATGACTTTCAGGACATAACCTGCAACCACAGACAATATAAATTATATTACATTGTGCTTTATGGTTGTACAAGGCACACCAAGGACCTCACCACTCTTCTGGAGTCAAGGGGAGGGGGGTGGGATGAAACTGCCTGCTTGTATTCTTACTTCTTGGCTGAAAAAAGCCTGTACTCTATGACCCAATGTGTCATAATTCCTTCCCCAGTCATCCTCACAACTGCCCTGCTCACAATTACTGACCCAGTACAAAGAGCTTTTTTTCCTATAAGAAATGGAGACTGCTTCTCATTTCTCCCCTAACTTAACTGACGACTTTGCTACCCAAAAAAGAAAAAAAAAGCAAACCTCATTTTTGCTATAGACATCGCCAATTATTTTTGAGGGGCTGTGCTATCTAACAAAGCAGGGGTGGCATTCACAACTGCATTGTGCAGCTGCATTTCTCCAAGTGCGTTATTGTTGCGGTAGATTGTGTATTAAGGCTGAAGTCAGCATTGCATTATTCTCCCTCAATTACTAGGGAGCCTGGAAATCCTACCTCTTGTCTTGGCTTAAGGTTAGGCCTCAAAACGGAGGGCAGAGGATGAACCCTGGTTTCTTAAATGCACGACCTAAATAAAAAATGAAGATAATAGAGCTTCAGAAATTGTTAAGGGCCAGAGGGAGAGAGCAAACCAGTCATGGCTTTTGAAATGTGGGAAGGCCCCTCACTCTTCTGCTGCACCTGCTGCCTGAGTAGAGCTGTGTTATTGAAGAGGGCTGCGGGTCCGATCTGCATATCAAATAGCTGATTTGTAGATGAGGTCATTCATTTTGTGGTCTGTATGTTTGCTGTGTTGGGGATGGGCTGTTGCCTAGCACTGGACCACAAAGTCCCAGCAGGCTTCTTGAGTCAGCAGCTCCCCTCGCCCATCCTGAATTCAAATCTAGTCTTGACCTTAATAAATAAATCTCTGTAACATCCAGCCTGTCCCTAAGTTCAAAGCACAAGTGATGCATTATGGAGCAAGGACTCCCTTTGATGAGTCCAAGCTATCCATTTGGGCACTGTATAAGCAAAGTAGAAGCCTAGTAAGTAACATGCTAACATGGTAATGACAGAGAGTGCTGTGCTACATAAACACCGGGAAACATTCTTTGACAATTGCAGAGGGCGAGCTCAGGCTTCCGTTATATCAAGGAAAGGGGGATTAAACCAAAGGAGCTCTAGCTGCTTAAATATGTAAACCATGTCAGAATCAGTTTGGGAAAAGTCAATCTAGCTTTCATAAGATGTCTTCTATTGTTCAATTTCAGTCTTCTTACATTTACCACTACCCAGAGAAGCCTTCAATTCACCAAGACAGCAGTTCCTCCCCAAAAGAAGCCTTTTAAAGAATATACAGTTAAGGACAATTAGATTATAGGCTGTTTTAGTTGAGTCTGTGGCCCCTTTTCTTGTGAAACAGGCCTTCCACATGCAGCAACCCTCAACCACTATAGTCAGTCTTCACTGACAATATTTTCCTAGAGGTTTGTAGAAGCACTTTCAGAAAAGTGCACACCTTGATGTTTTCACAGAATATGACCCCAAACCAGGGTCCTTGAAGGTTATTCCAGTAACCTTCTATTAAGTAAGAAAAGCACCAACTTCAGGACTCACGAAGCATTATGTGACTGTCATCCAAGCACTAGCATAACAAATTTCAAAGAGTCTTCACAAGGTTTGCAACCAGGTGGAAAAGTTTTGGGCCAGAACAATTCACGAAACTGTGTCAGGGAAGGGTTATGACCACATAGAAGACATCATGTATTCTTGAAGCCTTGAAATTGATCCAACTTTTATACAAGAAGTGTTCCTAGAATACACTGGATCCCTATGTCCATGTAGAGTCCTTTTCATTTTTTACCTTACATTCAATCAGAACAATCCAGAATGTGCTTTTGGTTGCTACAAAGTAATCTCTGCAGATTTGAGATTTTCCCGGAAAGTCTATAGGTGTGTTTCTACAGCATCCTTTGTGACTATGGCAAAAATCACCTAGAATCTTTGTGTTCATACAGGCAACATATGAAAAATTGCAATTCAAAATCGAGTTATGTATTGATAATGTGAGATCAATCATCTGAGACTCCTCTGAGTGAAATGACACCTCCTCTAGGCAGCCTGTTTCAGATTCTCTCAGCCTGAATTTCTCTCTACCTCCCCTGAATTTTCATTGCACTATTTGCCTCTTCCTCATGTGCTTGAATACTCCAATATATTTCTATTTATTTAAGAACATGTCTTTCTTATAGAGCCTATTATATGGGAAACTGTGGGAGCTGGGTCTATGCTTCATGTATGTAGGTGTTCAATAAATGTCTGTTGACTTGAACTAATTTGAACTGCACATGAAACATAACGGACACAAGCTTTTCACAAAATAATAATATTGACTCCATAGTAGCCATACCTCATATTTCTATAGCACTTAAATTTTATGAAGTGCTTTCCTTGTAACATCCCTATGAGGCAGAGTTTTGCAGCATACCCAGGGAGGCATGACTAGTATGTGTCAATGGAGGTTCCTGGAATGATTTGGGGATATGAAAATAATGGGGAAGCAACATCATAAGCATCCTGTCAGCCAGGATGCCAAAGCATAGCATTACATATTTAGACCAAAAAAAAGGGCAAAGCTCATTTAATGTAACTAACCCTCTAATTTTATAGATGACGAAACTGAGGGACAAAGAAAGGAGGTGACTTGTCAAAGGTCACACAGGTTAAAAATGGCAGAGACAGTTTTAAACTTATTTCCTCTGACCCCCAAATGAAAGTCTTTCCCCCTTACATCACACTGTTACCAGGGGAATAGTTTGTCATTATTTTCCATTGATAAATATTTCAGGATAATCTTCCCTGTAATGTCAAATTCTATTAATAATGCCTACCATTTCTGTGGTGTTTTACAGTTTTGAAAACATTTTTCCCGATTTCATTTGATTTTCACCAGGATCTTGTAAGTCAGATAATGCAATTTTTATTTAACTCGGTTTACAGATGAGGAAGTCAAGGCACAGAAAAGTGAAATGACTTCTGTGAAATCATATAGTACACTAGTGTCAGAGCTAGAATCAGAACCCTGACTTTTTCACTTAAAGTAGAGTACTGAATTCATTATATTCCAAAATTTGTAAGTGAAAGCATTTAGGAAAATTATTTTTTTTAAATCGCTAATGACTATAACTTGAAAATAGAAATATGTCCAAAAAGAATGGGGTGGTGAAGTTTAAACACAACTCATGTTTTCCAACTTTAAGCAATATTATTAATTATAAAAGAAAAATTCAAGTGCCTACATACTCTGTGAACACAATTATGGGAACACATCCAATGACTTTACATTTTCAGTTTAAGTCTGTTTGTTCCCACTGGGGGGGGAAATAATTGTGCTCTGGTGGTCAGGTGACACCAACCACTCAAATAAGCCTGGATCACAAAGAGAAGCCTTCCCCTGACCAACTCTGAGAAAAGACACAATCTCCCAAAAGCAAAATCAAATAATGAACACTAAATAGGCCAATATACCCGGAGAGCCCAGGAGGAGTCAAATTTGCATCTCGATACAGCCTGATCCCTGACCCTTTTTTGCAGACCAAAAGCCCATTGAAATCCTGGGTTCTTGGCCACAGATTAATGGGCCTCGGGCCAGCATAAAACCTGAGGCTCAGGCTGTGAGAGTTTATTCAATTCACACAGCAGTTAAGAGGTTAATTTGAGTCATCTCCTAGGGAACTGACAGGGTACTGTCGACGTCATGTGGAGATTACTGGCCGGCTGTTTAATAAAGTAAAATTAAATTGCTACTGATGATTTTTTTTTTCCTTTGCAGCCACATTTTTAGTTAACATATTTACATTTTCAGGATGGATAAGCAGTGTCAAGGAGGTGGGGGAGAAGGTTGTGCCTGAGAGAAGATAAAACAGATCCTTGCTCAGAAACATCCCCACATGGTGTGGAAGGACTCATGGCAATTGGAATGTAACAATGAACTGGGAATCAACATTTTTTTTTTTATTCTTAAGTGTAATAACAAAAACCAGCAGCCTTTGGTGCTCCCTTTTTGTGTGTGTGAAAATAATTCAGAGTTGGGTTCTTCGTGTCCCCCCTTGGTGCCAAATTGGTCATTTCTGTCAATTACACACAGGTTACAATTTGGATACTGTGCCTTTTACGAGTATCTTTGCTTGTTTATGAGAGAAATGCACCACTGGGCTCCTTGGTTTTCTAATAGCAGTCCAAGCCAGACAGTATATGAGTTCCATTCACACTTAAAAAAAAAGGTTCATTCAGAGTTCCCCTAGCCTTCCTCCCGTTCCTCTTAGAAATACTTTCCCCTGTGTGTGTTGGTTGGTGTTGACAAGTGGTAATATGAAGACAAGAGCATGTAAGCTTAATGAGCGATTCATGCACACGCTGAGATTTAGGGAGGGTAAAAATAAATCCAAGGCAAAGCTGATCAGGTGGGAGGGAAGCGAAATATATTTACCGTGCTGCATAATAAAGAACCTATTTCCATCCCCATAAACTCACAAAGCACCCAAAATGTCAGCTATTTTTTACAGCCCTTGCTCCTCTCAGCCAGAAGGGATCTGTGCTCCGAAGAGGGAGTGGATTCTTGGCCCAAGCTGTCAACCATCCTGTAGGGGATTTTTTTGGGGAGGAGGATAGTGACGATCTCTTTTCTATTTTTCAGTCCTCCTAATGTTAACGCAAATAGGGAATATCTCCGTGCATTGTGGCCTCGTAGGAAGCCTGAGTTTGCTCGAATACACACGGTTTATGGACACATACAGTTTAGGGGAGGGTGGCACGGAGCCTCGGGTGATAAACCTGTGCCCCAATACCACAATAGCAAAAACTCCAGGGCCGAGCAGAGGAAATAGCATCCATGCGCGGAGGTGCGTCCTGTGTGGCGCGACACGGCCGGCTGGACTGCACGCAGGGGCTCGCCTGGATGGGGATGCTAGGCTGCTGCCACACAAAGGAGCCGTGCAGGCACCGGCCTTTGATTCCAGGACGAGTGCCCGATTTAGGCCCCTCCGCGGGCTCCCATTTTGCGCTGGCTATTTTTACAAAAATTCTGAGGGATCCCTTTGTGAGTCTGGACACTAATGGGAATCAAAGACTAAGCTTGCTCCCTTTTCCCCCTCTTCCTTCCCCTTAGGCACCTCCCAGCCCTACCCCCCACCCTTCACCCCTCCTTTACTTTGCTTGAGATTAAAGAAGCTATGTGATTCTAAAAACCCAATGAATAAAAAAAAAAAAAAAAACAAAAAAAAACCCCTTTAGAATAGGTTTTTTTTTTTTTGCACCTTGTACACATTCTACTAGTAAATTCTGTGATGTCCCCTACATCAATGGCGCATAACCTTGTGCTTTCCTTAATAGAATTTATGCTTGTCTGCTTTCTGCCTTCCCTGCCATGGCAGATAATGAGAGTCCCACAGTGCTCTTGGTAACCCATAGCCACTCCGCTCCCAAATGGTTGGCAAATTTCTCCTGGTGTTAAACAGGCAATGTGGTGAGAGAGTGAGGCAGACTATGCATAAACAAAATAGATCCCTATCACCCAGCAAAAGGTAAAGGGAATCACATTGAATTTAGATGCTGAGTGTTTGGCCGTGCACCTCTATTAAATTCCCAAATCGAAACATGCAACTGTCAAACCGGAAAAAAATTAAAAACAAAACATAGAACTACTACAACGACGTGCTCCAGATTCCAACTCCGTTCTAGGCAAATGTCACTCGGTAACCACGCAGAGCTCAGGAAAGAGAATTCTTTATGCATCCGCTCGGATTGAAAAGGTTATTTCACTGTCTTCAAGATGACTCCTGAGCTGATGGCGGAGCTAAGGGCTTGGTGCCCTCAAAGAAGGGGAGTTGCTAGGAGATAAGTCCAAGATTTCAGACAGCATTGGTTGGAGTTATCTCTAATTGACAGCTGCTTACCCTAAGGGTCTAATTCTAACCTTGAGACCAAAACTATAATGAGAGGGCAGCTTTCCTTCACCCCTGTTTTCTAGCTAGGGCAAGGAGATTACTGGAAGCCTGTTTTTCTCTGGTTTTTGTTATCCTTCTTTGAGTGGGCCAGCACTGGGAGAGTCACAGCCTGCTGTGCCTTCTGAGGCCATAGTTTGCATCAGTGAGCCCTTGTGTGATTCATACCACCTGAATAAACTTTCTATTCCAGCTAAGATGGTCTCACATTGAAATAATAAGGGTAAGCATAGAGGAGAAACCTTCATTTAACTTTGAAATGATGTCGAATTTCAGGATGGGGAAAAATGGTTCTTCAAAAAATATATATAGGAAAAAATGATACTCGATGTTAATTGTTCACCATTTTCCCAACTGTCATTATTTGCTTTTCATGAAGTCGATGTTGCTTACATTATTATTTAGGATTTGAAGTCAGACAATAACCAACAACCAGCGAAGAAAAGAGATTAGCTGGCCTAGCAAAAAGAGAGATTTTTTTTTCAATGTGGTTGAACCTGCAAGGGAGTTCACTTATTTTTATGGACAGAACAACACAGACCAGTGCAATTTCTGGAAAGCCTGAGGCTAATATACAGAATGGGGCAAATTGATTCTTTGTATTGTGGAGCATCTACTGAGCAGGCAAAATGAAACAGTAAAGTCAAATGTGGACATAGTATAGACGCCAACACAGATGACATACACAGAACTGAAAAACATGTTTTAATTGCATTTTATATTTTACTAGCTCCTGCCTTCCTCCAGCTTCCAAAATGGCTAATTGAAAGAAAAGTACCATTTAAAAACTGGAGTATGCCGCTATTCAGATGGGAAAAAAAATACAAAACCACAAAAAACAGACATCAGCTTTGCTAGAACAAAAAAATGATTATTAAGGGAGGATTTTGTATCTTTTAAAAACATTTTAAACATGTGAGGCAAGATTTTGCTGTGAAAGTTCTAATAATTAGAGTTTGGTGCACCCTCTCACATCCAGAGGACATTTATTGACTCTTATTTTTGAGACAGTAAATACAGAACTAACTATATGTCAGGGCACCATTTTCCTAGCTAATTGTAAGATGTTTAGATACTAAAGCTACACATTTTTAACCTAAAAGTTAAAATATAGTTTAGGAAAAAAATCAAAATAAAAATGTATTCTTTAAAAACTGAAAGAGATAATGTTTCTGATTTCCCCACCCCATTTTCTATATCTTTTGTGTTGCAATTCCTTTGAAAAATAGGGCCCCTAGTAAAATGGGGTGGAGGCTTTTAACATATACATAATTTTTGGAGAAAAACAAAGCAATACCATATAAAATGTATATTATATATTATCTATATGTGTACATGGATATATAATAGCATATTTATATATATATGTATGATGTATAGTTGGAGTAAAACACCATAAATGACTATCTTTGTTTAGCTACTGCTCCTTTTTCACAGCCCACAAAATATGGTTACAATTCTTGTAAGTAGATGATATTTTAAAATAGTTGATGTGTTAATGAATGATCAAACTTTGGTCTTGGGGGGATTTTTGAGTCACTTAACTTCCTAGTAAAAATGCATTCTCAAAAAGAGTCTAGTATTAACCTAGTAGTTTTTTTTTTTTTTTTTTAAGAAATAATGAGTTTGAAGGCTCAGAAAATATATGTTGAAATGGGAAAAATACTATACCAGCCTCTGATCCCTTAGAATAGGAGAAAATAATGCCTATCATTTTTGTATCTCAAATCAAATTTTAAACATCATTGTTTTAACAGATATTTCTTTAAATGATTGAGTCTATCAAATAAGAGGAAAACAACTATTCATTGGGAAATCTCTAAGAAAATCCATTGCTTGAATTTTCAGATTCTTTGCATATGAGCTTCTGTTGATATAAGGATACTGCATGACAGGGGTGGGGGGAGGGGAAGAGAGCAAAAAATAAAAATTACTTCATGATGTTCAATTATGGAGAAACACATTTTAAAAAGGGAAAACAAGTTTAAAAAGGGATCTTTTCAAATTTGTGGGTGAATCTCCCTAGGACTTGCTATAAATGAATGACTAACATCCAAGTGAAGTAGCTTGTTCTGCTTTCATTAACTTATAACAAGTAGTGTTTTTCTGTGCTATGAAAGGAGGAGAGGAGATTTGCCACATTCCCATTTGAAAGGTGTGCCTTCTATGCTTACTGAGTTCTTTAATCTGAGGCTAAAGATTTGTAGATGGTTGATATTGCACAGGATAACTATGGCATAATGAGTAGAGGAATCTCTGACACATGGTCATAATCCCTCAGTGGTGACCAAACAGCTCCAGAACATTGTAAAGAGTGTCTTCCCCTCATGAAGTCTTAGGTTCAGTCTATCTCCCTTCTCTGTTGTGTGTGTGTGTTACATATACACACACATTTTATACATCTTATTTATATATATATGTGTGTGTGTGTGTGAATATACATATATATTATACACATATATTTGAGATTTGTTATCCTACTTTTAATAGCCCTTTCCTAATAATGAGTATTGAAAATGATAGAATTAGCTTCTAATTCCTTTCCATTATACATTATGCTGTATGTATGGTATAGGGTTGCCTAAGATTCTCTCTCTCTCTCT
This sequence comes from Bettongia penicillata ogilbyi, assembly GCA_023548195.1. Taxonomy (NCBI): domain Eukaryota; kingdom Metazoa; phylum Chordata; class Mammalia; order Diprotodontia; family Potoroidae; genus Bettongia; species Bettongia penicillata. The sequence continues at coordinate 2,714,870 of JAJHZJ010000268.1, forward strand.
CTCTCTCTCTCTCTCTCTCTCTCTCTCTCACACACACACACACACACACACACACACACACACACACACACACACACACGAGTTTCTCTTTGAATTTGCAACTTTAATTAAACCCTATGCCATCTCAGATCATTTTTTGCCTTGTGCAAATCAACATCTATTATTTGTCAACTAAGAAAGGAAGGGTTCGCAGACTAGCCCGAATTTGTTGGGTGCTCCAAACTTTGTATTTCTGCTTTAGAATAAACAAACATACAGCTGACTTTAGAGCCCAGCCTATCAGACAGAGAGTTATTGGTGCATTAGGCTCCCATTCAAAAGGCCGCCTTCTAGGGCTGGGGAGCCCCTCACAATTGGTAATGAGGACAGATCCCGAATTGTTTGCGAGCAGCTGCTTAGTAGGTAAGAGCTTGTTTGGATTCAATTGAACAGTGTTTTTAGAAGCGGTTACTGACCCTTGACCCTTCCTTCAGACTTAGTTGATGGGATTAGGGAGAGCTGGTGTTCAGCTTACACTTGGCTGTAACAAGCTGGCAAGAGATAACATACTTTTTAATTATCGAGAACACCTCTGCCAAAGCTGAACTGTGAAGTCTTCAAATGGGTCAGTGAGTTCTAAGAAATAAAACTATGCCATAGGGTCATCATTGTAAAATCATTTTTTTTAAAGGCTGAACAGATGTTGCCGGACCCTCACAATCACAGAATCTAAAAATGTTAGAGCTGGGGAAGCATCTAGTTCATTGAGTACAACCCCCTTATTTTACAAGTGAGGAAACTGAGGCCCAGAGAAGTACAGTGATTTCCCCAAAATCATGCATAAAATTAGTTCCATAACTGAAACCCAGGTATCTAGAACATTAACTCTTTGAGGGCTGGGACTTTTTTTTTAACCTTTCTTAGTAGTTTCAGCATATAGCATAGTGCCTAGCATGTAGTAAATACTTAATAAAGATTTAGCTGACTACTAAATATCCCTAGTTCCTTCAATCAATCATACTGTGGCATGACCCCAAGGCCACCCACCATCTTGATTCTCCTCCTCTGGAAGTTTCCTGTTTATATCATATTGCCCACAATGTTCCATATGTGATCTGACCGGCGCAGGATAACAAAAATATCTTGGAGCCATAGATTTAGGACTGGAATGATCTTTATAGTCCATCAAATCTAACTTATTTATTTAAAAAAGATTTTAAGAAACAAACGAACAGAGTCTCAGAAAGGATAAATTTGCCCAGTTAGGAAATGACCGAAGTGGATCCATTCCAAATTTCTGGATTCCAAATCTAACAGTCTATGGAGAGCCACATTCCCTCTTCACCTGTATAAAAACCCCAGGTAGAATTAATGTTTTTTCATATGCCACATCACACTGTTGACTTATATGAAACTTGAACTCTACTAAAAGTCAAAGTTCTTTTTTTTTTCCCCAGACAGCTATCCTTTAGTAGTCTTTATATTTACCCCAATTAATCCTGTTCTTATCAGGTTCAGCCCAAAACTACAACTTGCAAAAATCTTTTTGGGGGTTCATCATCTGATTTGTTAGCTTTCCTAATGTTCTGTCATCTGAAAATTTGATATGCATGCTAATTTTGCCTCTATTCAAATAATTGTAAACAGTTTAAACAATAGAAGACTAAGCCGGATTCTTGTGTATCTGTACTAAACATCTTCTTCCAAAGTGATATGAACCAAATGCCTACTTCCATTCATACAGTCTATTCTGAATCTATATAACTGGGCTATTTTTGAATTCACAACTTTACAATGTGTCAACAAGAATTGCATGGGATACTTTATCAAATCCATTGTTGAAAGACAGGTAAACCATAGTTATAGCATTCATACAGTCTACCAGCATAGTTATTGAAACACAGTAGGTGTTTAATAAATGATTGTATAATAATCCTGTCAAAAAAAGGAAATGAGGTTCCTTTTTATATTTATCTCATCAAAAAATTCTGAATCTCTTACTAAACTACCATTCCTGAATCTTCAACCCTTTGTTTAATATCTTCAACTTGATGTCCTACCATTAGGACACAGGCTCAGATACTCTCTCTGATACTACTAGCATAGTATTACCTCTCAGAGCCTCGGTTTCTGTATCTTCCACATAAGGCATTGGATTCGATGGCTTCTGAGGTCCATAGAGATATAATTTTCTGACCCTCCAAACACAAGACATCATCTTCCCACTAAATGTGATTCTTCTCTAAATTTTCCCATTGCACCTCATGGTACCAATTTTCCTCCCAGACACTCATATTTAGAAGTTGGAAGTCATGTTTGATGCTTCCTACTTCTTCCTCTTCCCTTTCATGCCCAATCACTTTCCAAATCCTGGCATTTCTACTTCAATATCTCACAGATTTATTCTCTTCTTTCTATTCATCTTGCCATCACTTTCATTCAGACCCTTTTCTAATAATTGCCTCCTAACTTGGCTACCTACGTTTAAGCCTCTTCCCCCTCACATTCATACTTCACATAACTGCCTAAGTAATTTTCCTAAGGCTCAGATCTGACCATGCAATTCCCTCTTCAAAAATCATCAGCTGTTTTCTGTTCTCTATGGTATGGAATCACATTCAACTCTTAGGTTGGGATTTTCTTTGTAAAGATACTGGAGTAGTTTGCCATTTCCTTTTCCAGTTCATTTTATAGATGAGGAAACTGAGGCAAACAGGGATAAATGATTGAGTCAGCCGAGGTCACACAACTGGTAAGTGTCTGAGGCCAGATTTGAACTGAGGTCCTCATGACTCCAAGGCTAGCTGCCACCTACCTCCCCTTTATGTCACAAGATAAACCTTCTTTAGCTTGGTAATTAAGATGTTTCAGAATTTACTGCCTTACATTTTTAGCATTTTTTCTGTACTATTCCTCTTCATACACTAAGTTTCAATGAAACAGGACTGCTGGCTGGCTATTCCCTAAACCCGACTTGCCTTATTTCTTCTGTTGGGCACTCCCAGTGCATCCTGAATCGTCTCTAAGTCATCCTGAGGAGTATCAGGTCACTGGATCCAGATAGCTCTGGAGGGGAATTGAGGCTGGTGACCTGCACAGCCCTCCTCACTCAAAACAAAGTCAAGTGCAAGTCATGTCATCATTTCTCTGATGGCACGGTCTTCTTCGGCAACAAAGGATGGACACAACAACAATAATAATAGCTAACGTTTATATAGGGTTTTAGGTTTGCGAAGCACTTTACATGTATTATATAATTAGACCTGTATGTAAATCTTGAGAAGTTCATGTTGTTATTTTCCCTGTTTTATAGATGAGACAACTGGTGTTAACTAAGGTTAAGTTGCTCAGGATCACACAGCTGGAAGGTATTTGAGGCAGAATGTGAAATCAGAACTTTTTGATTACAAACCAGCA
>JAJHZJ010000268.1:2720765-2948265 GCA_023548195.1 Bettongia penicillata ogilbyi
ATAAATTATCTTCTTGTCTCCAGGCTCTCTCCCTACCAGTCTACCCTACATGCAGCTGACAAAGTGAGTTTTCTAAGGCAGAAATCCAACTATGTTACTTCTTTACTCAAAAATTTTCATTGGCTCCTATTGCTTCCAGATAACACACACACACACACACACACACACACACACACACACACACACACAAACACACACACACACACTCCTAACCTTGATTTTATTTGTTGTTTGCTTTATGATTAAAAATGATTGATGATTTTTATGTCACCTTTTTTTCTCAGTGTATCTCTTCCTCTCCCCTTTCCAGAGAGCTACCTTTGTAGCAAAGAATAAAAAAGAAGGAAACCAAGAGATTTCAGCCAACCCACCAGCTGAATCCATGTTGGCATTATTCCACACACAGAAGCCCCCACCTCTACAAAGAAGGATACTTCATTCTCATAACACTTCTTTGGGGTCAGTCTTAGTTATTAAACTTCATAATATTCATTTTTTATTTTGTTCTTGTTCCTTCCATTTACATGTTTATGTTCTATTTATTGTTTCCCTGGTTCTACGTACTTCACTTTGCATAATAAGTTCATAAAAATCTTCCCATGCTCGCCTGTATTCATACATTGACTTTTATTTTTTACAGTGCAGTAATATTCAATTCTTTTCATGTATTATATGTATTTACTATGTATGTACCTTACCTTTAACTATACATATATATGTCTCTCCTGACTAGATTGTAAGTTCCTCAAGGCCAATACTGTTTCATTTCTGTCTCCACATTTAGTGCATAGCACATGTGTTTGTGATGGAGTAGGTTCTTACTGCATTAAAGAACAAAGGTTCTCCTTTATTAATTTATTGATACTAATTGATATTGATATTAACGGGTTGCTATCATACTATTTAGCCTTCTAAATGTTTTCCTTTCTTCCATAAATGAGCAATTTCTTTATTATCTCCATCACACTTGTTATCGGTGGTACCGTTTACAACACTTTTCACATACAGATCTTCTTTAGTGCTATGCTATAGCCTACTGATACCCGTTAGAGATCTCACCCTTGCTTATTGGGTTACTCCTAATTTAGGTTACTCTGAGATGGTGATATCACATGATTTTGTAGCAATACCAGGAGAATGTTAATGTTCAAGATGTTTACATACATGTGTGTATGCATATACATGTGCATACGCACCTGTGCATAGAATATACATATGTACATGCATGTACATGCATGCAACATATGTATGTATGTATGTATACATATGTGTGTGTATTACCTGGAGTAGTTTGGAGTCACTGTGCAGTTTCCCAAAAGCAGTAAAGTTTTTATAACACAAATTCATCTGAGTGGGTGTCTACCTCAGGTGCAGGGGAAAAAAAAATAAAAATGATAAATTTCAGGCTCTTCTGACCCTCTATATTCATATAACTGTTTTACATAAAAAAAAAACAAACAAAGAAAAAATGAGGAGTTACCTCCGGGGAGGAGGGAATCTCTAGAGTGAAATTTCTTTTGTTCAATAGGAGAAAGAGTCTTCTGGAGTCATATTCTGTCATCACTAATTCAGTCCTCTTGCTCAAAGTAAAAAGGTAGTAGGCTTGACCAACTAATCTAACAAGCATTTATTAAGCACTAACTATGTACCAAACACTGAGCGAGTTGTAATAGAATGCAATAGTTCTTGCCTTCAAGGAGTGTGCATGTTGTAATGGAATTGAAATGAAAGGAGCATTCAACTTGGAGTCAAAAGATTTGGGTTTAAATCCTGGTTCTAGTGGTGACTTATTCTGTAATTCTGGGCAAGTCACAACCTTTTATTTTGGACTTCAATGTCTTGTTCTATAAAATGAGGTTAATGATACTTAAAAAAACTATTTAATTCCCTTTGACAGGTAGTTATGAAGTGCTTATGCTGTGCTAGGTATTTGGGATATCAAGACAAAATGAAAAATAATCTCTGTTCTAAAAGAGTTTGTAGTCTACTTATAGGGGTTTAGGGGCATGAGGTCATTTGTCTGTACAAACAGTGTTGTTTGCACAAATCTTAAAGAATTTTGGAAACAAGAATTATTGTTACCTTGACTTTCTGTCTAGTTTTTTCCCCCATCATATAACCTGCCCTTTCAGCACTGTACTAAAAGTCAGAATATTGGTAGCATAATATTAGCTCTGCCATCAACACTCTTTATGCTTTGGGTGCCAACTACCCTTCTCTGGGCCTCAGTTTTCACATTTATAAAATGAAATAAATAATACTAGGTGACTCTGAAATCTCTTTGACCTCTGCTATTCTTTGGTTTATTCATTCATTCATTCTTCAGAAAGAAAATTAGCCATCTTAGCTCTATGGTTAGAACCATTACAATATCTCAAGGTCATTTTTCTTGTCTGACTCTTAATCTAGCAAACCTATTGATTTGAATACAGATGGGGACAAAAGGCCAAAAGTGGATAAAGGCTTTTCCTTTCAAGTTATAAATCAGAATAACTTGCTGTTTTAGCTATCAGGAGGAAAACATGCAGAATTTTCAAATCACTGTCAGAGAGGATGTTAAATTGGATTTCTGCATGCATGTCTTGTTTGAGAATGCTCATAGCTGCTAGATGTCTGATCATGAGTTAGAGACGTAATTCGAAAAATCTTTTCTGCTTTCTACCAAGAAATCTAATAAACCTCGTTCTAGGAAAAAAGCCTACATGGTTAAGGTCTGCTAGAGAAGAATATATATTCAGAATAATGCCTCCAGGTCCAAATAAATAGATTTCTTTATTATGGCTACAATATGATGTATAAAATATGGTAAAAAATAATAAAAATAAATGACATCAAATAGAAAATGACAAAACAAAACACCTAATTTTTCAAAGAAATAATCTAGATGATCTGAAATACCTGGGTGAAATTTGGTCAAATAAAAAAATGATGCGATATTTATAGAGTTCAATGAACAGCTACAGTTCTCTAGGGGAGTCGAATCTCATTCTCTGCTAGGTAACATTAGTCCTTCTCCATGTGGATTTACATAGCTCTGCCTTCAGAGGGATCTCAGTGGGTGGGAAAGCTATGTGAAATGCTAAGGTGAATAAGAATTGGACTGCATAGATTCTGTTTTCATTTGAAATTTCTATTTAGGATTCTGTGTGGAAGATGTTCAAAGTAGGTGTAGGTAAAAAACAAAATCTTAAAACCTGTAATTCACACTTACATAGCCTTTTTTCATTTTTATTAAATTTTCTCATTTTTCAGTTAATAGACATTTATTCTCTCCCTGCCACCTTCCTTTCCTCCTCATCTGAAAAAATTAAAACAAAAACAAAAACAAAAAAACCCCAAAAAACCTTTGAAACAAATATGCATAGTTAAGCAAAACAAATTCCCTCATTGGCTGCGTGGGAAAATATGTGTTTTACGTGGAATTTTAAATGGTAAAAATCCTATCAAGTCTTCAAGATATGTATCGTTATAGTGACTTTCTAGGTGAGGCGATTGAAGTTCAGAGGAGGTAAATTAAATGATTTGTGCAATTAGCCTGATCTGGGTTATTCTGATACATGTTATCTTGTTAAATAAAGTAATTTTTTAATATAACAGTGGTGAGCTCCATAGCTGGAAAACTTGAAGGACCATGTGAATCAGTGACTACCTTGCCCAAAGTAATGGAATACCATCACTATTGTCTGACTGGGGGAGTTGACGTCTCCACCACTGATTCTTAACATTCCAATCTGCATCCAGGAAGCACTTTCTCATCTGTGTTCTTAGGAGCTCTGGAACCTCTGTGTGTAGGATGTAGGGAACTTAGTGTTTTGTATTATCTGCAGCAAAAAGTAGGGAACTGGGGGATTGACTAGAGCAAGTCATCAGTTTAGACCTCAGATTCTAAGGTCTGTGCCCTTGATGACAACCAGGCCATGATTAAGTTTGGTTGGCTTCTAAGATTACTGTTCTGAGCTACTCCATCACCACTCCAATATTTATCCTTTAGAAAAACTTCCTGGAGAATAAATCAATACCCTTCTACTATCAAATTAACTCCACTGTACCTCTTCATTCATTGGTTCAAATCCTCCCTTTTAAGACAAGCCCATAAAGTAATTTTCAACTACCTTGGGACCTACTAGATGAACTCTTTGCCACTGAACTTGACATTCTCAACCTCAGTTCCTTCATTCTTCAGAGAGTGTTCCCTCTCCTTTCTCCTCCTTCATACCCCTATAATCAATTAAGATGGTGAGCCTGCGGGTAATGACTGCTTCTTATTCTGTGTATGCTCCATGGTGTCTAGTAGGCTGTTGGTGATCAGCGGTTATTAATTGGTAACATATATTTCAATAAAGAAGTCTAAAGACTAATTAACAAGTTAATCAGTGCTCTAGCCAATGTGAATAGTCATACTACTGCTAAACTGGGCTGTAAGACGCTTTATGGTTTTATTCCCAAGGGACTAATTAATATCCAGTGAAACAAAGAAAAAGTAGAACAAGAAACAGTATCCCCTTGGAATATCTCTAGTTTGCTGAGGCTGTAAAGCCCCAGAGCCATGTCAACTTTTTGCTGACTAGTAGGCATGGGGAATTTTTTTCTTTTTGCTTTAAAAGGTATATACATAAGGGTCCAGATTATATCTGTATTATTAGGAATTTCATGACATTACAGAGTTTTCATATTTTTAGGGAACTACAAAATTTTTTACACCTTTTTGTATATTTGTAATATGATGATATGGTTTTTGTGAGGAAACTGGCCAGTTTGCAGGCATCCCCTACCAATAGTCTAATGGTTGGGTAGGCCTTGTTCAACTTCAGAGAATGATTTATTAAAATTGGAGATATGTTGACACTAGACTATTAGTAATGCAAATGCCAAGTTACTGTGATTTGTAATAAGCAGCATAAGCAAAACAGAAAACCCATTAAAAGCCACTTTTCAGACTCTGAGAATTTAGCTTAGAAACCTTTCTAAATGGTCCAAACAAACAATTTGTAAATCTACAAGTGTTTCTTAAAAGCCATGTTTGTTAAATGTGCCAGGCACTCCACTAGGCACACCCTACATGCTAGGGTAATAGAGACAAAAAGGGGGGAAATGTCCTTTTTTTCAAAGAGCTTCTCTTCTAAACAGAGCTAGTTTCTATTTAGAAGATAGTTTTCTTATGTAGCAGAAATAATGTCAGAGTTAATGTCCCTAATGGCCTTGAATCTCTATGTTGCTGATGTTCCAAATTTGGGTAGGAATGATCTGGCCATTCAAGACACAGATATGAGGACGTATCAGTAGCTGCACTGGGACCAAAATTTATATAAGAATAATGCAGTCTAAGCATGTGATAGTTATATTGTGTAACATTTTAAATTTAAACTTTGCCGAAGTCCCTCTCTATGGCCTTCTTGTGGTATGGATATGCCATAGATGCCTGTCTCTGGAAGGTTCTACAAAGTTGGAAAGGCTTATCGTACAATATGTAAAGAGACTCTCATTCATAGACAAGCTTTGAGCATAGCAAATCATGAAACCCCCCATTAAGGTATAAAGGGGTTGCATTTGGAATTAGTGCATAGAGTGCATAAGGCTCACAATGATAAAATCAGACATCTTTTGAAATATTGAAACATTACAGTTCAGTATTTCAAGTAGTATGCACACATATATGTACCTATGTTTATACACACACACAAATACATACACACATATATACAGAAAGGGTCCCTCCCCCATCCCCAATTAACCATTCAGTCCATTAATGATCACAATGATATTTTAAATATATTCATAAGATGATAGAAACCCTTTGATCTCTTTACAAAATATGTTCATTGGGTGAAAAAAGAAATCAGAATGAATGTCTGGGAGAATCTGTCATGCTAGTGAGCTCAGTAAGTCCATCAGTGAGCTTAGTCTATACCGCTATAGCTAAGGGATAGAAGATTTGATTACCAAAGATGATGATTAAAGTTTGAGTCAAACTCCTGAGAAGGATAAAGAACCTTCAAGGGATATGACCTCTTGAAACACAAAAGAATGCCAACTATAAACTCAAGAAAAAATTTCCAGGAACCAACACTTATGAATTTACACTTTGGTCTGACATGTTTTCTACCCATCTCCTCATGGTCATCTAAATTTAAAGTCAACTCTTCCTGTGGATTCTGTGTATTCTTGTGGAAAAGTGCTTCTCAATTTTTTGAGAAGAAATGTTTTCCTTCATCTGGCTTTCTTTACCATCTTAATAAATACCCTTTTCTGAAAGCTAATTGAGACTATGGCTTATAATCAACGAAGAACATAACTGATGGGGGCTACTGAGCAACCATCCCTGAAAATCCCATCCTTCTTAGAGTTGTCCCTAGAATCCATAAGGACAAACAGACATTGAATAGTGAGTTGGGAGAGTGAGCACAGAAGAGGTGTGTGCGAATGAATAGATGTGTGTGTGTGTGTGTGTGTGTGTATTTATATATATATATATATACATATATATGTATATATATATATATATACATATATATATATGTACATAAAAACTTTTCTTTTTTTGAGAGTTCAGAATTTTCCTGTTAACTTCATTTCCCATTAGGGGCTCTGCTTAGTTTTTTAATCCACAAACATCAGGCCCTTAATTTGGTACTCTCTAGAAACTGCCCTCCTCCCCCTTCAACTTCCTTTTGTGTATTGTCATCTCCTATGAGACTGTAAATTCCTTGAGGCCAGGGACTATCATTCTTTTGTTCTGTGTTGTTTTTGTATCCCTAGTGCTTAGCAGAATGCCTGGAATGTATTAGGCTCTTAATCCATGTTTATTGGCTATTGATTGAGTGGGCAGCTAGGTGGTGTAGTAGATAGAACACCAGTGCAGGAGTCAGGAGGATCTGAGTTCAAATCTCATCTCAGACACTTGACACTCAGTTAGCTGTGTGACCTTGGGCAAGTCACTTAACCCCAATTGCCTCATCCTGGGTCATCTCCAGTCATCCTGATGAATATCTGGTCACTGGATTCAGGTGACTCTGGAGGAGAAGTGAGACTGGTGACCTGTACAGCCCTTCCTCATTCAAAACAAAGTCAAGTGCAAGTTATATCATCTTTTCTCTGATGGCATGGCCTTCTTCAGCAAGAAGGACAAACACAATTGGCTATTGATTATTATATCTACATCCATTTCCTCTACATTTCTATCTAATCTTTCTATCTCTATCGATATCTACCTCTATATCTAATTTGTATGTGTATGTTATCTAATTAAAACGATAATATACATAAAGCTTTGTAAACTTGAAAGCATTATATAGCTGTCTGCTATTATCTTCATTGTCATCGACTTCTTTGTTGCTTTAATTTTATTCCCTAATCTTTTTTGGCAGGGTACAAATAGAAATGGTGAAAGGACAAATAGCTATCTTGTTGTTATTCTTTAATATTTAAAGTCTTGAGGATTATTGTGCAGGTGGATAAGGACTGTTTTTGTAGTTGAATAAAAATATTGGGATGTCAGTTTATTTTTTTCTTGTGGATTCACAAAGAATTTATGGGATAACTCCAGCAGTAGACAGGACGTCAGCAAGTGCAGGTGTCTTATATGCTTTCCATACACCTTTAATTTCTTTTAGAAGGTCTCTATATTTTGAAAATTTTGTATATTATGAGGTTGGGAGGTTATGCATATTTTGGCATGGCAATATCAATTTAAATATATTGTTCTTAAGTTGCTATGGCTCAATGTTATTTTCATGTAATTTGGGGCAACAGTTCTGTCTTGGGGATCCTGTGGTATCAGAATTTGGTGACTTTTCAAGAATGTTTCTTGGTTAATATTTGTAAGTCTACTGATTTGTTATCTATTAGTTTATAAAGACTACTGAATTTCTGGCACATAATTCTAGTTACCTGATTATGCTTTTCTAGGTATCCAGTAGATGCTAAATTTTTGCAACCATCAATGATATGCTGCACACTTTCTCCTGTATATAATAATGATGATGATGATAATATGTGACTGCTAGCAGTACAAAGTCTAATGGAAAAAAAGAAAAACAGTTTTAGAATTCTAGGAATCAGCTATTATCTTGATTATACCAAAACCCACTAAAATAAGCAAAATAATACTCAGTCCATGGGTAGGATGTTAGCATAAATGTAGTAATATATGTGAATGCTCTGTGTTCTTGAGAGAAAAATGACAGATGAACTCAAGATGATATTATAAAGGATGGTAATTTACTATAGGATTTACTTCCCCAATGGAACTTCACCCCAATTAGGGCCATTGTCTGGAAGCTGTTCAATAACTTCCCAGAAATGCCATAGATCAATTCAGATAAGCACACATAGACAGATTTCCCCCAACCAGAACAAATCTTTCTTATAGGATTTTCCCTCAAAATAAAATAAATACTACTAAGTACATTCTATCCCACTTAAAGGCAATAACAAAGAAGCAATATCAAAGCAGAGGAAAGGTATCCTTGCATTATAAATTATATGGAATGTGACAGCCTTATACTGATAGGGAGACCAGTCTCTAGGTTAAGGTTAGCTTCCAGTTTTGGGTGAGCCCATCTTAAGGAAATGAGAAGACTGGCTTGAAGTAACAGACTTTACTAGCCCTATTTCTTTTTTTATTTAATTAATTTTTAAAATTTATTTATTTATTTTTAATTTTCAGCATTCATTTCCACAATATTTTGAGTTCCAAATTTTCTCCCCATCTCTCCCTACCTCCACCCCCAAAAAACATGCATTCTGATTACACATTCCCCCAATCTGCCCTCTCTTCTATCACACTCCTCCCTTTCTTTATCCCTATCTTCTCTCTTTTCTTGTAGGGCAAGATAAATTTCTATATCCCATTACCTGTATTTCTTATTTCCCAGTTGCATGTAAAAACAATTCTCAATATTTGGTCCTAAAACTTTAAGTTCCAACTTCTTTCCCATCCTCCCTTCACACCCATCCCCACTGAAAAGGCAAGCAATTCAATGTAGGTGATATATGTATAATTTTGCAAGAGACTCCCATAACAGTCAGGTTATGAAAGACTAACTATATTTCCCTCCATCCTATCCTGTCCCACATTTATTCTGTTCTCTGTTTTAACCTTGTCCCTCTCCTAAAGTGTTTACTTCAAATTACTCCCTCCTCCCATTTGGTCTCCCTTCTATCATCCCCCTCACCCCACTTATCCCCTTCCCCCCTACTTTCCTGTAGTGTAAGATAGATTTTCATACCAAATTGAATGTGCATATTATTCCCTCCTTAAGTCAAATGTGATAAGAATAACCTTCACTTTTCCCCTCTTACCTCCCCCTTTTCCCCTTCATTGAAAAAGCTTTATCTTGCCCCTTTTATGAGAGATAATTTGCCCCATTCCATTTCTCCCTTTCTCCTCCCAATATATTCCTCTTTCACCCCTTAATTTTATTTTTTTAGATATCATCCCTTCCCAATCAACTCACCCTGTGCCCTCTGTGTGTGTGTGTGTTTGTGTGTGTGTGTGTATAATCCCTCCAACTACCCAAATACTGAGAAAATTTTCAAGAGTTACAAATATTATCTTTCCATGTAGGGAATATAAACAGTTCAACTTTAGAAAGTCCCTTATGATTCTCTTTCCTGTTTACCTTTTCATGCTTCTCTTAATTCTTGTGTTTGAAAGTCAGATTTTCTATTCAGTTCTGATTTTTTCATCAAGAATGCTTGAAAGTCCTCTATATTATTGAATGACTATTTTTCCCCCTGAAGTATTATACTCGGTTTTGTTGGGTAGGTCACTTTGACTTCTGAAATATCATATTCTAAGCCCTTTGATCTCTTAATGTAGAAACCATCAGATCCTGGGTTATCCTGATTGTATTTCCACAATACTCAATTTTTTTTTCTAGCTGCTTGCAATATTTTCTCCTTGAACTGGGAGCTCTGAAATTTGACTGCAATATTCCTAGGAGTTTCTCTTTTTGGATCTCTTTCAGGAGGTGATTGGTGGATTCTTTCAATACCTATTTTGCTGTTTAGTTCTAGAATATCAGGGAAGTTTTCCTTGATAATTTCATGAAAGATGATGTCTAAGTTCTTTTTTTGGTCATGGCTTTCAGGTAGTCCCATAATTTTTAAATTGTGTCTCCTGGATCTGTTTTCCAGGTCAGTTGTTTTTCCAGTGAGATATTTCACACTGTCTTCTATTTTTCATTCTTTTGGTTTTGTTTGGTGATTTCTTGGTTTCTCATTAAGTCATTAGCTTCCATTTGCTCCATTCTCATTTTAAAGAATTATTTTCTTCAATGAGCTTTTGACCTTCCTTTTTCATTTGGCTAATTCTACTTCTGAAAGCATTCTTCTCCTCATTTGCTTTTTGAACCTCTTTTGCCATTTGAGTTAGTCTATTTTTAAAGGTATTATTTTTTCTTCAGTATTATTTGGGGTTTCCTTTAGTGAGTTCTTAACTCACTTTTCATGATTTTATTGCATTACTCTCATTTCTCTTTCCAATTTTTCCTCCACTTCTCTTGCTTGATTTTCAAAATCCATTTTTGAGCTCTTCCATGGTCTGAGACCATTGTATATTTATTTTGGAGATTTTGGATGCAGAAGCCTTGATTTTTATGTCTTGCTCTGATGTTATGGTATGCATTGTTCTTCCTCATCTGAAAGGATGGAAAAAAATACCTCTTCACCAGGCAAGTAACCTTCTATAATCTTATTTTTTCCCCCTTTTTGGGCATTTTTCCAGTCAGTTACTTGACTTTTGAATCCTTCATCAAGAAGAGGGTATACTCTAGGGACTTGTAAGTTCTCAGTTCCTCCAAAGTGGCACAATCAGAGTTTACTCCTCCCTTGGCCTGCGCTCTGGGCTGGGAACAACCAGAAGCACTCTTCTGCCCAGGATCTGTAAGTAGGATTCACTGTCCAGAGCCTCTACCAGCTCCACCAGGCCAGTGCTCCTCCTCATTCCAGAACCTCCACTCAGGGCTGAGACCCAGATCAGCCACTCAATTCCCCCAAGGTCTTTAAGCCTTAGGGCTCCACAAAATGGACACTTGTACAGGGGCTAGGGCAGGACCCTGCTCTCTTCTCACATAGATGAAAGAGCTTTCTCACTGACCTTTGAAGCTGTCTTTGGTATTTATGGGGTGAGAAATCTGGGAATCACAGCTGCTACCCATGATTCTGTGCCCTGAAACCTGCTCTCATCCTGTACCATGTCTTGCAGCCAAAGTTGGGTTGGGTTCCATGGGCTGCACCCTGCTCTGAGCCTGGTACGATAAACCTCTCTTGTTGGCTTTCCAGTCTGCCTTGGGCTGGAAATGTCTTTCACTCTGTTTAGTAGCTTCTGCTGCTCTAGAGTTTGTTTAGAGTCATTTTTACAGGTATTTTATGGATTGTGAAGAGAGAGATTCTACAGGTCCCTCCTTCTACTCTACCATCTTGGCTTCAGCCCTCCCAGTCTTTCTTTAGAGGGTTTTTGCTTTCTTTGAATGAGGTAAGTGTGTGTGTATGTGTGTGTGTGTGTGTGTGTGTGTGTGTGTGTGTGTGTGTGTGTGTGTTTAGATGCCCCTATGGTGAAGTGGAATGGGTAGTTGGGGGAGGGTATAGAGGGAGAGGATGAACAAAAATGGGGCATAAACTTTCAAAAGATCAACCAGTTCTGTTGTATTGCTTTATGGTATTTAATCCGACTTTGAACATCATTGTAATTGCCTGAAAGCCTCCAGCACACACACAATTTATGGAATGGAAATTACCTTTTGATCATCGAAAAGGCCCAAAGTTATGTGAAAGCAAGCCCATGCATTCCAGTTTTTTCAGTTACTCTCCAAGAACTCATAATATTGTCAGTGACAGAAATATTTGGCTTCAGCTTTGTTGTCTGAATGCTAATATGGAATGGTATGAGTTGGAGGGCTGTCCAGGGATAATTTCAAACTTTGAGCCCTTTGAAGTTTAGGTGCTTATCAATTCAGAATTTAGCAAAGTCCTTTAGAAAGCAAAATTTTACTATTGCATATATCTAGTTACACAAAGAATTAAGTTCTGTTTGATTTCCTACATACGGATTAATATAGTAATACAGAGAATCAGATTTACTATTATAATTATTAACACTAATAATAATTTTTTGTTAGTCTGGGCTAACTATGGTTTTCTTTGGTGTAGGAAGCTGTCTTTAAGGAAATTTCTTCTACAAAAGAAGATTAGAAACTGCTTGGTAATGTTATAGTGCTGGATTTGGAATAGAGACCTAAGATCAAATCCTGTCTCAGACACTTACTAGCTATGTGACCATAGTCAAGTCATTTAACTTCTCTTCACCTCAGTTTTGTCATATATAAAATGGGGATAATAATAGCTCCCCCCATCACAAGATTGTTATAAGAATTCAATGAGGTAAGTCATGTAAAGTGCTTTGTAATTCTTAACAAATACCTGGTAGCTATCATTGGACAGTAGCCTAAAACACGGAGAAGGGAAAGGAATAAGTATTTATGCAGTGCCTACTGTGTGCCAGGCACTATACTAAGCACTCTTTACAAATAGTATCTCCTTTGATCATCACAACAATCATGGATGGGGGTGCTATTATTATCCATATTTTGCATTTGAGGAAATGGAGGAAAATCAAGGTTAAATGACTTGCCCAAAGTCACACAGCTAGTTGATATCTGTGGCTGGATTTGTGGCTCTTCTTGACACCAGACCTAATGCTCTATCCACTGTGCCACAAGCCACCTCTACTGGGAGGTAAAATGACTTTTGTAGAGTCACACAATCACTATATCTCAGAAGGAAGATTACACCCAGATATTTCTTACTCTGAGGAACTCTCTCTACCCACTGTGCCACAAAAACAACTCTCAGCTACAACAACAACATATCTGTATGGTTTTTCTAGGTTTACAAAACACTTTCCTCCTTTGAGATACATAATCATTATTTTCCTCTGTGACAGAGAAGGTAAACAAAGTTAAGAAAGGGGAGCTGATTTACATGAGTTTACATAATTGCATATGTCAGAGCTTATACTTGAACCCCAAACTTAGGATTCATCAACCATTGCTGCTCTCATTACAAGAGACCGCCTGTCTCCCTGTCAGCCAGAAAACCTGTAGCACACATATTATATCACCTTTGCAACTTATTTCCTGTTTATTGCTGGATAAATAATTTTTCTTTGGAAATTTTCTGTTCTCCTATAAAAGGAAGGGATTGGAATCAGGGGTGTTGAACCTGTGACCTCCTAAGTCCTTGAATGTGCCCTTTTGACTGAGTTCAAGTTTTACGAAACAAATCCCCTTAATAAAAGGATTTGTTCTGTAAAACTTAGCTACACTCAAGGACCTAGAAAGCTACATGTGGCCTCAAGTCACAGGTTTCCCACCCCTGGAGTAGGTACTCTCTAAGGCTCCCTACAGCTGATTCCCATCATCTTTCTTTCTAACACCAATGTTATAGTGAGGTTTTACCTTTAAACTCCTTCATTATTACTGTTACATTCTCTAGTTTGTAGCACACTGGCTGGAGCTCAGTAGGCTCTTAACAAACGTTCAGTGAATTGAATTGAGACAGTGATGTGGTACAGCAGATAGAGTGCTGGGCCTGGAGTCAGGAACAACTGGGTTCAAATCCACCCTTACACACTTACTAGCTGGGGTTATCCTGAATAAGTCACTTGAACCTCTGTTTGCCTGAGTTTGCCTCAGTAGGAAGCACCAACTTCCCAGAGTTGCCATGAGAATCAAAAAGGTAATATTTGTAAAGCACTTTGCACAGTGCCCAGCACATAGTGTTATGTAATTGTTAGCTATTATTATCATAACATGGATTTAATTAATAGTGCTTTTACAATTGTAAAGCTTCTTTACCAAATTATCTGCAGTGTAAACTTTCTCCAGTTCTTCCTGAACAAGCAGTTCCTTTAGCAAGCAGTTGACTTGTTTTTCATGATTTCCTTGTATAACTCTCATTTCTCTTCCCAATTTTTCCTCTACTTCTCTTACTTGATTTTCAAAATCCTTTTTGAGCTCTTCCAAAGTGACCTTAGGTCCTTGAATGTTGTTCTGGCAGAGTTTGGCAGCTTAACCCAAACCAAAAAAGGCTTCAAAACTTTATCCAATAGGGAGAGGATTTGGGTAAAATGGTGGAGTACTTCAGAAAATTTCAAGCTCTCAAGATTTTCCTCTAGGAAAGAGATAAAATAGCACCTCTGGGCAAAAATAGAGCAGTGAAAGCAAATAAGAGGGATCGTCTTAGGACAATCAGAGGAGACTGGAAGAAAAATCCCAGGACTAGATTTCCTCTGTGAGAAGAGTAAATACCTCTAGGCTAGGGTCCCCTTTAACAACTATCAGCAAGCTGCTCTTACAACAAGTGGCAAGCCCTGGGGTTAGTTGGTTTGGAAGGCTGCCTTGGCCCCAGTCGCAGGAACTTTTACCCTGTACAGTCAGGGGAGTTGGGTGTCTGACCTGGGGAAGATCTAGGGAACCTCTGCTGACAAGGAATGTCAGACCCATCTGTGCTTAGGGGATCAGTGGGGGCAAGAAGGAACAAACCTGCATATTCCTGGTAAGTGCAGAAGCCAGTGGGGTGGGAAGACCACTCTGGCTATTTGAATTCAAGGTCAGAGAGGAGAAATGAAGAGGATCAGAGGAATAGAGAAGACCAGGGTTCATCTTCAGACGAGGATACTGAAGCAGAGAAACCCTCTTCTACCCTAAAGAGTAATGTCAAATGATCTCCTGCTCAAAAAGAATTCACTGAAGAACTAAAAAAAGAGTTTAAAAATAAAATGACAGAAATTGAGGAAAAATTAAAAAGAAAAATGAGAATAATACAAGAAAAACAGTAAGATTATGTCAAGAAAGTCAACCAATTAGAAAAGGAGACCCAGAATCTTAAGGAAGAAAATGACTCCTTAAAAATCAGAATTGGGCAAGAGGAAACCAGTGAAGTTGTAATATATATACATGTACACACACATATAAATACATAGACATGCATATGTATTTCTATATGTATATATGTGTATGACTATATATATAATATAATATATATGATGAAAAACAGAAGAGAATGTGAAACATAATAAAAACAATGAATCTAGAGAGCAGATCAAGAAAACATATGAGTAATTGGATTAGCTAAAAGTTGTGTTAGAAAAAAGAATTTTGATCAATAATATAAGAAATAATTAAAGAAAGTTGTCCTGAAAATTAGGACAGAAGGGGAAAGCAGAAATAAAAAGAAATCTATCCATCAACACCTAAAAGAGATCCTACAAGGAAATATTATAGTGAATATTATATTATAGTTAATGTTATAAATATATATATATATATATATATATAATAGAAATATTATAGTTGAATTCCCAAAACCCCAGATCAAGGATAAAATATTATGAGGAACAAGAAAAAAAATTTACATATGATGGTACCACAATTAGAATCACAAAAGACCTAACATTGATGACACTAAAAGATCACAGGTCTTGGAACATCATATATCAAAGAGCGAAAGAACTGGACCCCCAGCTGAAAATATCATATACAGCAAAGCTAAATATAATTTTGAATGGAAAAAAATGGATATTTAATCAACTGTCAGACTTGGAGGACTCTGTTAAAAACAAACAAACCCTGAACTCATTAGAAGAGTTGACATACGAGAGTCAAGAGAACTATAAGGCATATGCCAATGACCAATTACGAGGGACTAAATAAGGATAGAATGTTTACCTTTCGGGTATAGAAAAAGTAATTTTTTACATTTTCTTATGTCTATTTTATGTCTAAGATTGTTACTAGTAATTAGGTAGCTCATAAAAAAGATTGGGGTAGATCTGAGTATGATATGACTTTAAAAAGTAAAACCATTCAAGAAAGCTAAAAGAGTCGTTATCTTATACAAATGTGGTGCAAGTGGAAGAACCAATACAGAAGAATTAGATGGGGGAGGGGGTTATTAGTTCTCGAAACCTACTTTCATTGGGAATGGATTTGAGGGGAAAATACATATACATCTAGAAGAATATAAAAGTCTTCTAAATTTAAAAAAAGAAATAAAACTCTGAAGGGATAGGGAGGGGGAGAGGATAAAGGAGGGATCTTTTCAGAGGAGCAAGAGGGAATAGGTTAAAAGGGGAGTATAGAAGTGTGTTTAGATTTAGGGGAATGGGAAGATAAGGGAGGAATTGCTGCAGTGGGAGTAGGTTAAGTAATACGAAGGCAAGGTAGCAGGTAGAAATAAAGTAGAGGAATTAGGAGAGATAGGAAAAAAGATATGAACAAACATGAAAAACAACATTAGGAGTACAATCTCTTAGGGAAGGTATATGTTTATATATGTATGTATGTATATGCATGTATGTATATGTGTATGTATATATTAATACACACATATAAATATATCTATGCTCAGTTGCAGCGTTGGGGTGGTAGGTAGTGGGGAAAGAAGAGGGGAAAAGAAAAAAGTAAAAAGTACAGTAGAGAACAAAAAAAAATCTACAAGGAAGCAAAGAAAAGATGGACAACTTTCAACTTAACACACAGTATTTAACATAAAGCCTGTCTTGAAATGATTACTTATTCCTGTATGTTTTGGATCATCTCCTCTGTTCTGTTATGCACATGACATGACATGTTTTTCTTTATCTTATTTTATATTCAAATTTATATTTAGGTTTATAATGTTTCTTTTTCTTATTATGTGTTTGTTTTAGTATTTGTCTGAAATTAAAAAAAAAGAAAAAGAAAGAAAGAAAAAGAAAGAAACTTTATCCTATCTTAGATAGTGAGCCAAGTGTCCAATGATCAGTCTTCAACATTGCTGAGAGGCTCCTCATCTACTGGGTAAGGGATTTTTTAAGCAATAGCAACTCAAAAAGAGCCATGTATTAAGGGCATATCATATTTATTGGTAGAGGGAATTATCTATGCGAATGAAATTGTTGACCTTAAGAATATTGAAGTATCTCATTTAATCCTCATAGTAGCTCTCAGAGGTAGATAGGATAAATAATAATGCTAATACTTTTTTATAGATAAGAAACTATAGATGCTTAAAGATATCTTAGGATCAGATCATAAGAGTGTGGATTGAGAGCCGAAAGGATCACACAGGTCTTGGAGTCTGACTGCCTTATTTTATTTATTTAAATTATTTATTTACTTATTTAATTTTAAGGCACAAAGGAATTTTAGGGACTTGCCCATGGTCACATAGCCAATTAAATATCTGAGATGGCATTCGAACCCATGGCTACAAGGGTCTATGTCCGGTGTTCTTGAGGTGACTTATTTGAGTTAATACTAATTTAAAAGTCATAGGACTCTAACCAGGGCCTTACCACTTCAAAAACCAGGGTCTGTTTTCTTCACTGTGAAACTAGACTTCCCAAAATACCAAATTTTATAAGGTCACTCTCTACTCAAGAAGTTGCCATAGTTTCCTATCCCTAGGAGATCAAGTCCTGGCATTTACGACCTCTCTACAATCTAGCCCCATCCAGTAATTCTAGTCTTAGCTCTCTATCTAATATGCCTCTGCTCTATTCCAGTAAGCTTGGTTCCCTTAACCTTTCCCCTTTAATATACCAGGATCATTCGCTCCATGCCACTGTTTACAGCATCTCCCCAGCCTAAAATGCCCTGCTTGCTCTTTACAGAATCACAGGAAGCTCTCAACTGAAGGAAATTTCATGAATTTTTATCAAATAGAGAGTACTTTGTATATTTATTGTATGTATCTTATGTGCTATATCCTTCATGAGACTGTAAACTCCTTGAGGGAAAAGATCGTATTTGTCTTTCTTTGAATCCCAGACTTAGCATTATGCCTGACACATAGTAAGCACTTACTTTACAGATGCTTCTTGACTGAGTGAATGGATCCAATTCTCACTAACAAGAATGGTTACTTATATATTTTTTTTAAATCCTAGGAACCATTGGGAAAAGTTTAACTTTTTATCTACAAAACATTTCATAAAATATTTCAAGCAATTATTGAGAATAAGTTAAGAGGTGTGAGCTAGGTGATAGTGTAGTTGAGTGAATTCCAAATTGATTAAGTTACTAGACTTAAAGAATAGTAATTAATGGTCTAATACCACCTTGGAAGGACTTCTTCAGTGAAATGATGGAGGCATCTCTATTTGGTCCTTTCTTATTTGAAAATTTTTGGTCATTATATGATGATTTGAATAAAACAAATAGCATGCTTGTCAAATTTGTAGGTAACCCGAAATAAAAGATATATACAGTATCAGGAAGCAAAAATATTTCAACCAACTAGAACGATAGGTCTACATCTAATATATCTATCCCTAATCTAATAACAAGAAGCTTACAAGGAATAAATGTAAAATTTTTACATTTACATTGAAAAAGTCAATTTTACAAATTGAAGATGAAGGAAATGTTAATCAACTGTTCTTTTGAAAACTCCTTGAGGTTTCAGTGGAGTATAATTCTACATAAATTCTCATAGATTAGGTCTGCATATTTCTCACTTCCATGCCATTCTTTCCATTTGATTCAGCTCTTTATATGATCTTTCACCAGGACAATTGCACTAAGAGAGAGTTTCCTTTCTTCCAGGATCATCTCTCTCCTATAGGAACTTTACACAGCTGCCAGTCTGATATGCCTAAAATACAGGTCTGACCATGACCATACAGCCAGAATGTGTTAGAGCGGCAGCTTGAACCCAGTTTGAACTTGAAGTCACCCCAAGTCCTGACCTCTATCCATTAGTTCATTCTTTCTTTTATCTTGCACATTGTATGTGTTTAATAAATTCTGGCTGTTGAATTGAACATGAGTCAACAATGTGACGTGGTAACCAAAATGATTTATGCAAACTTTGGCTGCATTAAGATGATTGTAGTTTCTAGAACAAGGGTGGCGATAAACCCTTTCTACTCTCCCTTTTTCATTTGGAGAAGTGTGCTTAGTTTGGGGACCACATTCTAGGAATGGTGCGAAGCTATATTGAGCACAAACACCATATCAGGAACTCCAGAGTATAGGCTGAACCAGAAGGAAATATAATTGGGAAATATTTAACAAAGTAAATAAAAATGCAATAAAACATAGATAACATTACATTTTAAACCTAAGATAATATGCAGCCCTTGAGGATCCTTGGGTATGATTTAGTGGCCCCATTTCTGTTTGAGACAGACACCTCTGCTGTTGAGAATCCAGAGGAGAGAGCAACCAGAATATTGGAACTGGGGATGTTTAGCCTGGGGAAAAGAAGACTGAGGGTGCAGAGATGGGCATGATTTTTATCTTCAGGTATTTGAAAGGCTGTCACATGGAAAAAGGAATAGATTTGCTTTCCTTTTTTTTCCGGAGAGAGTGGTTGGAAGTTGTGGAGAAATTGAATTAGCTTCATTTTAAGGGAAACCTTTCTAATAACAGGTGGCATTCAAAAGTAGGATGTGTTGCCTTGGAAGGTACTCTACTTCAAAAGAGAGGCAGATGATCACTTTTCAGGTACATTATAGAGAAAGATCTCATTCAGGGATGAGTTAGATTAAACAATCACTGAAGTCCTTTCTGACTAAGATTCTATAATTCTTTGATTCCCAAGGGGCCCTTCCAGCTCCAAGTTCTAGGATTTTGTAGAAAATCAAGAATAAGGTGTGTTGCTCCTGTTGGATAAATAGCAGCCCCATTTCTACTTCCCTCACCTGG
Source organism: Bettongia penicillata ogilbyi (assembly GCA_023548195.1). Lineage (NCBI taxonomy): Eukaryota > Metazoa > Chordata > Mammalia > Diprotodontia > Potoroidae > Bettongia > Bettongia penicillata. The sequence continues at coordinate 2,740,460 of JAJHZJ010000268.1, forward strand.
GAATGGACTGATTCGATATTTAGTGCATAATAATAAAATAACAATAACTAGCATTTAAATATCTCTTTAAAGTTTGCAGAAACAATTGACACATGTTCTCTTTTGATCCTTATTACAACCCTGGTCTGTGTTATTTTTCCCATTTTTTTGGATGAGGGAAACAAGGAAAACAGAGTGTTAAATTATTTTCCCATGGTCACACAGGTAAGTACCCTAATCTAGTTTTTAACTCAAGTCTTCTTGATTCCATGTCCGATGCTCTATCCACTGTCCTACGTAGCCGCTATTCTCCCCCGTTCAAGGTGCAAGAATTCAGTCAGTGGAGCATATTTCACAGGTAGGTAGTCTATGTCTATACCGAGAGTTCACCGGTTGTAGTGGTTCCTCTTCCACTAATGCAATTCATTGGAAAGCTAAAAACTAAACAGTATTATTAATGGTGACAGAAAGCTTTTAGCTCCGCTCCTCAATATGATGGTGGATGTTGTTTATCATATTTTACTTGTTACTTTTAAACTTTCCTGTCACAATAAATCATGGCTGGGGGGAAGGGGACCAGATCGTAGACAATGTGATATGTCTACTAGTAAGACATTTGAAAAAAAAAGTAAATGAACAAACGCTGACTGTCAGGTCAGATCATGGTAGAACATTATTCTATTTGCCAAAAATGTCTATGGCTGCACCTGGCTCCCTAGGAAAACATCCCACAGTTCTACAACCAGAATGATTATTTTCTTGTACCTGGGGAGTGACATTTACAGTTTGAATCATGTTATCTGGTGGGTTGATAACAAAGATTAATTTACCTGGCTTTTAGCTACAAAAATCAGTTTGGAGTTGAGACATCTTGCAGCTGCTGAGTACTTGGGCTTCAAAATACCTTATTTAATTCCTTAACACAGCCCCTATCCAATCGCTCTTCTAACGCTCAAATTTAATGAACTTAAGGTCAGAAGCATTTATAGAACACATATGTGGTTGCCCCTTGCCATTCACTTTTTTTTCCCCGAAGTAATAAGTAGAAATAACAGATGAAGTTTATGTTTTGGTATTTTTTCAAGGCTATTTAAATTTTCTTTTCCTTTCCATATGTCTTTTTCTTTTCTTCTTTCAGTTAATGACTTTGCCATGTTGGTGAATTTTCTGATTGATTGACAGTCATAATCTGGAAATATAAGGAACTTTGGAAGGAAATGAAGATGTTCATGTGCCTTAGGAAGAAACATTTTTGCAAAGGACTCAAATATTACAGCCTTTTATTTTTTTCAGATTCAGTTTTGTAGCTTCTACAAAATGGGGCAATTAGGTGGCAAAGTGGATAGAGTGCTGGTCCTGGAGTCAGGAAGACCTGAATTCAAATTCAACTTCAGATATGTATTAACCCTCCGACCCTGGGTCCATCACTTAACCTCTATTTGCCTTAGTTTCCTTATCTGTAAGATGATAATAATAGTACTTATCTCCCAGGGTTGTTGTGAGGATAAATGAGATAATAACCATACCGTACTCAACCTTGTACCTAGCACATAGCTCTATATAAATGTTAGTTATTATTGCTATCATTATTTATTCAAAGGTTATATATTTACAGAAAATCATTTCACCGGGAGGTAAATTTCTTTCCAATAGAAGGAAAACTCCTGTAAAGGAAGATCTTGTTCAATAGTAAAATGGCTGCCTGGTAAAGTAGTGAGCTAAAGGGAATGGTTAAATAGAGTCCTGATGGTGTTACAGTGAAAGATGTTATTAATAGGAATCTTGTAGTAGGTCAAGACTTCACAGAGATGATGATCCCTTTCAGCTCTCAAAGTCTATGAGTATTTCACACTTGTCATGAATACCATCTAACAATAATCTCAGAATCCTTTACTCTTAAATTGGTCATTAATATTTTCGTTTAAATTCAATTCAAAGCTCTGACTTTAATTTATAATATTCTAGATTCTAAGATAAGTGAATATTCAAATAGCTGGTTGTAATTTGCTATGAATTAACATCCTTTCATTTGATATTATAGCCTTTAGTAAATTGTGCTTCTGTCAAGTTGGGGAGATTATTTAGACCCAAGGCTTTGGGAAAGATTAGCACAGGGAGGAGTTCATATTACATAGGGGTTCAAGTATAAGTGATCATATCTTACTCCAGATTATGGAAACATACACATAAAACATTAATAACGAATCTATCCAATATCATCAATAATGATCAGTTACATATATCATCATCACTATTATCATATTATAATTAAGATCTCAACTAGATGTTTGTTTTAGTAATCTGAATATACACATTCCTTAGACATAAAGGATTTGTTTCTTCAACAATTCTTCACACAGTTTGACCATCACCAGAAGCACAGTTTTAATTACATTTTACCTTTCAACCTTGTCTATGATTTAAGCATATTCATCTGTTAAAACCCAATGTATCTATCATTACCTGGGTTATGGAGAGCAGAGGATATTGGAGTTTGAAAGGCATCTTGGAAACTATCTCGTTCAGGTACCTCATTTTAAAGTTGATGAAACTGAAGTTGATATAGAGGTGAAATGGTTTCCCAAGGTCAAAGAGGTAGTAATTTATTTTGGAGAAATTTTGCCATCCCTTAGACCATAATCTCTTGATTACCAAGGAATTCCTTTGCAAATTCTCAGAGCTCACTTCTACTTTCTCCTGAATGGAGACAAAGAGTTAATTTAAGATGGCAATGATAGTCTTTTTATCTCAGCAATGTTATCTAGTACTGTTCTCTATATATTCTGTAAATATCCAGTGAATAAATATATGCATGAGGGATGTACCCATTCTCCACGCAGTTTAGGGAATCAGAGATAATATTTGGGAAGGCTCAGAATTATTAACTGTCAGGGGTGGAAAGTGGTATGATTAATAATACTAAGAGAAAAGAGTGATGGGAGCTTGGATGAGTCATTCAGATCCTCTATTGCCTCAGCATCCCTAAAAATAGTCCAACAAGGCACATTTGGAAGAATGACATGAACAATCAGAGTAAGTGGAAAAGGAGTGATATCAGTGTTTATAACACTATATCAATGTATTGTCTCTTACTTCTTTAACCTCAGTGTCTAGCACAGGCTCTGGCACATAAAGCTTAATAAATATATTGAATGTATGCCAGATTATCTATAACTCATTTCATAATGAAAGGGGGTTTGTTTTTCTTTTAAAATTTTTCTTTACAAGTTAAGATTTTCCTTTCCTTCTTTTTATTCTATTTCTCCAAATAGCAGATAGCCTACTGGCAGGGATGATAACTGTGATTGATTCAGGCCTGTACTAATCATTGTGACAAATAGATGCATCTAAATACCAAATCATCTATTACATTAAATAATTCTTTTTCTTCCCCAATGTGTGTTCTTTCAAATGTTTGTAAATTGCTATCTTTTCTCTCTTTGGTAGTTATTTTGCCTACCTAGTCATGTTAAGCTCATTTAACCTTCCCTCTTAAATCAATTTTCCCACTACCCTAATTATCTTTCCCTCTGAACTCCCTTTTCAAGTTCTTTCTGGTATGACCTATAAATATTGAATACCTCAATGCCTCGGAACACAGTCTTGTGAGTGTGGTCTCAGCAGATATGAGATCACAGGATCAGAGAATTTAGATCTGAAAGGGATCTTAGAGGTCACTCAGTGCAATCCTCTCATTTATAGAGGCCAACAGGATCGATGTGACTTTCTCAAGGTCATATAGAGAGCCCACATTGATTCAGTATTCCATGAAGAATATTGGATACCAAAACAGAAGACCTGGATTCAAGAGCTGGACTTTTTAATCACTATCTATAGAATCTTAATCAAGTGACTCTTTGGATTTTAGTCTCTTTGTCTGAACAGAGATTCTTGAGATGGTCTTGGAGGTCCCCTTCAGCTTGAAATGCTATTCTCCCATTATATAGCTATTTAAATAGCTGTCATCCTTTTCTTTGGTTTTCATTAATCTCAGACTCCATTGTACATTCTTATGGCAATTGCTGGTTTTTATTACCCTTGGGCATTACTTTTTTTCCAGGTTTCTCCCTTCAATGTCTGATTAGATGCTTCTTCCACCTGTTGATTCATGTGTAACTTCCCTCACTAGATTAGGTTAAAGTGTACAAAGACCTATGCAGGTGATAACTCTCTCAGTCACCATTCTGGGCCTTCTACTGACTGCTACTGGGTGAGCAGGTACTCTTATTTCAGGTATGCCTAACTGGAAACGATACAGATAACATGATCAACTCACCTGAGTTTTATTAAAAAGAATGAAGAAAAAGAGGCAATATGGAATGGTGAAAAAACAGAGTTTAAACTCTTAGCTTAGCTAATTACTAGATCATGATCTTGGATTAGTCATTAACCTCTCAGACTCAGTTTCCTCATTTGTAGAACAAGTAATCTATAATTGCTAGCATTTCTTCACATGATGCAAAATACTTTATATATGTTAACTCATTTGCTCCTCACCGCCCACTGCCCTGTGAGGTAGCCCCTTTATGCAAATGAGGAAATTAAGGCTCAAAGAGGTTAACTGTTTTGCCTAAGGTCACACAACTAGTAAGCCTTTGGGGCAGGAATTGAACTCAGATCTTTTTGATTCCAAACTGAACACTATTTGTGATGCCACCTAACTGACTCTCTCTATATAATGTGTACCCTTCTAGCTGCTCATGGATGATCTCCCATTTATTTATAAAGAACTAATAGTATAGTTTGAGAAAAGGTTAACTATAACATAAAATTCTAAGACTAGCATAGTTCAGTCTGGGTCATAATTTCGTTATTTACCTTCTGAGTGACCAGAGGTATAATTCTACCTCTCTGAGTTTCAATTTCTACATTTATAAAGCAGATATAATAATTTCGTTATTTACCTTCTGAGTGACCAGAGGTATAATTCTACCTCTCTGAGTTTCAATTTCTACATTTATAAAGCAGATATAATAATTCTTGTACTATCTTCCTCACAGGGATGTTGTGAGGAAAGCATATGTGAACCTGAAAACCCAACAGAAATGTGAGCTCTTAATCTAAGTACAACTAGTACATTCTTACCCAAAAACTAACTGTTAAAAAACTGTTAGCAAATACTATAATTCTCTTCATTGGCTGCCCTGAGACTTATTCACAGCTCTTGGCCTCTGTGCCCCAGACTCTTCCTGGCTGTGCCTTAGAACACAGGTGCAAACTACTTTCTTAACTGCCCTCTGTTATTTTGTGAACACTAACTGCTCTTAATTGCTCCCAGCCTTGGCCATTCCTAGTCTACCATCTGCATTTCTCAGCCTTGTGACTTCTGGCTCCCAGAATGACTATAAAACTGCCTCACAAAATGGAGGAAAGTCAGGTGGCTGCCTCTGCTGTCTGACACTTAACCCATTATCTTAACTTCCCTCCCCACAGAAAAATAGTATCTATTTCTTTTAACCTAGCCTATGGCAGGAGTTTCTTCAAGAGGACAGGCTATTTTTCGTGTCAAGATTTCAAACAAAACAAAGCTTTGTCGAATCTAATATACATGAGCATCTGTAGGGTTTATATAATTTTTCAAGGTCAAATTTAGCATCATTATCATTTGTTCATACATCTTTCTCAATCTCAGTCCAGTCCAGGTTAAAGTCATCTGTGAATTCAAGGACTGCATTCTTAGCACTCTCCATGGAAAAATCTATTAATAATAGATGTTTAATAAATCTACATTTAATATTGATCCCACAGCACCCTCTAGACTACTCACCCAACCCATAATGATACCATCAATAATTTTCATAGTCTTTTAGCCAGTTTTTCAGTTAATTCAATTTGCGGAATCATGGATTCAGAGCTGGAAGTAACCTCAGAGATCATTTGGTTCAATTCCCCAAATTTTGCAAGTAAGTAAATTGAGATCTAGAGAAGTTGAATGATTTTCCCTAAAGTAGTAAGGCAGCTAGGTAATGAGAAGTACAGTTAGGATTTGAACCAAGAACCTCTGTCTCCAGATCCAGTACTTTTTCCCCTACTTTTCTATTCAGTAGTGCTCACGCCTAGGCCAATTTTTCATTAAGATTTCCTGTGGTAGGGTGGAATGCATTTCCAAGAATCCATGGCTATATCCCTTTAGTCACTATTATTGTAACTGCATAAAAGAACAGCTCATTTCTACCATATATCATCATTTAAGCTCTCAATCATTTTTATAAATGTTTATATATTTCGCTTGGTCAGATAATCTTTTGAGCTAGAAAGATGTTACCTTATTAGTGAAACTTTAAGTAAATGAGTTTAAATCTTGCCTCAGACACTTACTAGATATGTGACTCTGGGTAAATCACTTAACGCTAGTTGCCTCAGTTTCCTCATCTGTAAAATGAGTTGGAGAAGGAAATGGCAAACAACTCCAGTGTCTTTCTCATGAAAATCCCAAATGGGATCATGAAAAGTCAGACAGGACTAAAACAACAACGAGAAAATGGTCAGACTGGTGAAATATGAACCTTAAAGGTCAACAAGTTAAACTAATACTACTTTGTGTCCAGTATTTGTCTAGTAATGCTGTCATGAGTTATCCCTGGCTGCCTACTTTTCTAGATGATATCATAGTTAATAACTGATGCCTTATAACTGTGTCCCTGATTTTACTCTTCCCTGCAGTGTCATAGGCCTGGGAAAGACCTTAATTTAGAAAGGCACGTTCACCTACTGCATCCTGGACCATGACCATCAGCTTTGAGTTTTGTCTTACCACTAGACTTTGATAACTCTGGAGGAGAGAGTGAGACTGAGGACTTTATGCAGCTCTGTCTCACTTATATCCAAGTCTTGCACAAGTCAAGATATCACCCCATGATGTCATTGATCCTCTTTAAAAATGAAGGATTAACAGCAGCAACATGTTTTCTACTTTGGCCATCTTCTAGCTTTGGATTTGGAAGTATTCTGAGCTAAGCACACCTATGATCCAAATAGGATTAGAATAAAGAAAACATGAAAAGCCCATGAGTCATCCTATGTAGTAAGTTCTTTGATGCATAATTATGCAATTTAGTCTCTTCTGAGAAAAAAAAACAGCATGGTGGAATGGTCAGAAGGTTGAACTCTGAGTTAGTTGAGTGTAAGGCTGTCATTGATCATCTGTAGGATATTGAACAAGTCATTTTCCTTGTCTTGGATTCAGTTTCCTTCTGCTGGAAGCATTCTATAGCACCTCATATGGAATCCTCCACAAGTAGGCAATTACAAATAAAGAAAATTGGAATAAAAACAGGATATTGATCCCTGCTGATAGGACTAGAAATTGCAAAGAGATTCTTTGACTAAATTTAGTACATCAGTGTCATCAGTTTATAAGAAGAGTAATACAGGTGTTCTTTTGTATTTTATCAAAAACAACTGAACTGAAGAGAAAACCTCATTAACAGCCTCCTTTTCTGTTAATCATTTCAAATCAAGATATTGCAAATATATGACTCAATGCCAGGGTTTCTGTTTCATTTTTCACTTTGAAAATAAGTTTTCAAGGTAAACCAGTCAATATCACATAGAAATTCTTGAACAAAAGAGCAGCATGATTTTAAGAGGAGGTAGATTTTCACAGAAAACACATTTTTGTTTTCGTTCAGGGCTCAAGACCTAAGAGGTTTTTGTTTTTTGTTTTTGTGATTTCCTAACACAGGTGCCTTTTATCATTCAGTAATAAATATCAACAATGCCTAATGGTTTTGAATGCAGTTTGTCATCCAAGTAATGGAGAAGTACTAGAAATATATACAAAAAATATAGGGGAGGTGGAATCAATGTAGTCAGCAATCATCTACATCAAAAAGGGCTTATTAAGTGTTCTTTTGTTTATGGCAAAGTATACAGTGATTTAGAGAGGCCCAGTTCCAGCTTTCTAAGAACCTGCAACCTATTACCTTTGCCAAAAAGCAAAAGGAGAGAGATTGAAAAATATTTTATAACTAACTTTGGGGATAGCTGACTTAGTTGGTATATAATCACAGCATCATAGCATTTCAAGCTGGAAGGAATCCTAGACATTATCAAATTCAATCTCCCCTTAATTACAGATGTGTAAATCAACTTTGCCTAGGAACAAAGAAATGACTTGTCCAACATTGCTTCGGAAGACATAGGGTCATACAATTAGTAAATGGATGAGTTGGGATTTAAACCTAGAATCTAGGACTCTCAAATCAACAAACTTTCCCCAATTAGAGTCTAAGCTCCTTGAGAGGAGAGATTTACTTTTTTCTATTATCATAATAGGTTCATAATACATACTTGTTCACTGACTATATTGTTGACTAAAACACTTCTATAACTGCTCTTCCTCCTCCTTTTTCATTTTTTTTTCTTTTTGCCAGATAAAGAGGTTGTCTGAGTTCACATTTTAAGGACCCTTCTTGTTCTAAGATTTAGGTGATGATCATTGCTTCTATTACTTTTATAAATTTAACTCTAGGAATGACCTGGAGCTTCTCAGGGCTTTGGACCATATGTATCTACAGTTTAAAAGGCCTAGAATGTGGTTAGGCAGGTAGAAGGAACAATAATCTTGACTGCTGGGCTTGGTTTATTTTTTGTGATTGTGTTTCCTCACCCATTTATCTATGTGAGGGAATGGAAGAAAGTTAAAGTTTGAAAAACTATAGATTCCTGAACCTCAAATCTATTTAGTAGTTATTAATCTGAAGCTTAAAATACAGAAGGAAGGAAGAGAAAGAAAGAAAGAAAGAAAGAAAGAAAGAAAGAAAGAAAGAAAGAAAGAAAGGGAGGGAGGGAGGGAGGAAGGAAGGAAGGAAGGAAGGAAGGAAGGAAGGAAGGAAGGAAGGAAGGAAGGAAGAAACAAAGAAACAAAGGAAGAAAGAAAGAGAAACAAAGGAAGAAAGAAAGAGAAAGAAAGAAAGAAACTAAGATCTTGGCAAATGGTTCTATTTTCCTGGCAAATAGAGGGCAAAAAAATAGAAGCAGTATCTGATATTATATTCTTGGGCTCAAAGATCATTGCAGAGAGTGATTGTTGCTATGAAATTAAAAGATGTTTGCTTCTTGAAAGGAAAACTATGGCAAATCTGGGCAGTATACCAAAAAGGAGAGACATCATCTTGCTGACAAAGGTCCATATAGTCAAAATCATGTTTTTTTCCAGTAGCAATGTATTACTGTGAGAGTTGGAACATAAGGACAGCTGAACGCTGAAGGATCAATGCTTTTAAATTGTGGTGCTGGAGAATTCTTTTGAGGGTCCTTTGGACAGTAAGGAGATCAAATCAGTCAATACTTAAAGAAATTAGTTCAGACTATTCACTGGAAAATCAAATACTGAAGCTAAATCTTCAATACTTTGGCCACAAAATGAGAAGACGGGCCTCACTGGAAAAGGCCCTGAAGTTGAGAAAGATTGAAGGCAAAAGGACAAGGGGATGGCAGAGGATAAGATGAATCAATATCATGTCATGGAAACAACAAAATGAATTTGGACAGAATTCAAGAGATTTTGGAGAATAGAGGGACCTAGTGTGCTATTTTCCATGGGGTCATAAAGAATTGGACACTGCTGAACAACAACGGGCAGATTACCTAAAGGTGATAGTTTGACCTTGAGGGAAAAAATTTGGTATATGGAATACTTACCATAACCTAGAGCATGATCTTTAAGAATTTGTTCCAATTTAGTTCAGGCCTAATCAAACAAATCAAACAAACAACCCCCCAAAACAAAAAACCAGCCTAAGCCTATGTCCATTAGGTAGGTTGGTGGACAGGATAGTTCTTTGTTCCAAAAAGCTTGATGTGAGAGGCTGACAATCTTCTGCTGGAAGGAGAGACTTCAGTTGCCAAGACTCTGCAGGGAAGAGAGAAGGCAGGTTTTTGGCTGGTGGTAAGATCCAGATTATAAAAGAAATGGGGAGGAAAAGCCTGTGGGCTTAATTTAAATTGAAAGAGGATAGCAATACCTGCTCTTTGCTTGAGGAAATACCCATGGATTTCACCTGAATGAAAAGAGATGACATGTTCAACAGAGTAGAGTGTGCCAGAAACAAGGTTCTGGTCAAGGCTAAACAGCATTCTGTAGAGCAGCATTTACCAAAGAGAGCTAAGTAGTACTCAGTAGAAACTCTGGGGCCAGTGGCTAGAGTGCCTGGCAGGAGGAGTAGGACCACACCAGGTTTCTTGTAGAATAGGGGATGTGAGTTACTATCCATGTGTGCCAAGATGAACATGTGTTCTCTCTGCGTACAGCCTTCCACATCGGCACTCTGGCCATACACATTCCCATTGGATATACTCTTGAATGTGTGCCTTTCAATCTGTTCTTTATAAGTGGCCACGCTTCCCACCAATGCTGTGAATTTTAGGGGAGAATGTATTCTATAAGGCTTATAGGGGAAATGGTTTGCTGCAACTTTTCTTCCTAAGCCTTTTCATTCAGTGCTTAATAGTCTGGCTTACTACGAAGGGTAAGATGCCTCAAAACAATCCTATGAGATAATTTTCTTTTTTTATAATCCTCATTTTGCAGATGAAAAAATTGAGGCTCAGAAACGTTAAATGAATTGGCCAGCTAGTAAGTAGATGAAGATAAGATTTTTTGGCTTCAACCTATCACTCTATCTCCTAACCACCAACCACCTCTAGAATGGTATCTTAACTTTGCTTCTATGTCTCTAACTTGACAATGTTTGATTATCTTGACTTCCTTTAATTTAAAATCCTATAGACCAAGAATGTATGTAAGAGCAACTTGAAGTCAGAAAGTCAGAAGAGCTCATCAATTTCCCTAGGACTTTTAAAAATTCTAGTTCAAAGCCACTAAAATTGAATAATCAACTGGAAACCATATTTCTTGGTATGAGACAACTGTGTGTTACAGTAGATAAAGTCTGAGACCTAGAATCAAAAGACCTGAGTTCAAATCTTCCTCAGATACTTTCTAGTTGTCTAACCCTAGGAAAATCACTTCACCTCTGTTTGCCTCAGTTTCCTCTTCTGTAAAAATGAGGATAATATTAGCACTTGCATCCACAGAAGCCAGGAAAGTCAGGGATGAGGAAGGAGGACATTCTAGGCATGGGTTGTTGTGAGGATCTGCTGAGATTATATTTGTAGAGTGCTTTGCAAATTTTATAGCACTATATAAGGACTACTGATATTTCTCTCAATAGAATATAATGCCTTGAGATTAGTAACTATTTAATTTTTGTCCTTTGTGTGTGTGTGTGTATTTACAATACCTAGCATGGTGCCTGGCACATAGTAGGTACTTAGTAAATGCTTGTGGAGTGATTGACTATTAAAACTCTGGAACAATTACACTTAGAATGAACTCACCATTTGAAAAATTTGTTCTAGCACAGGTTCCAATTGGGCATTCTGGCTTTGGTTGATCTACATAAAACACAAAGAAAATGTAAACAATGCTTTATTAATCGGAAATGTAGTTTTTCCTGTCTGCAAAAATTCAGCAGACAAGTGAGGGGTACTGGAGAAGAGTACTGAGTAGATTTAAGACTATTATATTATTACCAAGATATGATTTTTCATATGCTTCATTTCCTCTGCCATGACCCTAGTCCATTCTGTCCCTTGCTGCCTCTGTATGTCCCTCTGCCCCTTGAAATAGCCTTCTTATTTGTCTCGCACTTGTAATTTCCACTTCTTTCAGGCCATTCTGAACATGACTCTGTAGTAACCTTCCTAAAATACCACTTCATTCTGTCAGTAACCTGTACAAAAATGTTCAGTCAGTAACCATTTATTAAGTACCATTTTGTGCCAGGAAATCTGCTAAGTGCTCGGATACAAAGAAAGGCAAAAGACAGTCCTTATTCTCCAGCAGCTCAAAGTCTGATGGGAGAGACAACATACAAGCAATTATATATAAACCAGCTAGGTACATACAAGATAAATTGGAGGTTACTAATAGAGGGACAGCTCTAGAATTAAGGAGAATCAGAGAAGTCTTCTTTTAGAAGATGAGATTTTTAAATGGGACTTGAAGGAAACCAAGAAAGTCAGGGATGAGGAAGGAGAGCATTCCAGGCATGGAGAATAGTCGGGGAATTCTCAGAGTCAGGAGCTAGAGATGTTTTTGTTTATTCCCCAAATATAGCAAGATGGCCAGTACATGTATGTGTATGTGTGTGTGCACATGTATGTGTGCTTAAAGTGTAAGGAGATTGGAAATTGGAGGGGGGAGGAGAAGACAGGTTATAAAGAGATTTGAATATCAAAGAGAGGATTTCATATTTGTTGCTGGAGGTGACAGGGAATCATGAGTTTCTTGAGTAGAGGGGTGAAATGGACAGTACCTTATGACAATCACATTGACAACTGAATGGAAGATGGACTAGAGATTTGGGGCAGAGAGAGTGACCAGCAGGCTTTGTAAAAATAGTTTAGGCTTGAAGTGAACAGCAATTTGAACCAAGGTGCTGACAGTGTCAGAGATAGAAGGGGGTGATGTGAGAAATGTTATAATGTTTTATATATATAATGTTAGAAATGTTATATCACCAGGTTTTGACAACAGATTGAACATGAATGGTGAGAACGAATAAGGATTTAAGCATAATATCTAGCTTGTATAAGCCTGGGTGACTGAGAAAATGGTGGTACCCTCAACAATTACAGGGAAGTCAGGAAGAAGGACAGGTGTATGGAGAAAACAATGAATTTAGTTTTGGACTGAGCTTAAATGCTGAGTTTTAGATGTCTATAGAATATCCAGTTTGAGATATCTGAAAGGCATTTGGATATGCAAGACTGGAGGTCACCAGAAAGGTCAAAACTGGATAAGTAGATTTGAGAATCATTAGCATAGAAATAATAATTGAATCTATGGAACTGATGAGATCACCAAGTGAAACAGTATAGAGAAAGAAGAAGAGAGGCCTGGGGGGCATTATTGTTAGAGGCTGTGACCTGGATGAAGATCCAGCAAAGGAGACTGAGGAACAGTCAGATGGTAGGTGAAAAAGTAAGAGAGAGAGTGTCCTGACAATCTAGAAAGAAGAAAATTTGGAGAAGAGGGTTATTGACAGTGTTAGAAGCTGGGGAGAGTTGAAGAAGGCTGAGAAAAGACTATTAAATTGAATGATTAAGAGATTTTCAGTAATTTTGGAGAGAGCAATTTTGATTGGATGATGAGATTGGAGAGTAGAAAGGAAGAGAGAAAGTAGATCAGGCAGAAAGTAAGGGAAAAAACAAGAAAAAAGGAAGTGAAGGCTTCTATTATATAAAGATTTCTCAAGGAATTTAACCACAAACAGAGAAGAGATATGGGGCAATAAGTACCAGAGATGAATGGAATCCATCCTAGGAATAGAAAAAAAGTAAGGGTTTTATTTTTTTGTTTGTTTGTTTTTAGAATGGGGGAGATTATGGTCATGTTTGTAAGCAACAGGGAAGGAGCCTGTAGACAGGGAGAGAGTAAAGATAAGTGAGAGAGTAGATATGAGAGAGGCGAATCTACTGGAGAAGATGGGAAGAAATGAGATCATTTGTGTATTGCAGAGGAGTTTGCTTTGGCAAGGAGAAGGACCACCTCATTATGTGAGACAGAGGTGAGGTAGAAGAGACTGGCGGAAAGCATCTGGATGACATGAGATGAGGAGGAGGGGAGAAAAGGGAGCTATTAGAGAATGGTCTTAATTTTTTTCCCCATAAAATATGAAGGAAGATTATCAGTTGAAGTGATAAGGCAGAGAAAGTCATGGGAATTTTGAGGAAGGATGATAAGGTTTGGAAGAACCATGATGGTGAGTGGAATAGTGAGATAATTAAGGAAGCATAGAAGGATGGATTGCCATGTAGCAATGAATGTCTATGACAATTAAGAAGATTGCATGGATTTGAAAATCAAATCCCTCAAAAGAGCCTGGACTGGTACCTTACTCTCCTAATGGATGAATGGCAAAGGGTCATTGTCATCTGACTTCTAGCGTCTTTCTTGATGAATTTTTTTTTTCTACTTCTTTTGCTACAAATGACCCTTAGGAAAGCATCTAGGTGAATGAAATGGGTAGAAGTCTAGACATGGCATCAGGAAGACATGAGTTCAAATTCTGCTTCAGATACTTATTTCTTTTGTAACCCTGGCTAAGTCACTTAGTCTCTGTTTGTCTCAGTTTCCTCCCAAAGTTGTTGTGAAGACAAAATGAGGCAATATTTGTAAAACTCTTTGCAAATGCTATGTAAAGGCTAAGTATTGCAGGAAACAATTGGGTTCCTGCTTTCTCCCCAATTCTGTATCAAAGTAAGCTCTTGGGGAAGACATGATAAGCTCATTTATTGGCAAATGCCTCCGCTTTCAGATTCATGACCGGGAAAGAGGCGATGCTACCAAAATCACCTTCCCTAGGCTAAAGTTTAACTGTGTGATTGTCTTACAGATAAAATACAAAATGAAATTAGCCTGGCTTTCAAGTCTCTCTGTAAGGTCGTGTGTGTGTGTGTGTGTGTGTGTGTGTGTGTGTGTGTGTGTGTGTGTGTATGTGCAAAAGCTACATTTCCATCCTTATTTTGCCTTATTCCCTTGCATGCACTTACCATTTCAGGCTCACCAGACTACTTACTCTTTCCTGAATGTGGTAGGAGACTTTCTCCTGCCCTCCTGCATTTGCACAGGCTGTCTTCCATGCCTCCTTTTTCATCTCCTGCTTTTCATAATTATTCTCTTTCTTCAAGGAAGGAACAAATCATTTACCTGAAGCTTCTCCATATGTGCTAAGATGAAATGGATCTCTCTCTCTCTCTCTCTCTCTCTCTCTCTCTCTCTCATCTATCTCTCTTTCTCTCTCTCTCTTTTACTTGCATCATTTATTATCTTGTAATTATGCTTATCTATGTACATCCCATAGTTCCCATTCTAGAAAAACCAAGCTCCCTGACAACAAGGGACTATATTATTTGTTAGCTCTGTGTTCCTAGTTCCTAGCGTGGGCATGGTGCATTGTAACAGCTTACTAAATTCTGTTAGAATGAATGAAATAAAACAATGAATGAAATCAGCTGGGTACTCTGCCAAAAGCACAACACTAGATGATGAAATTGGAATCATGAAACCACTCAGAGAAGGAAGTGGGGTAGAAAGGCAAAGATCCCATTCCACGACTGCCCTCTTGTCTCTCTTTAGGGCTCCTCCTTCCTTTCATTCCCATTCCTTTCAATAGGCTCCACACCATGATTTCTATGTGACTGTAATCAAGGGGCTACTTTTTCTTCCAGCCCTATTCTATCACACTCTATATGCTAGCTTCTTTACTTCCAGTATCCCAGCTCACCCACCCAGTTCTTCTAGTGGCTCGAGCCCAGTTCTTGTACTTTATATATGGGTCCCTACTTACCTAGAATCCCTCTCCTGCACACCTTCTACCCTTGCCCCAATTTTACCCTCTCTCAACGATGCAGACAGCCCAGCTTCCCTGTGGTGCTGGTCAAAATGGAACTCAGTATTTTTTTTTTCAAGTAACAGCAGTCCAGAGGCCAAAATATGGAAAGAGCATATTTCAGGACAGATACTGAGACAAAAATCCCTTTAACCAGAGAAAAGGAAAACAACACAAAGTAAAATCTTCATTTTCCTTCCTCCCCCCAGCAGAGGAGACTGCATTCTCTATCTCTCTTTCAGCGATGCATCTGTGAGTATAGGCAACTGGTTTTTAGCAATCAGCTCATTAGAGGCCCCTTTCTCCCTTCGCCTTCTGTTTTGGCAGCTTTGGGGCTGGAGAGTGGAGTGTGGCAGCAAAAAAGCAGGCCCCTTGGCAATGCATTCAAAGCCTGCTGGAGGCTGCTGGTCTTCACAATAGATTTGGGAGAAAGTGCTGGGGGAGGGGCAGAGCTGGAGATTGGAGAGGGGAAGTGCACACAACCGTAGTCCTTTGGAGAAGAATCCGAATGTCTGTTCACCCTCAGAGAACTCCATACTTTATGTTCAGTGTTACTCAGGAGTTGGGAAGGTTAAGTTGGATCCCAGGATTCTGTTCCTTTTTTCCACTTAGCTTTTATGCAAGGAATTCTGCTAGATTTGGGAGGGGGAGGGGAAGAAGGCCAAGATAAAAAGAAAAAGAGTTCCTATCCTCTAGGAGCTTACATTCCATTGGGATTATTGATAAAACGCTGAAAGAGACCACAGAGGTTTAATAATCTAATGTAGTCTTTCTACAAATGAGGACCTTAAGGCCCTAAGAAGGGTCACTATCAGGAAATGGCAACTGAGATTTTTTTCCCCAAATGCATGGAATGCAGAGGGTGCTGAGAGGCCCTGAGCTAGCTACTGCCCTGGGAACTTCCCCGGAATGAAGGAAAAACAGGATCAAGGAACCACCCTATTTTTAAATTTTTTTTCTTTTTAATTTATGGAATAAAACAAGCATTTCTATAATATGGTACAATAAAAAGATGATTGCACATGAAACTGCAAATCTATTATGCACAACTTGCTATTTCTTTCAAATATACAACAGAATTATCATGTACATTTCTTTATTTTCTCTCTCCCTCACCCTAGATATGACTGCCATTAGACACAAATATAGACATATATGCATCTATATTTGTGTGTGTGTAAAATTATTCTCTACATACTTCTCTTTATCAGTTTTTTTCTCTGGATGCGGAGAGCAACTTTCTTCATATGTCCTTTATGGTTAATTTGGGTGTATATATTAGTCAAAATAACTTAATCACTCAAAGTCATTCTTAAAACAATATTGCTGTTACTATATACAATATTTTCTTGGTACCACCCAGTTTGCTCTTCATTATTTCCTGCAAGTCTTTCCATGTGTTTTTCTAAAATCATTGAGTTCATCATTTCTTATAGCACAGTAGTATTCCACCACAATCATATACCACAACTTGAACTGTCATATATCTTGATGTTGTCCGCTTGGTGGTGTTTAAACTCTGGGTTCAGTATCCTTGGGCCATGGCATCACTGGTCTCCAGGGGACTGCAGGTGTGTGGAAGTGGGAGAATCTGACACCCAACTCTTTATTCTAGCGTCTATGTATGCTTGTGACATACCTAGCACCCATTCTGGAGGCTGTTACTGAGGACAAGACACAGCAGGGGTTGTTAAAAACCATGGACTCCTTGTAAAAGTGCTAAGGAGTGATCAACAATTGCTTGTAGTAGAGTTATCAATCCTGGGTGAGCAGATGCTCTTTCCTGATAACACTAAGAAAAGGAGAAAGAAATATGGGTGGCGGATGACAGGACATTTGGATCCATCAGGAGGTTAAAAGCTATGCAGTGTTCCCCACCGCCATCTTTAAAAACTTGGTTGGAGATTTTGTTTAGTGTAGTTTCCCCAGGAGCAGTTTATATTGTTCTTTGTTCCAATATTATAACTCTGGTCCATATGTAGAATTGACCAAGATCAAATAGATGGTAAATGGCAGAACTGGAATTCCAATGTAGATCTAATAACTCTAATGCACATTGCCTCAATCTGAAAATACAAGAACCAGTATTCAAACTGAGCTCTCTTCTGATTCTAAGGCCAATGCTTTTTATTATATATATATATATATATATAATATATGTATGTATCTGAACACACAGCATGTGCACTTTGTACTGTGCATGGCTTCACACGACACAACTGCAATGAATACTGCAGAAATGTGAAAAGGGGTCACAGTTGGAAAAAGTTTAAGAATCCCCGGATAGACAACCAAAATAGCTACCATCTTGCTCTTAGAGTTATAGTCCTACAGAGTTGCCTGAAACACTGGGGCAGAGAGATGTTAAATGATTCACCCACCTCCACACTTGTATGTGGTAGAGATGACTTGAAATGTCTTCACGACTCCTTGACTGGCTCTCTATCCACTAGATCTCCCAAGTGTTTCTTCTATTAAATCTCAATGCCTCAACAACAAATTGGCCAGGAATAGGTACAATTTAGTGCTCCTGGGGCTGAGGGGGATGGATCATTTGATAGCAACAGGAAATTAGATGTAAAAAGGGATCTTTAAGAAAAGTTTTGATTAGAGATTCTGAGTTTAAAATAGTTTGGATAACATAAGCATAACTTCCCTTATGACAGGAAGTCACAACTTTTTAATCTCAATTTCTTCATCTATAAAATGGAGATAATAGTACCTACTTCCTTGTGTTATGAAGACCAAATGAGGTAATATGTATGTACAGCGTCTGCAAAGTTCAATATAATAATAGTTTACAATTTATACAGTGCCTACTATGTGCTAGGCAATGTGGTAAGCACTTTACAAATATTATCTCATTAGATCCTTACAACAATCCTGGGAGGTAGATGCTATTATTATCTCCATTTTACACATGACAAAACTGAGTCAGAAGTTAAGTGACTTGTCCCAGATTATACAGTTAGTAATATATGATAATTATTCATGTTCTTGTTGTTGAAGTAATTATTGACATTCATTCAGCAAACTTTTATTGATCAGTTCTGTGAGGAGTCAAAGTCCTTACCTTCAATGAGCCTTTGTTATTCAGTTGTTTCAGTTGTGTCTGGCTCTTTGTGACCCTCTTTGGGGTTTTCTTATCAAAAATACTGGTGTGGTTTGCCATTTCCTTTGCCAGCTCATTTTATAGATGAGGAAACTGAAGCAAACAGGGTTAAGTGACTTCCCTAGGGTCACATAGCTGATAAGTGTCCATGGCCAGATTTGAACAAAAGAGGAGTCTTTCTGACTCCAGGCTCCAAGTTTTATCCACTTTACCAATTAATTGGCCTCCCGGCATTGAGTCTACAATCCCTCCGATATAATACCACTTTAATATGTCAAACATTTATGGCTTCATCCCTTTGCTTATTCCCTCTACCTAGGCAGACAATTCTATCTCTGTGCTTTGGTAGGCAGTCTCCATGAATTGCTATGATTGCTACCAAAAACCAACCAAACAATCAAAACCCAGCCAAGTAAAAAAAAATTCCTCCAAACTCAGTTGGCCTTTCTAACAGAGATCCTCTCTTAGAAGGTAATGAATCTATTTCTCAGCAAACATGCATAGTCTAGTTTGTGGTTTTGGACAAATAACCTCTGGAACTGTTTCCTTGTTTGTTAAAGGACATAATAGAGTGGGAAAAGCCCTAATTTCAAATTCTTGCTCTGATATTTACTATCTCTGTGACCTCAGAAAAGTCACATGACCTCTCTAAGAATCAGTTTCCTCATCTGTAGAATGCAAGGGGTTGAACTAGTTGATCTGTGAGGCCCTGTAATTCAATCTGTGATTCTATGTTAGAAATGAAAATTACTTCCAACTTGAGCTATGCTAAATGAACAAACTCAATTCAACATTCAGAACTGGATGGGTAAGTTAGATGGCTTTTGGGACTAGAGAAACAGTAATAGCTGTGGGAGAAAGGTGAGGAATCAGATGCTAAATCATCTTGGCCAGGCTAGGATTGGCAGAGTAGCAACCATTAGTAGGAGATGGATAAAAGCCAGAGATGGACAGGTTTGACTGGCAGTCAGAGATGCTAGGCAGTAGTCAAAGGCAGGGAAGGTAAATTTGGAAAATTTCAAGGTAGGAGTTTGTTTAAAGACTAGAGAAAATAGTGCCAGAAGACAGCTATTTGACCTTGAGCAAGTTACTTTCCTTTATCTGATGGAAAACTAGCAACATGCATATTTTGAGTGATTACTATGTGAGAAGCGTAGTGCTAAGTGCTGTAGGCATAAATCTAGCCAAAAGAAAAAATATCTTTCCTTCAGGAGCTTACATGTCGATGGAGGAAGACAACATAACATGGAGGTGAAAAACAGAGGGAGGAGGTGGTGGTGGTGGGGGCAATACCTGTGGATGGGGCATGGTGCCCTCAATGTCAAAGTGAGAAGGCCACAGAGGTAAATGGATGTTCCAAGATGAGTAGGCACTAGGCACTGAGGGAAACATAAGGGTAAGATGGCAGATGATAGATGGTATTAAAGTCTGGAAAATCAGAATTAGAGCCAAGAGGTTTCCTCATAGAGACCCAATAAATACTTAATAAAGGCTCAGTGGGGAAGAGTGCTGAATCTGAAGCAAGAAGATTTGAATTTAACCCCCAGCTCTGTCATTTACTACCTTTATAAAAGTGACAAATCATTTAATCGTTCTAAGTCTCAGTTTCCACATCTGAAAAGGCGAGGGTTGACTAGGTGACAAAGTTCTTTACCCCTCTAAATATACTGTTCAATGACCATTAAAATGAGGGGAATGATTAGGTCATCTCTAAAATTCTGCGATATTAGACAGAGAAAACTCAGAGCAAGGGACTCCCAAGACCTCCCTGTGAAGGAATTTGTTTTTGTTCTGGTTCCTATAGGTCTAAGGTTACAAGATGGTCCTGACATCAAAGAGGAATAATTCTTTGAATGTTAAAGGGACATCTCCTGGCAAATTTTATTCCCTTGGAACAGAGCACATTTTTATCTCCACCAGGAACCTCTGGTATTAAGTGTTGGACAGTAACACTATACTATTCTGGACTAGTTTCTACAAATGTTCTTCCAGACACCAACAAAAAGTGATAGATACAATGTAGTCTATGGTGGCAGGGTTCCTCCGTCATTATCATCATCATCATCATCATTGTCATCATATCATTATTTATTATTAGTATCACCTCATACTTATATAACACTTCAGGATTATTAAAACACTTTTCTCACAAGAAATTGGAGAATGTCAATGACTTACTCAAAGTCACAAAGGAAGTAAATGTCATAGCTAGGATATGAACTTAGGTACTCCAAATTGAAGTCTACCATACTTTTCTCACTATAACAAGCTGACCTCTGCGGGGAGGGTGGGAGAGTCCATATCTTTCTTGAGATAAAGAACTAGTCAGGTTAGGAAACTGGCATTCCAGTAGGAACTAGTTTTACTGCCATTTAAAGTCATCAAAGTGAAATTTTCAGTTCATAAATGTTTGAAAAGTACTTCCTAATGGGTTAATTGCTTTGGTTTTAATAGTTATAAATGTGCGATCATTTGATACTTTTCTAAGCTGTCTTCCAAAGTATATTGAATAACTTGAAATGACTGAAATTGAAAAAGGCACATCTGGCTATTGAGACTGGTTTGCTTATTCTATGCCACACAATCTAACAATCATTTATAAAGAGCCTCCCACATACAAGGCACTGGAATAGAAAGACAAAACAAGACACAAAAACAAACCCAGACCTCCAGAAACTTCCATTGTACTTACTGGGAGCTGGAGGTGGATAGAACATGTAAACACACACACACCATAATTTGAGTAGGCAGAGAACAGTAACAGCTTGGGGGAAGTGCAGTCCGGAAGTCTTAGATCCTTGCAAGAAGCTAGGGGCTCTTAGAAGCTGGGATGAGGAAATGAGTCCAAACACAGGAGAAACCATTTGGGTAAAGATGCAGAACTGAGAGATACAAGGCCAGTCCACAGGCACATATATGTTTGAATGGGCATTCTCTTTGCAAATATGTATGTGGGAGAGAGAGCAAAAAGGATATGACTGCGAATTTTGGAAACAAATCTAAAATTGCTAGAAATAAATAGGTAATGCCACACTAGTCTCTTCTGCATGTGATTATGTGGCAAAGAGAGCCAAAAAGGACAGGTGGGGAGAACTGCTTAGTATAACTGATTAAGATGGAGATTTCAGACAAATGTTTTCCTGAAAAAGCAATTGTCTGGTAGTTGACTAAAGCTTCCTCTTCGCCTAAATTATATAAAAGACATATTTCTTCTCCCATGGAATATTCATAATAGTAATCAGTATTTTCCCTAAGAACTTCAACAGATGTGTCTTAATAGGAACCATCTTATTACCTTCTGGAGCTTACAAAAAAAAACCCCTCATGTGCATTGATTGCTATAGGAATTGAAATGAACAGGGTACAAAGTAACAGACTTGCTAGGCTAATTTTTGACAATGCTCCAATTTCTGTAATTTATTCCAAATAAATTCCTGCTGCCCACCTCACAATGGACACCAGGTCTGACTACATACAGTCTATCTTCTCATATAAAATAGAATGCAGTATCAGGGATAAGGGAAAAATGAATCACAGAAGCATAGAAATGAGAGGAATTCAAGATGTCGTCTAATCTAGATTCTAAATGAAGCATGGATCTCCCCTATAGCATCCCCACCAACTGGTAATCTAGTCTCTGCTGGAACGTCTTCTTTAACGCTGCTACCACCCTAGTTCAGGCCTTCTATTAGCTCATGCCTGGATTATCAAATGGCCTGCTGGTTGGTTTCTCTGTCTTGAATCTTTCCCTCCTAGATTCCATCCTCCACTCAGCCAGCAAATTGAATTTCCTAAAGAGAAAGTCAGACCACCACATCACCACACCCTCCATCCCCAAACTCCTTCCCCTTCAATCACTGATGGTTTCCTATTACCTCTAGGACTAAATATAAAATTCTGTATCTTATAAGCACCGAATAACCTGATCCCTTCCTTCCATTACAGTCTTCTTACACCTTCAACCTCCCCATGTACTTCTACATTTCAGTGACACTGTCCTTCTTGTTTTTTCTTGCACAAGATACTTCCATTTCCCTACTCTGAGCATTTTCAGGGGCTGTTACCCATACCTAGAACTCTTTTCCTTCTTATCTCTGTCTCCTGGTTTCTCAACTGCTACCAAAGTGCTTTCCTGATATCTTTTAATGCTAGCACTCTCAGTTGATTATTTCCTTTTCTCCAATATATCCTGTCTGCATCTTGTTTGTGCAGAGTTGTTTACATGTTGTCTCACATTGTACTGTAAACTTCTTGAGAGCAGGGACTGTCTTTTGCCTTTTTTTGTATCCCTTCTGCTTAGTGCAGTGCCGATGTGTGTGTGTGCTTGTCCTTCGTTGCCAAAGAAGACCATGCCATCAGAGACATGATGACATGACTTGCACTTGACTTTGTTTTGAGTGAGGAGGGCTGTGCAGGTCACCAGCCTCAGTTCTGCTCCAAAGCCATCTGAATCCAGTGACCAGATATTCATCAGGATGAGGCAATCGGCGTTAAGTGACTTGCCCAAAGTCACACAGGTAGTGAGTGTCAAGTGTCTGAGGTGAGATTTGAGCTCAGGTCCTCCTGACTCCTGCACTGGTGCTCTATCCACTGAACCACCTAGCTGCCCCTAATCACTTGATAAATGCTTGCTGACTGATTGGTTACTTTGGGGAACCTACATGAAAGTCTTTTTATTTTTTGAACAGCCTTGATTAGGAAGAAGCTCTACCTTATGCTGAGGTGAAGTCTGCCTCCCTTTAATTTCAAAGAGCATAGATTTAGAACTTAAAGGAATCTTAAAAATAATCTGTTCCAACCGTTGTTTGCAGATGAGGATGAAACTGAGGCTCAGAGTTGATCAAGGTCCTAGAGCTGGGATTTGGTCTTCGGTTTTCTGGCTCTGATGCTCCTTTTTGGTTTTCTTGGCAAAGATACTGAAGTGGTTTGCCATTTCTTTCTCCAGCTCATTTTAAAGATGAGGAATTCCATTATTAGAGAATTATGCTTCAAGTGCTTACCCTCCCTGAGCTGTCTCTTCTCCACTCATTTCCTGCCCTCGAGAGTCTTACATAATACTTGAGGAAAGTAATATATGTAGATAAGTAAATATAAAATATGTAAATAGCCAGTTCAAAGTGACTTGAATGACAGGCAAAAAGAATTATGTAAGGCTCTAGCTATGTTCCATCTTGTGTCAATAAAATATAGCACCTAGAACAAAACACATTATTCCAGACAAGTTCTGACCAGGGTGGAGGACTGTAGGCAAAGTATTGTTCTTGATCTAGGCAATCAATTCCTGTTAATGAAACCC
This sequence comes from Bettongia penicillata ogilbyi, assembly GCA_023548195.1. Lineage (NCBI taxonomy): Eukaryota > Metazoa > Chordata > Mammalia > Diprotodontia > Potoroidae > Bettongia > Bettongia penicillata. The sequence continues at coordinate 2,764,248 of JAJHZJ010000268.1, forward strand.
AAGCTCCAATTATATTGTTTTGATTTCCATGTCACTATTGTCTCATATCTAATTTGAAGTCCACTAGCCACTACCAGTTCTCTTTTTCTTAGGGCAGTAATGTGATATAATAATTAAGAATAAGAAGTGATAGATTTGGAATTAGGAGACTGGATTCAGACATGTATTACATATTTTACAACAAATTTTGAATATCAACCTTATGACACCCTTGCTAGCCTCGGAAACCTATTCATCAAATACTTGTAATCAACATCTACAAAATGGAGCTAATGCATGTGAACTTCTTGAGAATAGGGCTTTTGTTTTATTTCTCATTTTTCTTGCTATGACATTCATATATCCTTGTGTTTTAAAAGTAAAATACAATTAAAAACCCTATAATTTGTAGAAAACATACCAAGCTATATTGGTAGGTTTCTCATCTGAAAGTTGAGTGTATCAATGAAATCACAGAGGCAGTCCCTAGCCTTCTCTCCTATGTGTATTGAATCTGCTATAGTCTAATTGACTTTCTTAAACAATTTTGATTCAGAAATCAGTCTTTTTCAATATACATTTCCCATCTACCCTTATAACCTTGAATCATCATCCACCTTCATTTCCACTCACAAATTGCTGAATGCTGAAAAAAAATAATAAAATCATGATTTGATGAGATCTGTATTTATGCTGTCTTCAACTGGGTCCTCACTTGTTCAAAGATATCAGCTTATTTACCTCCTATCTGAGCCCCTTCATATTGCCTACTGTCAGTATTTCTAAACTTCTCTTCTGGCCTCAATCTTTCAACTCTATCTCCTTTATACCTCAGTATGAGCAGGTGACCTATTTCCTACTTTACTGAGAAGGATTAAAAACTTCTGAGAAGGTAACCTTTCCTGCCAAAGTAAGTCTTTGATGACTAAAAGCTATCTTATCCCTAGTCACAGGGATCTTTGACTTCTCTGCATTGTACAAAATGGTAGAAATTAGTTTTAAAAATTATATTTATTTTTCACATATTATATGTGCACTTGTTATCTTCCTGAATAAAATGTAAGTTTCTAGAGGGCAGAAACTGTTTATTTTTGTCATTGTACACCTAGCACCTAACATGCCTTTATTCTTGAATCTTTTTATTTCCATTACTTTAGTGGCACTGTACTTTTTTTTCTCTTTTCTCTTTGCCCATGCCCTCTGTCTCTTTTACTGTTGCCTCACTTTTCTTATGGAACTTCAGCTTAACTAAAGGTCCCTTCCTAGATCTCACGTTTTTTCTGTATATTATTTTCCTTGATGATCTCATTAACTCCAGCAACTTCAGTTATAACCCCTATACAAATGATTCCCAAATTTGAATTTATATCCTTGACCTCCCATTGGAGTCCCATATTTGCAACTGCCCTCTGGGAATCTCCACCCACTACCTCAATCAATGTTCAAATGTTTAAAAATGTTTAAAACTGAACACATCATAGATCTGAATTTCCTCCTAATGTTTGTATTTCTGTTAATAAAAACATCTTCCTACTTACACTGGATCACAACGTTGAAATCATCTTGGGTTCTTCTCTTTCTTTCACCACGTACCTTTAATCAATTACCATGTCTTATTAATCTTACTCTCTAAAGTTCTCTCACATCTATCTCCTTCTCATGTCTCCTCATCTAAGGTCCTAATTGTTCTAGCCTCTCACTCATCCTTCATAATGTTGCCTAAATCAGTTTCCTATGTCCGTTTCCATTTCTATCCAGTCTCTAGTCAGCTGCAAAAGTGATCTACCTAAACTGCAGAGCTGAGCATGTCACTCCCATTCTCAGCAAACTCTAATGGCTCCTTACAACCTTCACAATCAAATCAAATTCTTTGTGTTTTACACAAAGCTTTTTTACAACCTGATTCCTTCTTATCTCTGTAGTCATTTTACATTTTATTCTGTGAGCCAGTAATGCTGGCCTCTTGACTTTTCTTCTTATAAGCACAGCATTTCATTTTCCTGAGATTGGATTATCCTTCTTCCTCACCTTTGAATCCAGGCTTCCTTGGCATCTTCAAGACTCATATGATATCCCAATTTTTGCAAGAGAAATTTGCTAGTCTCTTTATCCTCCTCCACTGCTATTACTGTTCCTATGAGATCATCGTTCTTTATCCTGCATGAATCTTCCATGTCTATAGCTGTTCAAAAGTTTTCCTCCATTAGAATGTGAGATCCTTGAGGGAGGGATCCATTTTTGTCTTTCTGCATATTGTCATCGTTTAGCACAGTAAACTCTTGATAAATGCTTGTTTACTGTCTGACATGGTTATATCACTGCTCTATTCAAATAATCTTCAGCTGGTCCTCAATACCCAATGAATAAAATACAAGCTTCTTGTCTTTGTCTTTAAGGGCCTCTTTGATATTTCTTTTCTTTTTCAACTACAAGATTATTATTAACTCCTAGAGACTATGTCCTATTTTGTATGTATCTTTGTGTCACCATAGAATTGCACACAGTATATCTTAATCATTTGTTAAACTGATTTTAAAGAAGGCTAGAAAAATAACTCTCTCCACACCATATTTATGATCCAAATACTGATAAACAAAGGAGAAAAAGAGACTCCTATCAAAAGGTAGCTAATATGGGTATAGTAGCATTCTAAGAAATGACTGCCTCTGCGCATTTTCTGATGTGTCCATGTTCTGGTAACACCTTTAAGTCAAAATCGCTTCATCTGTTAGATTGCAAGATTTATGGGGACAAGAACTTATTATGGGAGGCTTTGTCTCTCTAGCCTAATACTGTTTCTAGTAAATGATGGGTGTTTAGTTTGAATTGAATGAGAGGAAAAGCCATAACTTGGGAGTCAATTTTAAGGAAGTTGATTTCTGTAGACTTCTTTACTGTTAGAGTTGCTCTCGTTTCCCCCAGTTCTAGAGAAAAAGAGAGAATTGCTGCGCCTTTGGACATGGTTTTGTTCTACACTAGTCTGTCTATTTCTATTTCAGATATCATCAAAATTACCTTATCTCTAAAAAAGTGTGTGATACTATTAGATTTAATCTTTGGATTTAGTTTGTAGAATTTCTCTGCTGATTAGAAAGCCAGCCTTTCCCCAAGAATGGCCTAGGTCTACCCCACCTGACCTGGCAAAAGACATCTCCCCCTCTTCCTGAAAGTTCATCATGGGGAGATCTATTTGAATTTTTGAGGTTGCATTTAAAACATGCAAATACCTCTACAGTGTCAGTTAGTCATTCACACCATAACATCAAATTTCTTTTTGTTGTTCAGTCATATCAAACTCTTGAGAACCCCATTTTTCGATTTCTTGCCAAAGATACCAGAATAGTTTTCCATTTCTTTCTCCAGCTCTATTTGAAGATGAGGAAACTGAAGCAAACAGGGCTAAGTGACTTGCCCAAGGTCACACAGCTATTGAGTATCCAAGGCTGGATTTGAATTTAGGTCTTCCTGATTCCAGTGGAAGTGATGGAATTCCAGCTTAGCTATTTAAAACCCTAAAAGATAATGCTGTTGAAGTGCCACACTCAATATACCAGCAAACTGGTGAAACACAACAGTGACCACTGGATTGGAAAAACATCAGTTTATGTTTCAATCCTAAAGAGGGACAATGCCAAGGAATGTCCAAATTACCAAATAATTGAGCTCATTTCACACGCCAGCGAGGTTATGCTTAAGATTCTGCAAGCTAGGATTCAGTAATATATAAACTATAAGTACCAGAAGAACAGGTTGATTTTCAAAGAAGCAGAGGAACTAGGGACCAAATTGCCAACATTCACTGGATTTTTGAGAAAACAAGACAGTTCCAGAAAAAAACAAATAAACAAAAAAATCCCACAAACGTCTACTTCTGCTTAATTGGACTACACTAAAGTCTTTGACTCTGTGGACTAACAAAATGTGTCAAGTCCTCAGAGATGTAAGTGCCCTTATTGTCATCTGAGCCAAGAAGAAATAGAACATGAAATAACTGATTGATTTAAGATTGGAAAAGGAGTATAACAAAGTTGTATATTGTCACCTTATTTATTTAACTTATATGAAGAGCACATCACGTGAAATACAAGGTTGGATGAATCAAAAGCTTGAATTAAAATTGCTGGGGAAAATAACAATCTCAGATAGAAAGATGATACTACTCTGTTAGCAGAAAGTGAAAAGGAATTAAGGTGCTTCTTGATGAGAATGAAAGAGAAGAGTGTAAAAGCTGGCTTGAAGCTTGACAAACAAACAAAACCCCTAAAATCTTGGCCACTAGTTCCATCACTTCTTGGCAAATAGAGAAAAAAATGGAAGTAATGTGTGATTTTATATTCTTGAGCTTAAAGATCACTGAGGATGGTGACAGCAGCCTTGAAATTAAAAGATGTTTGTTTCTTAGAAGGAAAGATATGGCAAATCTGAACAGCAGAGACCACCTTGCTGACAAAGTCAGTATGGTCAAATCCATGGTTTCTCCAATAGCAGTGTTTGACTGCGAGAGTTGGACTACAAGGAAATTTATTGACACCTTCCCGGTATTGTGCTGGAGAAGACTTTTGAGAATCCTTGGATAGCAAGGAGGTCAAATCAGTCAATACTTTAAGCAATTAATTCAGACTGTTTACTGAGAGGTGAAATATTGAAACTGAAATTTAAATACTTTGGCCACATAATGAAAACACAGGACTCATTGGAAAAGACTGATGTTAGGAAAGGTTGAAAACAAAAGGAAAAGGGAATGGTAGAGGATGAGATGGATAGGTCGTATTATGAAAACAATGAGTATGAACTTGGGCAGACTTCAAGAGATAGTGGAGGATAGAAGGTGTGCTATGGTTCATATGAATCAAAAAGAGTTGGATATGACTGAAGGACTGAACAGTAACATCTTTTTGACTCCAAGCCCAGTGCTCTATCCACTGTGTCATCTAGCTGCCTGACATACAATTAGTTTTATCAGATACTTTATTCCTAATAACTAGCTGAGATGAATACCAAGTAAATGGAAATTTTGGTAAGGGTAAGTGGGGAGAGGTAATGGGCTTTTAGAGGAAAGCAGACCTGGATGGGAAAAAGAATAAATAAAGGGATGCAGAAAGGGAGGTGAGAGAATACCAAATTTCATGTATTTTTAAATTTTTTCTTTGGAAAATTTTATTTTCTTCTAATCCTGTGTTTCTATCTAAAATTTTTCCAGATAATGAGTTTTTCCCCTTTGCTTCTAGAAAATTAATTTTAACATCTGCAGGGGATGTAGAAGGAAGATTTGGACACACATACAAATGTGAAAAATAGCAATATTCCAACATATCTGCGTATTTGACTATGGCATGGTATCAGTAAATAAGAGAAGTTTTATATCATTCTAAAAAACTGATCTTTTTTTCTTGTCCTACATTCATTGATCATAAAGTTAGAAGGGAATTTAGAGGTTGTTTAGTCCTCCTACTCATGTTATAAATGAAAAAACTAGGGCCCAAGCATATTAATTTCTCAAGATCACAAAGATAGTTAGTACATGATCAGGGACAAGAATCCAAATTTCCTGACTTCTAGCGCATTGTCCTTTCCCTTTCCATCAGGCTGCTTCTGTTTTTGTTTTTGTTTTTTTAAATAATCTTCTTTTCCTTTATATTAGTTAAGAGAAATAAGCATATGTATTGCTTTAGCAATATTGCTATGAATTATTTATTCAAGGAATAACCAGCAAAGGCATGGTAGGGAAAATTGTCCATAAACCTTGCAAAGGATGCAAGTCAACCTACCATCAGACACACAATCATCATTAATTTTAATGAGATAGGGGAATGAGTAGTACAGCAGGAGGAGAATGTGTCTCCTTTTCCAACAAATGCGGCAGGCATGGGAGATTTTTACTACTGTGCTTAATCCATATCAGAGCCTGTCATCAATATCAGTAGACCTCATAATCATCATTAATTGATTCAAAGAAATAAATATATCTTTGCATATGCATTTTGCATAAGAAAGCAGCCTGGGCCTTGAGGAAGGGAGAGGCATTCTTTCAATGTGGCAGAGTTCTGCCTTTTTGGTCCTTTCTCACAGATTAGCAAAATTGAAAAGAGGAATTCTGAGGCTGTCCTTTAAATCCTCACCCTTACTTCAGGGCATTACAGTGCAAATTACTGATCTGGTGGTTGAAGTCTGACTCATCACTTTTAGGACTAATAGGAGAAACAGTGTTGGGGTAATCATCCAGTGCAGTTTAGAATATATAGTGAGAGAGAATATGCAAGCAAAGAGAATCCGTAAGAATAGATACTCAAGAAGCAATATATATGAAAGCTAATAAATAGAATCAAATATAAACTCCTCCGTTAGCTTTTAAAACCCTTTACCACCTTGCCCTAACCAATCCTTCTAGCCTCATTGGGTGTTATTCTCCCCTAGCACTCTGTGATTCAGCCAAACTGACCTTATCTTTATTGATCAGCATTTAGCATAGTGCCTGGCACATGTAGACTTTAATAAATGTGTGCTGCATTGCATTACATTGTGTTCTGTTGTATTGACCACACTCTTTCTCCCATCTCCCATCCCCATGCTTTTGCATTGGCTGTACCAAATGCATCAAATGCACAGGATCTATGCTCTCCTTATTTCTGCCTCATAGAATTTCACTCTTTTAAGTCACAGTTCAAGTACCTTCCTCTACATGAAGTTGTTTCTGGTTCAGCCCAGTGGTTAGTACCTTCCCTTCTAAACTACCTTGAATGTGAGTACTTTATATTTGCTCACTTTATATTTATGTCATACATGCTTATGAACTTAATGTTGCCTCGTTAAAATCGTAAGTTCCTTTTGATTATTGATCTGTACTTTGTAATTGTATCTCCAGTATCTAACACAGCACATAGTAGGTACTTCATAAATACTCTTTGTTATATGTATAGAGAGATACATAAATAAATACACAGAAATATAGAAGAATATAATATATAGAGTAAAGGTGGAAAAGAATAGCTAGACAATGCATTAGAAGAATAGTATATTTAGTTAGTCTATATGCATTTATTTGATGCTTACTATGTGCCAGGTACTGCTAAGTGCTGGGAATACAAGAAAAGGCAAAAAGGCCCTCAAGGACCTTCACAATATATTGGTATTTCCAGAACTAGGATTTAAAACAGGTTTTTTTGATTTAAAGTTCAATGTTCAGTCCATTCCATCATAGTGCTAAACTTGAGCCAGTTCCTTAGCCTCGATAGGCCTCAGGTTTGCTGTCTGTAAAATGAAAAGGTAGGCTGGGATGATCTGTAAGGGCCCTCCAGCTCTAACATTCTACAATTCTAGGATATAATCAGTTTTAGAATGTGACAACGACAAAATCTCCCCTTTTCTCTAGCTCTAACATTTTATAATTTGAAGGTATAACTGATTTTTTAATCAATATTCCAGGTTTATACATACATATAATCATGTATATATTTCAGAAACATAGCCTACGTATAATCCAACAAGTACTTATTAAGTATATTCAATATGCCAAGAACTGAATTAGACACTGGATATAAAAAGAGAAAAATGAAATAGTCTCTGACTTCGAGAAACTCATATTCATTTTAGGAAAATGACATCTACACATTTTAGTGAATATAGAATATATACAAAGAAAACACAAAGTTATTTTTTTCCCTCTTTCTGGCAGCTAGGGGGCCCAGAAAAGACCTCCTGAAGGAGGTGAGGCTTTAGCTGAAGCTTGAAAAGGACTACAGAGTGCCAGAGTCAGAGGTATAGAGGGAAAGAAGCCTAGGCATGCAGGCCAGAGTATGCAAATACATGAAGATGTCAGATAGAATGCATGTCATACATGAGAGATAGCATGTGAGGGAAGAAGGGATCATTATTGAAGTTTGGGAATGTGTTGTATTTCATTATGATGTCATCTATCAAAATTGTATCTGACACCAAGATGAGCCTTTGAAAAAGCATTCTAGGAAATCATTACTGAAAACAATGGTGTAGGGGCCAAATCAGGGCTCACAATCATAGAAAAGACATAGACAAATGTCTAAGATATGGAAAGGTTATAAAATTTACTCTTAAGAAATTTTGAGGGGAGGAGCCAAGATGGTGGAGTAGAAAGATACACATATGCTAGCTCCTAACCCACAGCCCATAAAATACCTGTAAGAGGAGCCCCCAATGAATTCTGGAGCAGCAAAAGCTGCACAGCAACAGAATGGAGGAGATTTCTGTTCCAGAGAGCCCTGAAAAACTGACAGCAAAGGTCTGTTGTGCACCGGACCCAGAGCGGAGTCCAACCCTGCCTTGTCCGCATGGCACTAAGAGGAGCAGATCCAAGCAGGCATCAGGGACGGAATCTGCAGCAGCCAAGCAGGTCCATCCACCCACAGACACCAGAGGTCAGTGAGAGGGCCTTTTCAGCTTACCAGGAGGGGAACAGGATGTCTCCATAACTCAGGCACCCTTGGGAGGCAGAAGCAGAGGCAGCAATGGACAGGGGCTCCCAAAGCAGACAGGAGCTCTGATCCATTGTTGAAGATCTACATATAAACCCCCTGAGGGAACTGAGCCCTGTGTGGCTGCCCTACCCCCATCTGAGCATCTGAACTTAATCTCACACTGAATGGCAGCCCCGCCCTCCCTGAAAGTCCTGAGGCTGGGAAGCAGCATTTGAATCTCAGACCCCAAGCACTAGCTGGGTGGAACTGGAGGCAAGGTGGGTGTGGTGAGGAAACTCAGAAGTCAAGTAACTGACTGAGAAAAGGCCTAGAAAAGGGAAAAAAAATAAGAGCATAGAAGGTTACTTTCTTGGTGAACAGATAGCTCTTCCCATCCTTTCTGATGAGGAAGAACAAAGCTTACCATCAGGGAAAGACATAGAAATCAAGGCTTGTGTATCCTAAATATCCAAAATAAATATTCAATGGGCTCGGGACATGGAAGAGCTCAAAAAGGATTTTGAAAATCAAGTGAGAGAGGTGGAGGAAAAACTAGGAAGAGAAATGAGAGAGATGCAAGAAAAGCATGAAAAGCAGGTCAATACCTTGCTAAAGGAGACCCAAAAAATGCTGAAGAAAATAACACCTTGAAAAATAGGCTGACTCAATTGGCAAAAGACGTTCAAAAAGCCAATAAGGAGAAGAATGCTTTCAAAAGCAGAATTAGCCAAATGGAAAAGGAAGTTCAAAAGCTTACTGAAGAAAATAGTTCTTTCAAAATTAGAATGGAACAGATGGAGGCTAATGACTTTATAAGAAACTAAGAAATCACCGAACAAAACCAAAAGAATGAAAAAATGGAAGATAATGTGAAATATCTCCTTGGAAAAACAACTGACCTGGAAAATAGATCCAGGAGAGACAATTTAAAAATTATGGGACCACCTGAAAGCCATGATCAAAAAAAAGAGCCTAGACATCATCTTTCATGAATTTATCAAGGAAAACTTCCCTGATATTCTAGAACCAGAAGGCAAAATAAGTATTCAAGGACTCCACCCATAACCGCCTGAAAGAGATCCAAAAAAAAAGAAACTCCTAGGAACATTGTGGCCAAATTCCAGAGTTCCCTGGTCAAAGAGAAAATATTGCAAGCCGCTAGAAAGAAACAATTCAAATATTGTGGAAATACAATCAGGATAACACAAGATCTAGCAGCTTCTACATTAAGGGATAGAAGGGCATGGAATATGATATCCCAGAAGTCAAAGGAACTAGGACTCAAACCAAGAATCACCTACCCAGCAAAACTGAGTATAATATTTCAGGGGAAAAAGTGGTCTTTCAATGAAATTGAGGACTTTCAAGCATTCTTGGTGAAAAGACCAGAGCTGAAAAGGAAATTTGACTTTCAAGCACAAGAATGAAGAGAAGCATGAAAAGGTAAATAGCAAAGAGAAGTCATAAGGGACTTACTAAAGTTGAACTGTTTACATTCCTACATGGAAAGACAACATTTGTAACTCTTGAAACTTTTCAGTATCTGGGTAGTTGGTGGGATTACACACACACACAGACACACACACACACTCACACACATACATATGTGCATGCACACACAGAGACAGAGAACATAGAGTGAATTGAATAGGTTGGGATCATATCTTAAAAAAATGAAGTTAAGGGGTAAGAGAGAAATATATTGGGAGGAGAGAGGGAGAAATGGAATGGGGCAAATTATCTCTCATAGAAGAGGCAGGCAGGAGACTTTTTAGTGGAGGGAAAAAGAGGGGAGCTGAGAGGAAAACATGAAGTTTACTCTCATCACATTTGACTAAAGGAAGGAATAAAATGCACACTCATTCTGGTATGAAAACCTATCTTACAATACAGGAAAGTGGGGGAGAAGGGGATAAGCAGGGTGAGAAGGATGATGGCAGGGAGGGCAATGGGAGGAGGGAGCAATTTGTAATTAGCACTCTTGAGGAGGGACAGGACCAAAAGAGAGAACAGAAGCAATGGGAGGCAGGATAGGATGGAGGGAAATATAGTTAGTCTTACACAACACGACTATTATGGAAGTCATTTGCAAAACTACACAGATATGGCCTATATTGAATTGCCTGTCTTCCCAAAGGGAATGGTTGGGGAGGGAGGGATGGGGAGAAGTTGGAAGTCAAAGTTTTAGGAACAACTGTTGAGTATTGTTCTTGCTACTAGGAAATAAGAAGTACAGGTAATGGGGAATAGAAAGTTATCTGACCCTACAGGACAAAAGAGAAGATGGGGACAAGGAAAGGGAGGGATGATAGAAGAGAGGGCAGATTGGTGATAGGGGCAATTAGAATGCTCAGGGTATTGGGGTGGGGGGAGGGGACAAACGGGGAGAAAATTTGGAACCCAAAATTTTGTGAAAATGAATGTAAAAAAGTTGAATAAATAAATTTAAAAAAAAAGAAATTTTGGCAAAATACATTTCGTTGATTTCTAAGTAAACAAAATGAAAGCATCCAACATTTGATTTTTTTTTAAATTGTCATCAGAGAAAAGTCATTCATATTGAATTTTTCATATTTTATCTAGTCATAAACTATCTCATATATTCCATGGCCCTTAGTTCCCTCCTAACACACACCCAGTCAATCTGCAAGTTCTGGTTTGATACCCACTGTACGCTCAGTGTTGAATCTTGACACTGTAGATGAAAGGACTTACAATTTAATTGTAACAAGTACAAAAACAAGATGTCACAAAATGATTCACAAATAATAAATGATAGTGACATTAAGCTCTCTGACCTTAGAGGAGAAAGACAACACTATGGACTGGGAAGAGCTCAAGAATTTGAGCAGGGACCTTTCTAGTTTTGTTGTGATGGAAAACGTCAGGTCTGGCCCTAATACTTAAACTGCGTGACCATGCACAAATCACCTACTATCTTTGCATTTGAGTTTCTTCATCTGAAAAGTGGAGTTAATAATTATTAAATTACCTCTCTCAAAGGGCTATTTATAAATTTTAATGAAATAATAAACATGTGAATCCTACTCCTCTGCATCATCCTGGTATGGAGATAACCTTGGTTCTTACAAGCTATGCCAGTGGAAAAAAAAATTGACAGTCCATCCTTGAAAAAGACTATGTTTGCAGCTCTGGGAGCAGCCTAGATAAGTATGGAGAGTCTCATTATCAGAAGGTTGGCAACAGGATTATTGTGTTTTGGCTATAGTAGCCTATTTTTATAATTGTTATTTCCAACTTTCTCTTCCCTATTTAAGCAATTTTTTTCCCCACTATTACTTTCTACACTCCCCCTGCCCCCCCTTTTATTTCTTTTCAAGTCTTTTTTTGCTGTCAGCACGATGGAAACAGTATTAGATTTATAATCAGCAAACCTGGATTTGAATCCTGATCCTAACACTGATTAGCTGTATTAGCCTGAGAAAGCCATTTATCCTGTCCATGACTTGGTTTTCTTATCTGTAAAATAGAGTTAATAATACTTACACTACCCACTTCAGTGTTGTAAATAAAGTGTTTTTAAAGTGCCACATAAAAGTAAATTACTATAACTACTACTACTGACTAGTATAGTAAATTACTGTATTTGTACTGCATATTATATTTGTAAATATTCTTAATTTCCTTTCTTTGACACATGCTCTTTCTTCTTCTAACTATCTCTATCCTACTTTACTTTCCCTCCAATCCATCCCTTTCTTTTCTCTAGAACTATCATCCTGGTATCCTGATTCTGTCTCCAATTCCGGAAGGCCCTGGTCTTCAAAGGTGATGTTTTTCTAGCATTTCCTGATGAACAGCCTTTTAAATCTGCTTTATGCCCATGGACTGCTCCATCACAGACCACCAGAGAACTCTCCTGGTAGCTGTGATAATGAGAAAAGCAATTTTTATTCTTTTGTAATATTCTAGTAGAAACAGTCAGATGAATTAATCCTTGTTTATTCTCATCTTGGGTTTTGAGAATGAATTTTTTGTTCTTATTTCGCTTCCCATTACAATTTTAGTCACACGCACACACAATGAGTTTTTTGTTGTTGTGGTTAAGAATTGGAATGCAGAATACGTTCTGTGAATTATGAAAGCAATTCACTGTAGCCAGTGTGACTATTTTCTCCAGTAACAACAAAACCTGACAACTGCCCAAAGCAAACACCAGCCATTGAATCTCTTGACTCAGAAGTGCCTGTCTTCTCTTTAGGGACTCTGGTCTCATTTCAAGGGTGATTGGGATAGAAAATGCAGATGCTATAGTAGTGTTTACCAAGCCTGGCAAGGGAAAAAATCCTCTATAGTATGTCGTATATTAGAGCTTATGTGCACGTACACACACACACACACACACACTCACCAGGTTCTAAGCCACTAGCCAGTGTTTCATTAACAAAATTTAAGTAGCAAAATACTATTTCTGCATGCTGTAGTGACCTTTGAAAGATATAGTAAATATGTGGTATCCTATGCCTTTATAATATATAGTATTAAGAACATTAGAGGTATATTCAGGAGGACAGGGTTATAGCTAGAGATTTGAAGGAGTCCTGAGAGACCACCTAGTCTAATCTCTCATTTTACAAATGAATAAACAGGCTCAGGGTCACAAAACGACTTATCTAAGGTTACTTAGAATTCGAACACAAGTCATCTGATTCCATAGTCATTGTTTTTTCCCATCATATCATGTGTAAGTTAGGTATGTGTGTTGTCCAGTAAACATGTCTCATGGGTTGCATGGATAGATGTGATCTAGGATTTGGCCCACTCTGGGGAGAGAAGGGCAGAGGTGAAGTCCCACATGCAAGCCTCTTCTTTGTCCCAGTTCTGCCAGGATTTGTTGGATGACGTTTGGTAAATCTCAGAGTCACTGGGCCTCAGTTAACCTTACTAAACTTTAAGCCTCTCTTTGGAATAAGGAAGGAGTTACAATAAGGAAGCAGAATGATGAAATAATAATTTACAATCATTAATTATCTTTTTCACAAGAACTCTGTAAAAGAGGCATTTCAAATATTATTTTCTCCATTCTTACAATTTAGGAAACTGAGACTAAGAGAGCTCAATGTCTTGCCAAAAATCTCACAACTAAGAAATGTAAGATCCAGGATTTCAATCCAGAATCCTTGCTGACTTCAAATCCAGGATTTTTTCTACTTTGCTATGTTGCCTTTTTATATAATTGATGTTTTAATGGTAAAATAAACCTTTTAAGTTGTAAAAAACCTAACAGAATAAATTCACCTGAATCAATTAATAATTGGCAAACATTTATTAATCATCTACTTCATGCCAGGCATGGTGCTATGTGCACAAAGACAAAAATGAATGACTGTGATACTTGAGGACAGGGATTCTCATTAAGACTTTGACCTTCCTGACAGCCAGAATTATTTTTTGCTTTTCTTTGGGTCCCCAGTGCTTAACAGAGTCCTTGCCATATGGTAGAAACTTAATAGATCCTTATTGACTGTGACTGATCTGAGGATATTACACTTTACAAGACAGTCATGTCTATTTAGAAATATGTATAGAAAAATTATATGTGTACACAAACATACACACACTGAGAGAGACAGAGATAGAGAGAGAGACAGAGACAGAGAGAGAGACAGAGAGACAGAGAGACGGAGGGGTGGGGGGAGAGGAGAGGAGAGACGGGGGTCGGGGGGAGAGAGAGAGACAACCAGGAAAACAGGAAAGGTTTCATGGAGAAGCAGGTGCTTAAGTTTTAATAAATGCTTGATCATTGGTTGAGAAAAGGAGAAGAAGGAGAAGCAAGGTGAAGGTAAAGGGATAATACATTCCAGGGATAGGGGCAGAGCAGTGTGATGTGTGCATGTGCTTTGTTTGATTAAACATTCATTATAAGAGAAAGCTTTCATATTTTTTGGAGGATACTTAGGAAGTGAATCTGGGTGGGTAGTGATAGGATAGGGGATAGGAACTAGATCTGTGAAGTCACTGATACAGACTGAATCCAAATGAATAAAGTCCCTTTAAAAATTCAGGTTGGTGCCTTTTCTGAAACTTATATTCTTAGATACTTATCTAGGCAAGTGAGAGGCTAAATGATGTGTCCATCCCCTTTACCTTCCCCTCCATAAAAAAACCAAAAACAAAACTGCCTTGTATTTCTTTTCTATATATTTTGTTGTTCAGTTGCTTTTCAGTCATATTAGACTTTTTGTCACCCATTTTGGGGTTTTCTTGGCAGAGATACTGGAATGGTTTGCCATTTTCTTCTCCAACTGATTTTTACAGATGAGGAAATTGAGGTAAACAGGGATAAGTGACTTGCCCAGGGTCATACAGCTTGCAAGTGTCTGAGGTCATATTTGAACCCAGATGAGTCTTCCTGATTCCAAACTGATACTCTCTCCACTATGTCACCTCGCTGTCCCATGTATTTTATACATACTTATAAATAGACATGTTGTGTCTTTCATAGAATGTAAACTACTGGAGAATGTTAGGGAGGGCCTGGCATACAGTAAGTGATTACTAAATATTTCTTTATTGGTTAACTGTGAAAATTTGTTTTATAGAATTTAAAGGTTTCTTTTCCTGGTAAAACCTCAACTATATAAACCCAAGGAGGGAAAGAGAGAGAGAGAGAGAGAGAGAGAGAGAGAGAGAGAGAGAGAGAGAGAGAGAGAGAGAGAGAGAGAGAGAAGAGGAAGAAGGAACAGGAGGAGGGGGAGGGGGAAGGAAAAAAGAAATGATAGAAGGAATGTACATAGTAGAAATAAATAATTTTCTATGTAAAAGTTTTCAGTAGAGTTGGACTGAACTCCCTTGAGCAAGTGATACATCCTGCCTCCCAGCCCAGCTGATTAAAGCAAAGAAGGTGAGGTTAATAGAGACAAGGTGTTAATGTGTTAAAGGAAGTTCAAAGATGGGTTTTTACTGTAATTTCCTTATGTATGAAATGTGAAGTCCTTTTCTGATGGAATTCAGGGGGCAGTGTGATGCTGGCTAGTAAAAAATAGATATGCCCCATTGGCCTTTATAAAGTTGGCTTGCCAACTCTGGAAATCTCAAGAGTCAAGAATCATTTTCAAAGAATGTGGCCTCTGGCAGTCTATAGGAAAGCCAACTGAGAAGTAAGAACTCAATACATACATACATACATACATACATATATGTATGTGTATAGATAGATATTCATTAAATACATGCCAAATTGCATTTAAAAATTTAGTATTCATTAAAAAATTAAATTCCAAATTCTCTTCTCCCCCTCATACCCCTATCCCACCTCTTGAAAAAGCAAGCAATATATTAGTTATACATCTGAGGTTATACAAAACATTTTCTTATTAGCCCTGTTGCAAAAGAAAACACACAAAAACCCAAGAAAAATAAAGAAAGTGAAAAAAGTATGTTTTAATCTGCACTCAGAGTTCATCAGTACTCTCTGTGGAGGTAGATAGCATTATATTTTTTTATCATGGGTACGTTTGGAGTTGTCTTGTATCTTTGTCTTGATCAGAATAGCTGTCTTTCACAGATGATCATCAGCAAAATATTACAGTTTCTATGTATGATGTTCTCCTGTTCTACTTGCTTCACTTTGTACCAGAATAACTCAGCTTTTGAGAAGAAACTGCTCTTTTCCCTTCTCCTTAGGCCTCTATTAGAAGGTGTTAGGGAAAGCAGGGTGTCTTTTCTCCTCTGTCTTTATCAGTCATGATGCTTTGGATAGCCCCCATCTTGACCACCATTTCCCACTCTTCTCCATTCTTTCCCAGACTATCTCTTTTGCACTGACCATACTGTTCTCTCTGTCCTATCTTGAGCTTTTGGTGAACCAACTCAACTCTCTATTATCCTGTCTTTAACCTTTGGCCCATCTCTGAGCATACCTTGCCAAATCCCAACTCTGGGCTACTCCCACCATCCACTTCTTTTAATTCTATACACATGCTGGTGAATAAAGTTGGAGGATATAGCAAAGCTGTACTGAATGGGCTCACCACAAATTTATCTCATTAATCTCAACTAGTTCCTAACTATATCAAAGCAGACATTCCATTCCTTCCTAATTGACTCACTATTCCACTGCTATATAGAAAAATATTTCTGAAACTGCATATTTGCACCAGATTGTTACCCAGTCAGAACTGTCTTTTTTTCACCTTTTCTTCTCAAATGGGTTTTTAGGCTTAAAGCCATGAGTCATGTTTGTAGTCAGGGCCATCTTGACTATTTTGATCAATCAATTCAGTTTAAAAAAATCCATCAAACATCTGTTTTGTTTACTGAGTGCTATTTTTGTGAACAATATTCCAAGCAAATTGATGAGGAAACACACTTCCTTCTATTAGGTAGAGAGAAGTAAGGCACTAAGGGAATGGAATGTTTCATACATTGTCAGGTGTGGGCACTTTGAGATTTGCTTTGTGTACCTGTTACTTTTTTTTCTCTTTGTTTAAGGGAAGTTTCTATGGGACAGGACAGGGAAGGCTTCCTAGGAAGAAATCATGATATGAAAAAAGATCAAGAAAAAAATCTTTAAAATATTCTAGGCAAAACAGTAAAAATCTTTAATTATATAGATAGCCTACATGTATGCTGCATAGATCATAACTTTGTGGCTGAAAGGGGCCTCATTTATATAAACTTCCTTATCTTCCAGATAAGGAAATTAAGGTCCAAGGTGTTGAAACCATTTTCTCAGAGGCATGCAATTAATAACTGAATAAGATTTGAATTCATGGCCTCTAACTTCAAACTAGGGCATTTTCTTTTGTTTCATTGCCTCTCAGATATAATAATAGTAAAAGGAAACATTTATTAAATTCCTACTTTTTTAATAATGACTAATGTTTATACAATACTCTAAGATGACCTCATTTGCTCCTCACAGCAATCCTTTAGAGGCAGGTGCTATTTTAATTCTCATTTCACAGACAAGGAAACTGAAATTGAGAGAGATTAGTAACCTGTGGACGTACATATACCTAGCAAATGCCCAAAGTGTTATTTAAATCCTGTTCTTCCTAATAGTAGGTCTAGAACTTTCTCCAAAACACCATATATTTTGCCTCCAATATCTATTGATTTGCTGGTTATATTTTAAGGGACACTAGACATCACTAATCCATCCACCTCATTTTATAATGATGGAAGTAGGATCCCCAGAGTCAAAGTAACTTAAGGTTACTAGTTTGTGGTAGCACTAGGATTTGAACTTGGGTCTTCTACTTCTAAATCCATTGTTATTTCCTGCAATACTACACTGCCTTTCCACTTTATCCACATTTTGGGGGGGAGGGATGGCTAGATTTTTATCAGCATCTATTGTGTTTTAATTTTGTAGTGAACAGAGAATGATGGATGACTACATGCATTCATAGTAAATATTTGGAGGTTTATAAAGTGTTTTACATGAATAATCATATTTTAATCCTTATAACAACTCTTTTGAAGTAAGTACAATTGGCATTACTATCATCCCCATTTTACAGATAAAGAAACAGAATGGGATGCCAAGCATCTTGCCCAGATTCACTGCATTATGAAAGGAGAGAGGCAGGATTTGAACGTATTTCTCCTTTATTTCAAGTCCATCATACCATATTCCAGCCATTTTCTGTAGGAGTGAAAAATCAAGGACAGGAGCCTCAGAAGGGAGAAGTGACTTGGAAAGATGACAAAAGAATTCTGTCTTTTTTTTTCAATATGCTAAATGAAGCATTCAGGCCATTACCAAAGCTATTGGATCAGGAACTGACAACATTACCCAGAGAAGGGCGATGGCCCGTCTCTGCCATGGCTATCCCAGAACAAATCCCTGATTACTGGGCCTCGTCATTTGCTCTCTCAACCATGTGGCCATATTTATCTGACCCAGCCCTAGATTTGAGTAAACATGCACACTACAGAACTATTATATGCAAATCACTGAGAAACATGGAGTGATTAAAAACACTGTCATATTTTTTAATGCTTCTGATAGAAGGCAATCAATCTATAGTGAGGGCATCAATTTGATTTTATCATAAAATAAAAACAAGAGTTAATATGACAAGGTCCTTTATTAGGGATTTGGCAATGAATTGTAGATCTCTGTGAAAATGACTGCCAATAGAACACTTTTATAGAATAATCTTTTTTGGTTTGGGTTTTATGTGTTGTGTTTAAAAATAACATGCCTGGTGGAGAATGTATGTCGGCATCATATCTGTATTGATTTTTATTCTTCCTGCAATGAATGTGAATATAAAGGAAACCTTGACCTTCTTAATAGAAGTTTCTTTTGTTTGCAAAGGCTAGCACTAGGCTACTCTGTAGGAGGTTTCAGTATGCCTTCAACAGAAAAAAGCCTCAACATTTTCTGCTAGAAATTCAGAAAACTCTTTCATTTTTCTTTCTTTAAATATAAACTCTATATAACTTCTGTCAAAAAGTGAAGAAAAGCCCAGTGGGTACCTGTGCTTATAGCAGTATTTCTCCAGCCGAGAATATGAATGTGTATTCATAAGCATTATGCCCAGTGACACGGGAGGAGGCGGGAAAGGAGAATCACTATTTCATTCTGATCACATCAATAGGGAGCTTGCATCTTTACACTGTTCTCCCTCATGGTGTGTGCGTGCGTGTGTGTGTGTGTGTGTGTGTGTGTGTGTGTGTGTTTGCATAAGAACAGCAGGTTGGACATTTACTTGGGAGTCAAATCACAATTACTGCTTCTGAGAGAGAGCCAGAGGGATGAGAGAAAGGATAGAAAAGGAAGAGAGAGAAGAAGAGGGGGATGGACAAAGGGAGAGAGGGGAGACAAAAACAGATGGAGAGTCAAACTTGTGAGAGATGTCAGTGTTTAAGATAATAATTAATAAGAATAACTACCATTTATACAGCAATTACTATGTGCCAGGCTAAACTACACTAAACACACCACAATTAATATCGCATTTGAGATGATATTTGAGATTAAAAAACCATTAAGACCTTTTACTAGGTCATAGAAGAAATCATCAATGACCTCATGATCATTATGAGACAAAAATTGAATCCCTACTAATAACTAATATTTCTATAGCCCTTTAATGTTTATAAAGCTTGCTCTAAAGTATGTATTTAATATTGGTTTATATATTTGTCTATATTTTATATGTATATAAACTCTCACATATATGTGTATGGATATATATATAAATGTATATACATATATACACATACATATGCATATACACACATTTGATTCACCTCTACCTGGACAGAACAAATCTTAAGAGTATTGGAGAAAGTTCCAGTCTTAGGACCGAAATCTTGGGTTCAGTTGTTGGCTATGTGCCTCTGGGCAAGCCATAGTCTCTGAGGCTTCGTTTTCACATTTACAGATTGGATACCTACCCTACATAGCTCAGAGGGTTGTTGAGGAGAGAGATTTAAAACTTCAGGTAATCTATAAATGGGAGCTATTATTGCCTTTAATTGTTTTTTTTGTTTTATGAGAATCTTTTCTGTTGTATAAACTGCTTTGTAGCAGAAATATTCTGCAGTAAACCTCTCTCTCTCTCTCTCTCTCTCTCTCTCTCTCTCTCTCTCTCTCTCTCTCTCTTCACCAGACAGGTTGACCTATCCTGGAATCTCTCCTACTTATCAACATCCATGACTGTGGTACACTTCAACATGTTGTCTCTGTTGAGATCTGAATAGGACAGAACACAACAGAATTTCATCTCTTTATTCTTAGAAGCTATGCCTCTCTATGCAGTCCAAGACTACATTAGTAGGGTCTTTTTGTTGGTTTTTTAAACTTATATTGAGTTTACAGTTTCCTAAACCCCTCCCCCTCATTCTTTTCAAACAAACTGCCATCTCACTGTGCCTTCCCAATCAGTACCTGTCAATCTGGTTTTTGTCATCTAAGTGCAAAACAAACACATATAGATGTTTTAAAAAACAACAATAACAGCAACAAAAAACTTATGCAGAAGAATGATGAGAAATTGTGAGCAATATTACCTTAAAATAAAAAAGAGTAGAGGGTAAAATAAGTTTAAACATACTTTGTTTACAAATGAGCAATGTTTTATTGATGGCAAATAAGGATATAAAGCTAGATCTTTAGGAGGACAAGAACCAGAAGAAAATGTAAATTATCTTCTGGTTATTCAATTGTTTCAGACCTGTCTGACTCTTCATGACCCCATTCAGGGTTTTCTTGGTAAAGTACTGGAGTAGTTTTCCATTTCCTTCTCCAGCTCATTTTACAGATGAGGAAACTGAGGCAACCAGGGTTAAATGACTTGCCCAGGGTCACACAGCTAGCAAACATCTGAGGCAAGATTTGAACTCTGATCTTCCTGACTTCAGGCCTGGTGTTCTATCTACTGCACCACCTAGCTGCCCCAAGAAGGACAAGAAACAGAAGAAAATGTGAATAATCTACAGATTCTTAAAACCACTATTTTCATCATTAAGTAAAATAGAATTACCACACTTGGATTCTAACAGCACAGTCCCAGATGTGCTTATATAGGTGATAGCATAAGTATATGGAGCAGAAAAATAGGCAAAACGATTGAATGTAACTGAATTTATGTAGAGGAGATCTGTGCCAAAGGTAACACAGTGAGATCTTGGAATATTTTATATACAAGCATTCTAAGGATTGGATGACATTAAAGGGATGGAAAAATATATCACATATCAATATATCAATACCAAAAGGAAATTGAGAAAAATAAAATTAATGACTTGTTTACTTTCAAGTCTATATAAAATTTCTATAAGAGCTGATTATATACATTGAATTCAATGAGTGTGGGAGTGGGGAACAGGCAGACATTTTCAAAGAGTATTACCACAGTAGATCAAATCTTTACCGTCACTCGGTTGTGTGTGTTCATCCTTCGTTGCCAAAGAAGACCATGCCATCAGAGAAATAATGACATGACTTGCACTTGACTTTGTTTTGAGTGAGGGAGGACTGTGCAGGTCACCAGCCTCACTTCTCCTCCAGAGTTATCTGAATCCAGTGACCAGATATTCATCAGGATGACTGGAGATGATCCAGAATGAGTCAATTGAGGTTAAGTGACTTGCCCAAAGTCACACAGCTAGTGAGTGTCAAGTGTCTGAGGGGAGATTTGAACTCAGGTCCTCCTGACTCATGCACTGGTTACTCAAAAGAAGAAAGAAATAGGACCTTACTGTGCTAATTATTTGTTGGCTATATATGGATATGTATTATATACATACATCTCTCTGTTTCTCTGTATCTCCCCCTCCCCTTCCACTCTATATGTAAAAGCATTTGAGTCACTAGAGCAAAATGTTAGTTTAAAGACTCTTTTCCAGCAATGTATTTCCCAGAAAGGATCAAAATTACTAAAAAATATTGTAACATATCACAGCATTCATAACTTTGTCAAAAAAAAGCCTTCTGGTCTTTAATATCAAGTGAGGCATAATACAATAACTTGTGAATGTGTCATGGAGAAGGTTTAGTACAGAATCCAAGGTGAGAGATTCCCCAAGTAAGGTGAAGTCCTCCAGCTACTCCTATTTCCAGATGACATCTTGCTTTAACACTGAAAAGTGCAGAACCTCCTCAAAGAGTTTTAGATGCTCAAAAGAGTTTGGTCTAATCCACAAGGTAATTGGAATGACACACTGTAAAAGCTCATCCATCCAAAAATGTACTGGAGCCAACTAAAACACTCTCACGGAAGCTGATTGTTAAATGTCCTGTGTGAGCATTTGTACCTTAAAAAAATCGGTAAATGCTACAAATCATGGCCTGATTTGTTAATTATATGGACTTAAGAAAGTGAAAGGAAAATGTTAGAAATATAGATTAAATTTAATTGGGTCAATTTTACATTTTATTTTTGTGGAGTACTGATTCGTTCATATTTCCGTGTATATATCTTATAAAGAGTAAAATAGACAATGATTTGGGACCAGAATTAAACAGGCATTAGAGATCAGGTGGATTGTCTTTGGAAAATTACAAAGCTCTTTTAGTTACTGAAATTTCTCCTAAAACAAAGACGCATTAAAAAATATTAGTATTCTACCAGAGTTGTTGTATGACTTCACGTCCAAGAATTCTATAGCATCTAAAGATTAAAAATACCATTACAGAGGAGGTGATGTTGGGCCCAAGTTGGCAGTAACACATAGCAAATTAAGAGCCATGAAAAATATAGTAAATAATGCCATCAAAAAAGAGATAATACTCAGAGCAAGAACTATGGAGTTGGGATGCAGAGAGAAGCAAACTATTTTCTTTTTAGCTTTACTTTGTTTTGCTTTCTCTCTCTCGTGATTTCTCCCATTCATTATAATTCTTCTATACAACATGTCGAATGTGAAAATGCATTTAATAGGAATGTATGTGTAGAGCCTGACTGCATGACTTCTTGGGGAGAAAGCAGGGAGGGAGGGGGAGAAAATTTAAAACTTATGGAAGGGAGTATTGAAAACTATAAATAAATTATATATTATAAATAAATTGGGAAAAAGGGTATTACTGAAAAAGATGATATGGTCATACAGCCAGAGCAAGAGAGAATTAATGGCTAGAGCCTATATGCTCCCTAGATATCTTTATATCAGGAAAAATTAAGGAAGACCCCCTAGCACTCTGGAGTGACTCTCTAAAATGAATTTTTAGGAGGACAGAGATGGATGGTTATGGAAAGCTTTGGATCTACATCATTGGAGAGAAAACCCACATCATTGAGATCATATTTTTTTTGAGTATGAAGGCTTACAAAATGCTTTTGTCATAATAAGCCCATGAAATAGCTTGTGCAAGTATACGTTGCAGTTTGGCATAAAGAAACCCCTGATAATGTGACTGCAACCTACTTTTCTTGGTTGATTTTGCAATACTCCTCTTCCCACGTTCTGTGTTTTGGCCTACTTGGGCTACTTGTTAGCCTTTATAAACAACATTTCAGCCCTGACTGGGTATCTTTGCTCAGAATGTCATTGTGTTTGGTATTCTCACACTCCTACCCTCCTTGGTGGAGTCCCCAACTTTCTTCAAAGCTCAGCTCTAGCATAATCTCACACACAAGGTCTTTCCTTGTAGTCATCAGTTAATATTGCTTCCTAACCCTATAAATAACTTGGCATTTTATTTCGAATTCACAAAAAAGTAATTAAAAATAAGAATTTGCTTCTCCATAAATAAAACAGTATCTATGTGTCTGTTCTTTTCCTTCTGTTGAATGTAAAATCTAGGAAGGACTTGTTTTCATTTTTTTTTTAAATTTTGGTCCTAGTGCTGGTCTTTATGTTCTATGTCTGTTAAGTACTTAATAAATTATAATACCTAGCATTTATATAGGGCTTTAAGGTTTGCTAAGTGCTTCATGTGTGTTATTTTATATTATCCTCACAACAACCCTGGAAATTAGGTGCTATTATCTCCATTTTGCAGATGAAGAAACTGAGGCAAACAGAGGTTGTGACTTGCCTAGGGTCACACAGCTAGTAAGTGTTTGTGGCTGAATTTAATCTCAGAAATTCCTACTTCAAGTCTAGTTCCTTATCCACTGGGTTGCCTCTGTTTGTTAAGTGAAATTGGATTAATATTCCCATTTTACAGATGAAGAAATTTGAGTCATAGAAATAATAAGTTCATGGTCACATAGCCTGCCAATGTCATAGCCAGAACTAGAATGAGAAATCTCTAAGTCTAAGTTCTTTGTACTTTACTGCCGTATTAATAGAACTATTTTTAATATTTCAGATGGTACCTAGTAAATTTCAATCATTCTGTCTGGTGGTGGGGGTTGGGGGTGAATCATAGTTTGAAGAATAACACTTGGCATTTATGCTGCCCAGGATAATTATTTATGAGGTCATCTTTAAAACAGCCCCTGCAGTGACATAATTAATAGTATAGTAGTAAAGTAGTGCTCAAAATGATGAAACTAAGGTTAAGTGACTGGCCTGTGGCAACTTAGTAAGTCAAGGGTATAACTGCTTCAAAGTCATGGGAAGACAACTATAAAATACCAGGATGCATACCTTCCTGTGCTCATTTTATTCATCTATCTGATCTGGATGTGGGTTTAGAAGTGTTTTAAGTGTTTTACTTAAAGAGAAACCCCAGTACATGAAAAGAAATCTCTTAAAGAGATACCAGTACATTAAAGTACTTCTTAAATGGTCAGATTTATTCTACCGTTAGAAGCAAGATGATTTAGTAATAGTCTATTCCTGACTGCAAACCCAAGGGAGTCTAGAGAGCTGGGATAGCATGAATAATAAGAACTAATATTTATATAGAGCATTAAGATTTACAAAATGATTTGCATATATTAACTCTAATTTTGATCCTCTCTTCAATGCTGGGAGTTAGTTACTATTATTATCTTCATTTTATAGATGAGGAAACTGAGACTGACAGAGGTTAAATGACCTGCCTAGGTGGTCACATAACTAATAAGTGACTAAGTTTATTGCCAAGGCAATAAACACAGCACCTATAGTGACTATGAATATGCCAATGTGATTCTGAATTGCAAAGTATAACAGATTCTCCATACAGAAGGCAGAAGTAAAATATTCAGAAACCAGAAAGCCACATCCCAATACCAGAAAGCCAAATCCATCATAGTAACCAAGAAGTCAGTACACATTAGCACTACAGGGGCCAAAGCCATTCGCAAGTTTGCCCCCTGTAGGTGGCCTTCCCACAAGCAAACACTCACAAGACTAGCTGTGCTTGTCTTTGTCCTTTCTCCTCTGCCCCTAACTTCTCTGACCAACTTCCTCCCAGTTCTGCTCCACCCTTCCTGTTCCACCCATGCAGCAAGTTCCTCCCAATACATGTGACTTAAGCTTCCATGTGATTTATGCAGGTTCCATGGGCCTATTAATGAATGGGAAAGATCTTCCCATTTAAATTACCATTAAATTCAGCCCCAAGATCTTTTGTTTTCATTACATAGGTTGGTGGGGCAACTGTTACTAACAGAAGTGTAATAGGGATAACAGAAAATAAGCATATAAAACAATATCTTAGGCAACTGGTGTCAACAGAAGTTAACAACAACATAACAGGGATCACACAAAATAAGTACATGAAACAATATCTTAGGGTGGGACTTGAGCACAAGCACCCCATCATTCCCCCCTCAAATGATTGGGGTCAAAAATCTTGGGGTAAGGAGTGAAAGTCTCTTCTTCTATAGCTACTTCATGTTGAAAAAGGATTTAGAGCTGTCCCTGCACCAAAAGTTTCCTTCAAGAGGTCAGCTCTTTAGATGGCATCTGGAGCTTAGTCAATGCTGGGTCCAGGGGTGACACATCACAGTCATGGACAGGAGGTGACATCCAGCTTAAGTGATCAGGCATCCACAGGTGGAAGCAGTAAACAAATCTAGCAAACAAAAGCCAAAAGGAAACAAGGAGACTATAACCAGAAGAAGGATAGGTAGAGTCAGCTGTGCTTCTGGAGTTCATTAGCCCACTATCATAGCCTCATTCATGGTAGAATATATGAGTTAAGGGTAGAATTTGGTAATCATCTTCTTCTGAATAAACAGTTATGGTGTTATCTTTCCCATGTGCTATAATTTCTGTTCTTTGGAACATTGTCTAGATTTCATTTTGCCCATAATTTAGCTCCTAATTTTATTCTATCAGTAGAACCCAACCCTTCAGTTTTTTTGCTAGTTATTTTGCAAGGAGGGTCAGTTTTCACAAGGGGTAGTCTTTCACAAGGAATAATAATCACTTGAACTATTCTATCATTTTTTACAATATTGTATGGGTTCTTCACCTAAATTGTGGAATGTCACAATAATGTCTTCTTGATAATTAGAATCTATCACTCTAGCTGATACATGTATTCCATGAGCTACTAATTCTGATTTAAGTAATATCCTTCCAAAATGATTTTTAGGGATTCTCATACATATCCCAGTAGAGATTTTTTTTATTTCTTTTCTATCCAATCAAAAGTTCTCTAAAGAATGTGCATCATATGCTGCTGAACCAAGTGTCCCTGGATACAGTGCTAGGATATCTTGCCTCACATTTTAGTACTCAATATTTTGGATCTTATGTATTTGTTGTTTTCTAATTTGCAGATTTGGGGGCATCATTCTCGCCATAGGTGTATTTCCTCCCAATGGTCTATGATTCAAATTGCATAAAGCAATGAACAAATTATCTTTCCAATGTTCATGAGAATTATTCGAACAACTTCCTTAACTGTTCTTTCAATAATCCATTCATTTCAATTAACCCAGAAGCTTATGGAAAATATGAAATATGATATATCCATTCTATATTATTTGGTACACAACATCTCTTCACTTCATTATTTTTTCAATGTGACCTATTGTCACTTTGAATCTGCATTGGAGTTCCATAATATGGACTTATAAACTTAGAGTGTTTTACAGGTATTTTTCTGAGTTACATTCTTACGGGGACAAGCCACTAGTATGCCTGAATAGGTGTCAGAACAAGTACATATAAATTAGCTTCTTTTATCTTGGGGTAGGGGTTTAATATAATTTATTTCCCAAATTTGGACTGGTACTTTACCCCTTGTTATTTCTCCAGTTACTACTCAGGGAACAGTTCATTCCTTTTCCAATTGACATATATAACATTCCTCTACTACTTGTTTTAACAATGAATACTTTGATCTTGTGCCCACTAGTGTGTGGCCTGGACCCCTAAATAGCTAGCAGTCTGAAGGATCCATTTTGCTAGTACCAGATCATCAGTTGGTGTCAGAGTAGGGACGATGTGT
Source organism: Bettongia penicillata ogilbyi (assembly GCA_023548195.1). Lineage (NCBI taxonomy): Eukaryota > Metazoa > Chordata > Mammalia > Diprotodontia > Potoroidae > Bettongia > Bettongia penicillata. The sequence goes on from JAJHZJ010000268.1 coordinate 2,791,416, forward strand.
TGAGTAGCAATCTTTGATGGTTGATCAGCATGTGCATTGCACTCATGTTCTGGCATGGTGAGGGCCACGTGAGTATCTACATGAAAAACTGACAAATTAGTAACCAAACACATGTTCCATGCATTTTCCTATAATTCTTTGCCCCCAACTTGTTTGCCATGAATTTTCCCAATTTTGATTTTTCCACATGCACATCCATGTAGCTAACCCATTAGCTATGGCCCAAGAATCAGTTAATATATGACACTGTACTCCTTGTTCTGTTTTGCTAGCTTGGAGTATGGCCATAAGTTCAGTATATTGAATACTTCCACCTATCTCAGTCCTTTCCAAAGTCTGCCTAGTACATGGACTTTAAACTACAATTTTCCACTGTCTTTTGTGGCCCAAGTATTTTGCTGTCCCATCAGTAAATGCTGCATGTCTCTTTTGTTCTTCAGTCAATCCATCATATCCCTCATTCCATTTTATCAAGGACTGCATCAACTATTGCTTTGGTGCAGGGGGTGTATCATTGCCCTTAGTATCTATGTTTGCTATAGATTCATGTAAAACAGAAACTCCACTTTTGTCTATTTCATATATATTTTGAATATACCATTTCCATTTAATTATACTAGCCTCTTGTGTAAATCTAATTCTGTGAGAAGCTGGGGCGCTCATTACCCAGGTCATAATAGGGATTCGAGGCCTCAATATTACTTCATGGTCCAAAGTCAATTGTTCAGTCTCTGCCAAAGCCCAATATGCAGTTAACAGCTGCTTTTCAAAAGGGGTACATTGAATTCCAGATGAAGGGCGTTTCCTAGACCAAAATCCTAAGGGTACATTTCAGTTTTGTTGTTTTTGCCATTAACTCCAGTTCACAAGTTCATCTTGTACAGTTACTTGTAACTGCACTGGGTCACTTTGCATATGCTATAAATCTAGGGCCAATTGTATATCTGCCTTTGCTTCTTAAAAAGCTTTACTCTGCTCAAGTCTCCAATCAAATTCATATTTTTTCCTACTAATTTTATATAAAAGTTCCAAATTTGTTCTAGATGTGGTATGTGATGTCGCTAATATTCAAATAATTCTATAAACTTTTGAGTCTCTTTCTTATTTGTGGGGATAGGAAAATCCTGAATCTTTTGTAGGATAATCTCTTATAGCTTCTTATTCCATTGTATACTCTCAAATTTTATGGTTTGAGATGGCTCTTGAATCTTTGCAGGGTTAATTTCCCACCTTTTGCTTTTCATATGTTCATTTAAAAGCATCAAACTCTTCTCCACTTCTTTTAAATTTTTCCCCTGTATCATTATATCATCTATATAGTAGTTAACTCTAATTTAATAACCAGTTAGATCTAATTCATCCAAATGTTCACCCACAATCTTATGACACATGGTGGGCCTATGAAGATATCCTTGCGGCAGGTATATAAAAGTATATTGTCGGCCCTGCCGAATGAAAGCCTGTTTCTTTGTCAGCCTTGCCAAATAAAAGGTCCTATTTAGAATCTATTGAGATAGAGCCAAGGTGGCAGACTAAAAACAGGGACCTCCTTGAGCTCTTCCCCCAAACCCCTGCAAATACCTGTAAACAATGACTCTAAACAAATACTAGAGCTGTAGAACCCACACAGTGACAGAGTGAGGCAAATCTCCATCCCAGGACAGCCTGGAAGTTTGACAGGAAGCACCTGTTTCACTGGACTGGGAGCATAGCAGAGCTCAGTCTGGTGTGGACCATGCCAGCACAAACAGGGCCAGAGTAGGACTTAGGGAACTGAATCTCTGGCAGCTGTGGCAGTTTCCAAACTTCTCATCCCACAAATGCTAAAGATAGCATAGAGGGTCAGTGGGAAAACTCTGTTGGAACTGAGTGGAGGAGGGGTGAAATCCATCTGGGGTCTAGCCCCAGCCCCAGGGCAGAGGAGGAGGTAGTGCTGGCAGCTGCAGTGGTGGAGGGGGTGGCAGTAGAAGCAGCTTCTTGGAAGCTCTGGGACCATAGACAGTGAAAGATTAAGCAGTTGATACAAAACCCCTGAAGCCTGGACAGCACACCCACCTCCACCCACCCCCAAGGTACAGTCCTACCTTGACAAAGATTTAGCAAGTCAAGTATTTGACTGGAAAGATGAGCAAACAAAGGGGGAAAAAACTATAGAATCTTACTTTGGTGACAAAGAAAATCAAAACATACAACTAGAAGACAACAAAGTCAAAGCTCCTACATCCAAAGTCTCAAAGAAAAATATGAATTGGTCACAGACCAAGGAAGAGCTCAGAAAGATTCTGAAAATCCGGTAAGAGAAGTAGAGGAGAAATTGGGAAGAAAAATGAGAGTGATGCAAGAAAATCATGAAAAATCTAGTCAACAGCTTGCTAACGGAGACCCCAATAAAATACTGAAGAAAATAACACTTTAAAAAATAGACTAACCCAAATGGTAGGAGAGCCAGTGAAAGGAAGAATGCCTTAAAAATAAGGATTGGCCAAATGGAAAAGGAGGTCCAAAAGCTCCCTGAAGAAAATATTTCCTTCAAAGAATGGAGCAAATGGAAGCTAATGACTTTATGAGAAATAAAGAAATTATAAAACAAAAGCACAAGAATAAAAAAATAGAATACAATGTGAAATATCTTATTGGAAAAACCATTGACCTAGAAAATAGATCCAGGAGAGATAATTTAAAAATTATTGGACTACCTGAAAGCCATGATCAAATATAAAAAGAGCCTAGACATCATCTTTCAAGAAATGTTCAAGGAAAACTTCCCTGATATTCCAGAACCAGAGGGTAAAATAGAAATGGAAAGAATTCACTGATCACCTCCTGAAAGGGATCCCAAAGCAAAAACTCCTAGGAATATTGTAGCCAAATTCCAGAATTCCCAGATCAAGGAGAAACTATTGCAAGCAGCCAGAAAGAAACAATTCTGGTATTGTGGAAATACAATCACGATAACACAAGATCTAGCAACTTCTTCATTAAGGGATCAAAGGGCTGGAATATGATATTCTGGAGGTCAGAGGAGTTAGGATTAAAACCAAGAATCCCCTACCCAGCAAAACTGAGTATCATGCCCAGGGGAAAAAATGGAATTTCACTGAAATAGAAGTTTCAAATATTCTTGATGGAAAGACCAGAGCTGAATAGCAAATACGATGTTCATACACAAGAATCAAGAGAAGTATGAAAAAGTGAACAGGAAACAGAAATCATAAGGGAGTTATTAAAGTTGAACTGTTTAGAATCCTCCATAAAAAGATGATATTTATAACTCATGAGACCTTGCTTAGTATTAGGGTAGTTGGAGGAAATAGAGATTGACAGACAGACAGAAAGATAGAGAGACAGAGAATTAGATAGACAGATAGATAGATAGATAGATAGATAGATAGATAGATAGATAGATAGATAGATGGCACAAGGTGAGTTGAATATGAAGGGATGATATCTTAAAAATAAAATTTAAAGATGAGAGAAATATATTGGAAAAAGGAGAAAGGGAGAGATTGAATGGGATAAATTATCCCACATAAAAGAGGAAAGAAAAAGGTTTCACAATGGAGAGGAAGAGGGGGGAAGGGAATGAATGAACTTTACTTTCATCAAACTTGGCTGAAGGAGGGAATAACATACATACTCAATTGGGTATCATATCCTGAGCTCCTTTACTTTTCTGAATATATTATTTTATTTCTTTCTACAGCTTCTTTTGGTTGCAGAATAGTCTTCTTATCCTAGTTTCCTTTCTTTTATATTTGAAAGTCCTGCCTAGTTGCCTAGAGAATTGGTTGTCAGTGGATGTTCCATTTAACTACTACACTTCTTACAATCTGAAGCTATTTTGGGGAGAGGGGGTTGTATGTTTTTCTTTTATTTTAGGAGTGATATGGATTCTAACAGTGCTTTATTTTCTGGAAATATATATTATATGTACATATTGTAATATATATTATATAGTTCTGGAAAGTTTTCTTGTATTTTTTGCCATTAGGCTGTTAAAGTTTTTTCTTTTTCATTTGTCCTGCTCTTTTGGGAGGCCAATGATCCTAAATTATCTCTATAAGACTTGTCTTTGAGATTGATATTTTTTTTTATTGCATAGAAACCATTTGTTCTTTTTGCTTCTCTCCTTCCAGATTGTCCTTCATTTTGCATTCCCATTTAGTTGTGCTCTCTTTAGCTTCTTTGGAGAGACTTGCACTTCTGTTCTACTAGTTATGTCTGCTATGTGGGCCATATATGCTTCCATTTGTTCACTTTGAACTTTAAGAGTCTTCCTTCCCTCTTGCATCATTCAAGGACATCCAATTAAGGTCCTGGGTTGTCCTGGGAATCCATAGGTTTGTGTATTTTATGAGATGCTGGTACAATTTCCTTTGGCTTGTAATAACTATAGACATTTATAGTCATTTAAATGGCTAGGTATCATCTTCCTCCTCTTTTAATCTTTTCTTGTGCCCTAGGTTTTTAGCTATTTTATTATAATTTTTTTCCTTCTAAGACCTTTGGTAATTTCTCACTTTCCAATTCTTTCTCCTTTGGTAGAAGGTTTATACCCCTCCTTCCAAGAAGCTCAGCCTCAGAGTTGTCTCACTTCCTCCTACATTGGAGAATTCAGTTTTCACTGCTTTTAGTCCCTACCTGAAGGGTTTTCTGTGGGGACAAGACTGATATTAGCTAAAAACTAGTCTTCTTTCCTATGGGCCTCGTGCAGCCCCACACTGGCTCCCTACTCCATTTTCCTCCATTCTTTAGTACTTTTGCTGAGTGAAGCTGCCCCAGGCAGAGTATACTCCCACCCTCATTCATCATCCCCTCCTCTGCATGTTACTAGTCAAGGGTAAAATCAGCTACTGATTTTCAGAGAATGGTGGGATGAGGGAAAGAAGTAGCAGCAGGGAAATTGCTGAAAGGATCCCAGAACACATGCTGGTGGGTTGGGTTGTATAGCTTGACAAAGCATGGAAGTTGGTGGGATGGGGCTAGTGTTGAGTGTTCTCTGCTATTTATTTGTAAGATTTACTTTCTAAGGCCTCTGATTTTCTTGGTTATAATTATTTTATCTCTAATACATAATTCTTCTTATTGAGGACTTTTTCCAGAGTTAGTAGGGGCTGGAGAAAATGTCTAGTCCTCTATTATATTGGGTATCATTGCTTATTAAGTGTATTCAAAAATTCATTTCAGTAAACATATTAAATACATTCTATGTGCCAGCCACTGTACTAAGCACTGATGATATAAATAAGAAAAAGAGGACTCTATTCTCAAGGAGTTTATAATCTAACAGGAAAAGATAACACCAGAGAGAATGCTGGAAAGTGTGTGCGTGTGCATGTGTTGTGCTATAAGAAATGACAAACAGAAGGATTTCAGAAAAACCTAACAAGACTCATATGAACTGATACACAGTAAAGTAAACAGAACCGGAAGAATGTTATATATAGTAACAGCAATATTGTTTGATTAAGAATTGTGAATAACTTAGCTATTCTCAACAATGCAATGATCCAAGATAATCTCAAAGGACTGATGATGAAGCATACTATGTGCCTCCAGAGAAAGGACTGATATTGATTGAATATAGACTGAAACATACTATTTTTACTTTCTTTAATTTCTTTTCATCTTTTTGTACAAAATGACTAATATGGAAATGTGTCACATAATTGTACATGTATAACCTATATCTGATTCCTTGCCCTCTCGAGGAGGGAGGAGGAAAGGGATGGAGGGCTAGAATTTAGAATGTAAGACTTTAAATAAAAATATTTTTTAAAAAAGAAAGTGTGTGTTTGGGGGGGGGGGGTGTTTCACCAGGGGATACCCAGCACAGGGGCATCTTGTTCCCTGGAGATGAAACCAAACGGAGATGCAGATGCAAAGTGGAATATACTGGAAGTCTCAAATCTGTTCTATAAAGGAAGACTTGGGAGAAGATTCATACTCTACACGAGCCTTTCAGTCAAGGCAGGAGAAGAGGTGGTATCCAAGGCTTGCTTAAGCAGCGTAGTGATGAGCTTAGATGCAATCATCATATCGTGGGAGGGACATCTTTTTTTCTGTGGAGTTGAAACAACACATAGCAGATACAGAGTGGAGTGAGTATATGGCAGCCTCAGCATTGGGAGAGCCTAGGATGATATCTTGTTGTTGAAATGTATTGACTGTTTGACCTCAAGAAGAACATTTATCCTTTCAGTGTCACCAGACAACTCTCTAAGATGATAAATTGCTGATAATTTGCCCATCAGCATTAGTGGAGGGAGTTTCCTTAGTGGGAGATACTTAATACAGATAATGTCAGTGGTCATCACCCCTCCAAACAAAACAAAAAAACAAACACAAACCTCCCCCCTCAAAAAAGGAAAACAAAACCAAACAATATAGCAATTCCGGAAGTGGGGGAGGAAGGGAGAGAGGGAGGGGGAGGGAGAGATTGGTGTGTATGTTATATACAGCAACTTCTTTGTTGGTGAAGAAGACCATGCCATCAGAGAAATAATGGCATGACTTCCACTTGACTTTGTTTTTTTGAGTCAGGGAGGGCTGAGAGAGAGACAGAGAGAGAGAGAGAGAGAGAGATCGACAGAGACAGAGACAGAGACAGAGACAGAGACAGAGAAGGAGGGAGGTATGATGGAAAGAACATTGAATTTGGAGTTGGACAAATTGGTTTTCAATCTTGGCTTGGCTATTTCTTGCTATGAAACTTGGGCAAGCTGATTAACAACTGGATTTTAGTTTCTCCATCTGCAAAATGTGAGGATTAGGCTAGATGATTGCTAAAGTCCCTTCCAGGTCTAAATTCTGTTATCCTATTCTACTCTAAATGATCAGTTTAATCTCTGTTAACAGGAATGCTCTTTCAGCAGCCATTCTAGGACAAGGTATCTGGGTAACATTCAAATGAACAATATGGATTTACCATACATTATATGCCTGGCAATGTTAGATAACATGGGTAGTATGAGGACCATATGATATCTGTTCTCTATACTCAAAGATCTTAGCAGTGAAACTTACAAAGAAATCTTAACAGGAAAAGTTAAATCACAAGAGACGTGGTATACAATGGTAACAGAAGAGGTCACGAGGCAGGACATTATAATTTTCTAAAGATTTTTATGAAAATGATATAAATTCAGAGTAAGATAAGAATATTGTGGGCAAATCACTTCTCTCTGTTTCCTTATCTATAAAATGGACACAGATATACTTTTCTATGTAACTTATGGGGCCATTGAGATGAAAGCATTTTGTAAACCTTAAAGCAATATAAAATGTGAGGGTTTGTTTGTTGGCAGTTGTGAGAGAGGGAAAGAATTTAAGCTGTTTATAAATTTCTTGAGGGGAGCTGCTGTGTTCCTCACCTTTTTCCCTCTCTCTAGAGTTTTTCAATGGGGAATAGAAAAGGATCTGCTTTTTTTTTTTTAGTATAGGAAACTTCCTCCTCCAATTCAGATTTTATGACATTTCCAGGTAATTGCCTGAGACACAGTTTTTAAATGACTTGCCTGTGTGTTGTCAAATCAACAGGCATTTATTAAGTGCCTTTATGAGTCAAGCACAGATACTATACTTTGTATGTATCAAGCACACATACTAAGTGTCAGAGGCTAGATTTGAACTCATGTTTTCCTGACTTCAGACCAATCACTGGATCTACTAACAGGGGCGAGGAACCTACAGCCTTGAGGCTACATGTGGTCCTCTAGGTCCTCAAGGGCTTTCCTTTGACTGAATCCAAACTTCACGGAACAAATCCCCTTAGTAAAAGTATTTGTTTTGTAAAACTTGGGCTTGGTCAAAAGGTTGCACCCAAGGACCTAGAAGGCTACCTGTGGCCTTGAGGCCACAGGTTCCCCACCCCTACTACATCATGTGTCTTATATCTATGCAATTTGCATGTAGGCTTTAAATAAATGGTTTCAACTAATGATAACCTAGGACAATGGACTTTGTTAATTAGTGGTAGTCCAGGAAGCCAGATCAGAATTGCCCTTTTTGCTTGTATGAGTGCTATAGACCTGCTTCCAGATACACGCTGACCCAGAACTGAAAGGATTTGGTCTTTCGGTATCACATGACAAACCCAGAGTGTTCCCTTGGCCTTCTCATGGCTATAATTGCAGTGGTATGGAGTTCTATGTCAATGACAGAAGAAATAATTTCTGGCTTGTTTTCTCTTCAATTCTCTAGGTGGCATTATGTGATTCTGAAACCCGCAGTGGCAGTTGGGAATGGACTGACCTATATGTACTCCAGCATCATGGTGATTGAGCCTAAGAGCCAGTTCATATAAAGGGACTCAACTTTATATGTACTTTACTGATCCTAGCTGAATGACTATCCTCCCTTAGCCACTGCTAGGCTTAAATACAATCCTGTGAGTCTGAAACGCCTGCAGGTCCTGGGTTCAACCATGTCACAGTTATATAAAGGCAGAGGAGTCCTCATCAGTCCCTCATAGAATCATAAACATAGAATTGTAAGGAAGTGTTAAAGGTTAGAAAGTCTGATTGCTTCATCTTACAGATGAAGAAACTTGAGGTCAGAGAAATTAAATGATTTACCCAGAGTATTTGAACTCAGGATAGAGTCCAGTGCTCTATCCATCTTAGAATCTACAACTTTGCATTAACTCAAGTCTGACTGCTTTATCAACAGACAAGGAAGGTGATAAATTCATTAACATCTCTCCATTGCATTAAACCACATTGTCTCTCTCACATGAATTTTAGAATAATAGAACTTTTAAACTGAAAGGTGCAGGCATCCAAAAATAGCATTGCTTTAATACAAAGTTTTAATTCCCTAATGGTAAACCTTCAAATAAGGTCAAACTACTAAGGGCAGGAGACAGGTTTCAGAGTTTACCACAACACCCCACATGGGCAGCTGACTGCTTGAACTAGACACGCTCTGACTCGGACTAGGGGTGGGATAAAGATTCTGTACACTGTAATATGTTGTCAATTCTATGTCTGTACACATGAGGAATTTGGAATTTGCATCAAATTCCATGGAGATACCAGTTTGGAGCTGAAAGATGTTTCCAGAGCTAGGAGTGATTTTAGGACCTGATGCCTTAACCTTGAAAATGCTCTTTTCCCTTTATCACCCTATGTGGCTGCTTAGCTCCCATTGGGGAATTTGTTTTGGTGTGCCCAGCACATTAGTATTCTACAAGTATGCGTGAACTTTGGGAGAGAAAATCAATTTAAAAATAACATTTTCAGAATTAAAGCCTTCAAATCCCCTGTGATGGCTTGAGAAGCCACAGAGGAAACGCCAGTGCCACTCTTTACCAAGAAGCTAAATAGCATAAGCTTCCCCACCCCAGAAAATTCAGATATTTCATTCCGTATTTGACAGTCCGTGAACTCTTCTGCTCCTCCACAGGCAAGATGTGGAATGATTTATAGAAGCACAGCAGAGGCAATTATTAATTCACATCAAACTAAGCCTTTCCCCCCCTCTTCCTTCCTTTTCTCTGTTCACTCCTACTTAGTCCTTTTTCTGGACTTAATCTTTTTTCTATCATGGATGTTTCTGCAAGTCTCTCCCCATAATAATTTCTTCTGTTTAAAGTATATTCATTCCTTTGCCACAGTTAGCTCCTAAATACTCTCTTCATCACTATGCTCAAGCATCACGTCTGAAGCCTCTTTCCATCCTGTGCTGCTGTTTCCTTTATTGCACCTCTCATTAGTGCTTTCCTTTTTTCATTCCATAGATATCTGGTTGGCAATGAATATTCGAGGCTGTCCACAGTCTGGTACTACCCTTTTTCTCAAGCTTTATTTAATAGAAAATCCAACTAAGAACTGTAAGCTTTTGCCAAACTGAGCTATTTTCTGCCCCCCTGGACATGTACTGGTAACCTCTTGCCTCCTTGTTTTTTCTCACAATGTTGCCTATGCTCCTTTGTTCAAATTAGCTGAATAGATCATTGGTTCGGGTCAGGAAGATCTGAGGTCAAGTCCGGTCTTAGATGCTTACTAGCTGTGTGAAACTGAGCAAGTCATCTAACCTGATTGCCTCAGTTTCCTCAACTGTAAAATGAACATAATAATTGCCCTTGCTTCACAGAGTTGTTGTGAAGATCTGAAAAGATAAGATTTCTAAAGTGCATAGCACAGTGTCTGGCAGGTAGTAGATACTTATAAATGCATATTTCCTTCCTATGCTTATAATCTGTTTTCTCCTTGTTTGAATTTATATAAAAAACAAATTTAAATTTTAGGTCCTTCACAAAACTTCCCTTTTACTGTTTGGATTTCACATAGTATTTCCCATGAACCTATTGTGATAATGTATATTATAATTTTCTGTAACTGGTGTTTTCATCCTTAAGTTGATTGTAAGTGCCATGAGGGAAGGTATTGTGTCATCTCCATTGTGTACCTTGAATGACATGCCACATATTTTAATACGTGATTTTTGGGTTGTCATAATATTTATTAAGTATAAAGACCCTTGAAAGATGGAGTCATTACACTTGAGATTTTGACATTCTTGGCTAACATAGCCCCCTTCTCTTTTTTCTTTCCATTCTTTCCTACCCTTTGCTTTTATTGGGTCATTTCTCCCTTGCATCCTCCAAACCTCTTGTAACAGTGTTTCTGCCAAACCAATTTACTAAATGCTGACTATGACACTGGAAACACTAAATCAGACTTATACTCATTGATGCATAGAACCACTATTAGACTGTGCAATTATCTATTCAACAATACAAACATCATTCCCTTGAGGAACAAATAAGCTGCCTGATTCCTAAAGGTCCTGGTAAGTGTGTCTCAGACTTGTGTTCATGATGAGGCTCCCTCTCTGCCCAGCCAGAGGCTGCATATCTTCCAGCAAGGCAGTATGCTTTCAAGCTCCATCAATAAGCACTGCTCTCTAGAGAAGGCAGGATGCTCAAGTCTCCAAGTGTGGGGATTGCAGGAGTTAGTTCTGGTGGCCACCCAGAAGCAGATGGAGAGCAGGGGCTTCCAGGGAGATATTCTACCTCTGGCTAAGGGTGTTTACAGATTAAATCCCAAGTTCTAAATGGTGATTATGCCCATTGCTGCATATACCAACCAATGGTGATTAATCACCTACCTTTATAATGAAAGGAAACTACCAATTGAAATTTTCCTTTCCTGGCATCATTACTAACTTTGTCACTTGTGTACCAGATTTGGGGGACACAAGAATATTATTATCATATTATTCACAAACTATTTCTCTTTTTATAGAAAAAAAAGCAAACTTACACCTAATCACAAAATGGAGGCTTAAAACAGAATGGAAATGCTCATGCTAAATTATCATACACATTTCTACTATAGTCCTTTTGAATTTAGTCTATTTCCTTGTTCAAAATTTTGGTAGTTTTATGCTTGAGGGCAATATAAATCATGAAGATATGGTGTGTGTCTCTTTGCTTATTTATATTTTCAAATTTTGGTTCAATTTAATCATCATTTATTAAGCACCTATTAGATGTAATGTCCTGTGCTACATGGAGTTACTTCTGCTGAGGTGATGAATGGAAAAGTGAATATATAATATGAGGAAGGAAGAAAAAGACATTTCTTTTTTTTAATTATTTATTTAACTTTTTACATTCATTTTCACAAAATTTTGGGTTCCAAATTTTCTCCCCATTTGTCCCCTACCCCTACCCCAAAACACTGAGCATTCTAATTGCCCTTATCACCAATCTGCCCTCTCTTCTATCATCCCTCCCTTCCCTTGCCCCCATCTTCTCTTTTGTCCTGTAGGGCCAGATAACTTTCTATTCCCCATTACCTGTATTTCTTATTTCATAGTAGCAAGAACAATACTCAAAAGTTGTTTTTAAAACTTTTACTTCCAACTTCTCCCCATCCCTCTCTCCCCACCCATTCCCTTTGGGAAGGCGGGCAATTCAACACAGGCCTTTTCTGTGTAGTTTTGCAAATGACTTCCATAATAGTCGTGTTGTATAAGGCTAACTATATTTCCCTCCATCCTATCCTGCCCCCCATTGCTTCTATTCTCTCTTTTGATCCTGTCCCTCCCCAAGAGTGTTGATTTCAAATTGCTCCCTCCTCCCATTGCCCTCGCTTCCATCAACTTCCCAACCCTGCTTATCCCCTGGTCCCCCACTTTCCTGTATTGTAAGATAGGTTTTTATACCAGAATGAGTGTGCATTTTATTCCTTCCTTTAGTCAAATGTGATGAGAGTAAACTTCATGTTTTCCTCTCAGCTCCCCTCTTTTTCCCTCCACTAAAAAGTCTCCTGCCTGCCTCTTTTATGAAAAATAATTTGCCCCATTCCATTTCTCCCTCTCTCCTCCCAATACATTTCTCTCTTAACATCTGACTTCATTTTTTTAAGATATGATCCCATCCTACTCAATTCACTCTGTGCTCTCTGTCTCTGTGTGTGTGTGCACATGTGTGGTGTGTGTGTGTATGTATGTGTGTGTGTGTGTGTGTGTGTAATCCCAACTACCCAGATACTGAAAAGTTTCAAGAGTTACAAATATTGTCTTTCCATGTAGGAATGTAAACAGTTCAACTTTAGTAAGTCCCTTTTGACTTCTCTTTGCTGTTTACCTTTCCATGCTTCTCTTCATTCTTGTGTTTGAAAATCAAATTTTCTTTTCAGCTCTGGTCTTTTCATCAAGAATGCTTGAAAGTCCTCAATTTCATTGAATGACCATCTTTCCCCCTGAAGTATTATACTCAGTTTTGCTGGGTAGGTGATATTTGGTTTGAGTCCTAGTTCCTTTGACTTCTGGAATATCATATTCCATGCCCTTCAATTCCTTAATGTAGAAGCTGCTAGATCTTGTGTTAACCTGATTGTATTTCCACAATACTTGAATTGTTTCTTTCTAGCTGCTTGCAATATTTTCTCCTTGACCTGGGAACTCTGGAATTTGGCCACAATGTTCCTAGGAGTTTCTCTTTTTGGATCTCTTTCTGGTGGTGATCATGGATTCTTTCAATATTTACTTTGCCCTCTGGTTCTAGAATATCAGGGCAATTTTCCTTGATAATTTCATGAAAGATGATGTCTAGGCTCCTTTTTTGATAATGGCTTTTGGGTAGTCCCATAAGTTTTAAATTGTCTCTCCTGGATCTATTTTCCAGGTCAGTTGTTTTTCTAATGAGATATTTCACATTATCTTCCATTTTTTCATTCTTTTGGTTTTGTTTTGTGATTTCTTGGTTTCTCATAAAGTCATTAGTCTCCATCTGTTCTGTTCTAATTTTTAAAGAACTATTTTCTTCAGTGAGCTTTTGAACCTCCTTTACATTTAGCTAATTCTGTTTTTGAAAGCATTCTTCTCCTCATTGGCTTTTTGAACCTCTTTTGCCAATTGAATTAGCCTCTTTTTCAAGGTGTTATTTTCTTCAGCATTTTTTTGGGGTCTCCTTTAGCAAGGTGTTGACCTGCTTTTCATGCTTTTCTTGCATCTCTCTCATTTCTCTTCCCAGTTTTTCCTCCACCTGTCTAACTTGATTTTCAAAATCCTTTTTGAGCTTTTCCATGGCCTGAACCCAGTGAATATTTATTTTGGATGTTTGAAATGCAGAGGCCTTGACTTCTATGTCTTTCCCTGATGGTAAGCATTGTTCTTCCTCATCAGAAAGGATGGGAGGAATATATCTGTTCACCAAGAAAGCAACCTTCTGTGGTCTTATTCCTTTTCCCTTTTCTGGGCATTTTCCCAGCCAGTTACTTGACTTCTGGGTTTCCTCTCCACATCCATCTGGCCTCCAGATATGCCCAGCTAGTACTTGGGTCTGAGATTCAAATGCTGCTTCCCAGCCTCAGGACTTTCAGGGAGGGCGGGGCTGCCATTCAGTGTGAGATTAAGTTCAGGTGCTCAGATGGGGGTAGGGCTTCCACACAGGGCTCAGTTCCCTCAGGGGGTTTATGTGTAGATCTTCAACAATGGATCAGAGCTCCTGTCTGCTTTGGGAGCTCCTGTCCATTGCTGCTTCTGCTTCTGCCTCCCAAGGGTGCTTGAGTTATGGAGACATCCTGTTCCCCTCCTGGCAAGCTGAAAAGGCCCTCTCACTGACCTCTGGTGCCTGTGGGTGGATGGACCTGCTTGACTGCTGGAGATTCTGTCTCTGAAGCCTGCTCAGATCTGCTCCTCTCTGTGTCATGTGGCCAAGGTAGGGCTGGGCTCTGCTCTGGGTCTGGTGCTCGACAGACCTTTGGTTTTTCAGGGCTCTCTGGAGCAGAAATCTCCTCTACTCCATTGTTGTGTGGCTTCTGCTGCTCCAGAATTTGTTGGGAGTTCTTCTGTACAGGTATTTTATGGGCTGTGGGTTAGGAGCTAGCATATGTGTATCTTTCTACTCCACCATCTTGACTCCTCCCCCGAAACAGACATCTCTTAAGCATATATTATGTTCCAAGTGCTGGGCTAAATGCTTGATAAATGTTTTATTTGATAAGAGGGACACTGATCATAATTTGCTGGGACATCCATGATCTCTTAAGTGTGGGTCTTTGGGGCAAAATACACCTCATTCACATATTTATATCCTTGGTTCTTGTCAGTCCATGACATTATCTGTCAGCCACTGTGCTAAGCACTGTGAATAAAAAAGTGAAGCCAATCCCTGCCCTCCAAGAGCTTGCATTCTAATGAAAAAGACAGCATGTACATAAATAGATAGATATAAGACATATGCAGAATTGATGCAAAGTAACCTTAGAAGAGGATGGATAGGGCTCAAGGCTCCAGGGTGGGGTAGGGGAAGTCAAGAATGCCTTATTTTCATAAGTCCTTTACAAAGAAACCTTCCAACCCTAAGGAGAGCATGTTCTGACTAGGAAGATATTTAGTGGATATCAATGTAGCTCTAGGGAATGTCCATCAGTGATAGCTGATCCTTATTATATGACGTGGCTTTGCCACTGAAATATCTATGCAAAACTGGACAAGTCACTACATTTCAGCAGACCCATGCTTATTCATAAAATAAATAATTTATACTTTTCCAGCTTCTATTATTCTTTGAAATAAAAGGCTATATGATACTAGTTGCGGTATGAGTAGATATTCTATCCTCTAAATGAGATGTCTATGTTCATCATGGACTTGAAAATAATATAACTATGTTTCTTTGAGAATATTTTGTAAAAATTTATTATTAATTTATACTAGGAGCAGTTTAATCATATTAGACAGGATATCTTTTTTCCCAAAATATTTAAAATCATGGAGGAAAATTAGCCTTATCAAATGTTATCTTACTTGATGAAAAGTAAACTGGCATCAAATTTACTATAAAAATATTTTCTCCTTTTTTTGTATTGGGGACAGATATTTCCCAGTATCACTATACCACTTTACTGTTAAACAGTTATCAAGCACCTACTATTTGCTAGACGTTGTGCTGAGCACTTCCCAATATTATCACATTGGATCCTGATAACGATCTGGGAGGTAGGTGCCATTGTTATCCCCATTTTCAAAGTTGAGGAAACTGAGGCAGACAGGCAAAGGGACTTTCCCAGGGTCACACAGTAAGTATCTGAGGCTAGATTTTAACTCAGTTCTTTCTGCTTCCAAGTTCTACTACAATCTCTGTCCTCTTGTGTGTGCATACACAACCACACATATGTATATACATATGCACACTAGTAAAACTAACTAATGCAGTGATTTAGTGACTACATATGATTGCATAAGACAGACAGACAAAAACCTTTGGCACCCTTCATTCCCCATTACTCTTCTAATAGGAGAAAGGTGAGCTTTACTGTTGGGATGTGTCTTCTGGAAACACTATTGGTCTTTGACTTTATTTTGTGTTTAACTATATGATAATATTATTTTCATATAAATTTTTGTAGTTGGATATATTATTCCTCTGGTTCTTCTTTTTCCACTTTACATTATTTCAGACAAATAATCCCATGTTTCTCTGAATTTTTTCACATTTGACATTTCTTACAGTATACTAATATTTCATCATTTTCACAAACACCATTTATTCATCTGTTTCCCCATTAATGAATGGGCACTGAACTTACAATCAAGTTGTTTCCCCCCTCCCCCATCAAAAAACTGATGTTATAATTACCTTTCTATATGTAGAACTGCTTTATCTTTGACCTCCTGGAAATATATAACTAGTTTGTATTCTTGAATTAATCAAACATAGAGTTTGAGTTCTTGCCTGGGACATAGTAACTGCCTATATATTTTTTGGCTGATTGACTTATTGGTTTTTTTGGGGTTTTTTTTTGTAGTCTGTATTTTTTTTAATTCTGCAGAACCACTTTTGTTTTTAAACCAATACCATATGTTTAGAATGAATACTCTTTTAATAATATAGTTAACATCTTATAATGGTAGTTTTCCTTGATTCTTAATTTTTTAAAGAGATTTGATCTTCCTGCTTTGTAGGCTGGAAGAGTACTGACCACTCATGAGTCGAATTCCATTATTAGTTGGCACAAAAGTTTTAACTTTTTTTTAATTTTTATTTTTTTCTGAACTATGGTGGTTTGCCACTTCCTAATCAGCCTGGTAACCCTCTGATCCTAGTGGCTTACTCTCTTTGTGCCAGAATTAGAAATTGGCCTTAAATCAGCTGAAACTCAGCTTTTAAACTCAAGTGATCCATCAGCTTCTGCTTGCCCCAGTAGTAGAATTAGAGGAGTACACCACCACACCTGGTTTTAATGACTACTCATTGTAGTATAGTTTAGATCTGTAATGCAAGGTTTGCTATTTTTTTCTGTCTTTAAAAATTACTTCCCTTAAATTCCTAGTCTTTTGTTCCTCCAAGTGAATTTTCTGATTTTGTGTCATTTTATGAGGCAATTTTTTCAGTTCAATTAGTTCTAAATTTCCTAAATTAATTTAGATAATATCACCATTTTTATTATACTTAAATGATGCTTCCATGAGCAATAATTAACCATCCAATTACATAAATCTTTCTGATTTTTGTAAATAATCTTATAGTTGTACTAGTATGTCTTGCAGAAAGAACAGCTCTTCACAAAACAGGGCACACGGAAAAGAGTACTGGATTTTTAGGATCAGAAAACCCAGGTTCATCTTTAAAAGTCAGTTTCCTCATCTATAAAATGACAAGTTTGGATCATTAGATCATCTTTAAGACTTCTCTACAGCTTATTCTTTAGTAAGTTCTTTCCAATGTATGAGCAATAATATTATGGGAGATCATCAATACAAGTGTGATTTACACGTGCTTGTTACTTACAAATGGAAAGGACTGAAGATAATCGTAAGGACTTGAAAGATTGAGTGAATGGTGGTGACAAAGACCATGAGCATCTTCTGGAGACAGTTAGCAAGCTTAGACTACAGCTTGAAAGGTCACTCCAGAGACTATGGTAAAATGGTGCTAGTAAGGTCAAAGGCTACTTAGAAGCATGAGGGAAGAACTAAGTCATAAGACAGAAGTCCTAGACTTTGCCGCAACACAGCACTTTAGAATTCCCCTGTATTCCCGATACAATGAATCCCTTATTAGTTTGCATTCAACTGCCCTTTAGTGGACATGGTGGACCCACCAGATGTTTATCTGAACAAAGCTAATATATTTAACAGTTTTTTGTTCATATTAAATTCAAATGAGTATGCAAATCTACCTCAAGCTCCAGAAGACTCAAACAAGTACAGGAAGAGGGAAAGCTGATGGTTTGTCCTGATCCTCTTGGCTATTTAAACAGCAGCCACACCTCATATAAGCAAAGAGCGACCTCATGGTGTTAATCATGATTCACTATCATGAAAGACAGGAAAAAAAATATTAAAGTTCATATGCATTTGAAAACCTCAAGTTAATGTATTATTTTTATTTATCTGAGGATTGGGAGTATTTGGATGTTGCTTGGCACTTAGCATCTGCCCAATTCTCAAGAGTGGCAGAATAAGAAAACTGCTCCTTGATAATCTTCTTTAAATATTATCAATGACTTTCACATTCCCACCCACACTGTCCCTATGAGGTTCTGGACTTTTCAGGCCCATTAGGGGTAGTTTGAAAGAGCACTGAATTAGAATGAAAAAGCTTTGTTTCTTAGCCCCAGTTCTAACACTAACTAGTCTTATTTTATTTAGCAAGTGACAGCCTCAGTTTTCTCATCTATGAAACAGGGATAGAGATACTGAGCCTTTCTGTAAGGACATCTATGATTCCAACTGTGATACTTTGATTCCAGACCTATGTGATATCTCTAATATACTAGACTGTCTCTCCCTTGCTCAATTGGTTTTTCACTGTCAGTTACATTGATCCCAGTGAACCGGACTTGAGTGGAAAAGGTTAATTGATTGAAATGTGTATCACATATTCTGAGAGGTTAGCAATCTGCACCTAGGAAAAGCCTCAACAATGGACCTACACAGCCATTACCTAAGGCATCACCGTTCACCTGGGGGCATCTACTTGAATTACAGGTATAAGGCTTAAGAGGATAGAATTAATCTCTATGGTCCTGGCAATGCAAAATCAGCCCTATAAAATGACCAATGTCTCCAGTGTCGTAGAGTTTTTTAAGGCTAAACACTGTTGATATTGTTTTCTTTACTAGGTAATTTTTTTTTCAGACTATATTTCCCAGATGCATCTTTTTCCAGGTGAGCCTGCATATATTTTTAGTTCAAAGCAGGATTCTAGGCCATTACTTCTATGGAATAAAATATTTGACTAAATTCTAAGTGCTACTCAGAAGGTCACTTAGAGTTTCTCCTGATTCTCACTTGAAATTCAAAATCAAGATATCTCCAAATTACAGGAAGTAATCTCCCAAGAACTGCCTACCTTAGTTTTACTTATTTTCTACTCTCACCAACCAACCAAACATAGCATGGGAATGAGTCTTGGCTCTTAAATGCTATGCCAGAGGAGTACTAACTAGCTCTGGCAAATCATACCAACTTGAAAAGGTTTCTAGCAATTGATCTAACAATAGACGCTCAACATCCTGGTACAAATTTGCTCAATTCCAATTATTAGAAGGTCTATTACCAAATGATTTTTTTTATCACAGAAAATAATGAACTAAATGGTACCAAGGCATCAAAGAATTGCTATATGTATTGGTGAAAGGAACACTCTCAGACACTAAATAATGGGTTTTCAAACTAGAAGTAAAAATATGCCCTTTACACCTACTTCCCTTGAGTAGAGACTTGAGGGACTATGGGTACATAAAACAACATATACTATGAGCCAAAGTAATTGTGCCAATTGGTTTTATTTAACTATTTTTTGTTACAAGGGAAGGTTCAATATCAGGGGAAGAGGGCATATCACGAGATGATAGTGATTTAAAAACAAAGGGTATCTATGAAACTCTAAGAATAAAAGAAAATAGAAAAAACAATACTCATTTTGAAATAATCAACATATTTTAAAGGATATGCATGTAATAGACTGCCAAGGAAGAGATAATGGCATTAGAAACAACCACTTCCCCTTCAGTGGTTTATAATCTAATTAAAGGGACAAGATGTATATACATAAAAAGTTAATAATAGTGACAGAGTCTGATTAGGTACCAAAATGAGAGGTACAGACAATAACTGTCATAGGAGTACGTAGAAGGAGAATTCCGTGTAAGATGGGCTGGTCAGTTTTCCTAATGAGATATTAATCAAAGGGGAAAAAATAAATTTGAGCTTTCCCTCTGAAGGTTTTGCATGATTTCTCAGATGTCTTTGAAAAGGCATTTTCTACTAATTGTAAGTCCTTAATGCCCACTGCAGGAAATATTTTAAAAAAGATGAATAATTCACAACAAATTAATCTAGACTTCTACAGTGCTTATAGTCTTATGGAATTAGTGTCATTTATTTGTGGTATGGGTGCCACAATCTTTTAATTTTAAATATCTGCATTGTAAACCACATCATTCATAGACTGTCTTCATAGGGAGTCTGTTGTGACTTTAGTTTTGCATCATAATATATTTTCATAATGGGAGCTTCATGCCTTTGGAAAAGGCATCTCATACCATTGTTCTGGAAGATGTTTTGGCTCAGTGATATTTATTGATAATTCCATTTTAATTTTGTGCTAAGATACCACAGTAAAAAAAAAATGCAGTAAAAAAACTGGGCCTTACAATCTCACTGTTTCAATCCATCCTCCACACAGCTGCCAAAGGGAAATTTCAAAAACACAAGTTAGGATTATGTTACTCCTCTTTAAAGCAACTCTAATAGCACCCTATTTTGGTATGCAATTTTAAAAAATTCTGTTTGACCTAAATCTCTTTACAACCTGGTTCCAAATTATCTTTCTAGGCTTCCATACTGCTTCCTTTCATACCCTCAAGTCTGACACATTTTTTTTAATGTTTACTTATTTTTAGTTTTCGACATTCATTTTCATAAAATTTTGAGTTTCAAATTTTCTCCCTATCTCTTCACTCCCCCCACCCCATAACATCATGCATTCTGATTACCCCTTCCCTCAATATGCCTGCCCTTCTATCACATCCCTCGCCTCCCTTATCCCCATCTTCTCTCTTTTCTTGAAGGGCAAGATAGAGTTCTATACCCCATTACCTGTATTTCTTATTTCACAGTTGTATGCAAAAACAATTCTCAACATTCGTTTCTAATACTTTGAATTTCAACTTCTCTCCCTTCCTCCCTCCTCACCCAATTCCACTGAGAAGGCAAGCAATTCAATATAGGTTATATATGTGTAGTTTTGCAAAAGACTTCCATAATAGTCATGTTGTGTAAGGCTAATTATATTTCCCTCCATCCTACCCTGCCCTCCATTTCTTCTTTTCTTCCTTTTGACCTTGTCCTTCCTCTAAAGTGCTTACTTCTAATTACTCCCTTCTCCCATTTGCCCTAACTTCTATCATTCCCCTCACTCCACATGCCCCCTTCTCCCCTGCTTTTCTGTAGTGTAAGATAGATTTTTATACCAAATTGAGTGAGCATGTTATTCTCTCCTTAAGCCAAATGTGAAGAGAGTAAGCTCCACTTTCCCCCTCTCACATCCTCCCTTTTCTCCTCCATTGAAAAAGCTTTTTCTTGCCTTTTTTATGAGAGATAATTTGCCTCATTCCATTTCTTCCTTTCTCCTCCCAATATATTCCTCTCACACCCCTTTTATTTTTTTTAGATATCATACTTTCTTATTCACCTCAACCTGTTCTTTCTCTCTCTCTGTGCATGTGAGCGTGAGTGTGTGTGTATGTGTGTACAATCCCTCCAACTTCCCAAATACTGAAAAAAAGTCTCAGGAGTTACAAATATTATCTTTCCATGGAGGAATATAAACAGTTCAACTTTAGAAAGTCCTTTATGATCTCTCTTTCCTGTTTACCTTTTCATGCTTCTCTTGATTCTTGTGTTTGAAAGTCAAATTTTCTATTCAGTTCTGTTCTTTTCATCAAGAATGCTTGAAAGTCCTCTATATCATTGAATGACTATTTTTTCTTCTGAAGTATTACACTCAGTTTTGCTGGGTAGGTTCCTTTGACTTCTGGAATATCACATTCCAAGTCCTTTGATCCCTTAATGTAGAAGCTGTCCGATTCTGGGTTAAGCCTATTTTTCAAGGTGTTTCTTCAGCATTTTTTTGGGTCTCCTTTAGCAAGGTGTTGAGCTGCTTTTCATGCTTTTCTTGCATCTCTCTCATTTCTCTTCCCAATTTTTCGTCCACCTCTCTTACTTGACAAATGGGGAATTCTTACTGTTTCTCACATATGGCACTTCCATCTCTGGATTTTGCACAGGCTTTCTTTTATTCTATTTCTCTTTCTTTTATTCTGTTATTGCCAATTTCAGGGAACAGCAGATTCATCCAGCCATTATATAACTCCCTAAAATCGGCAGTAGGGCTTCTGGAGATGGAGGTGAAGAGAGAGTCCCTTCTAGTGTGATTACTTTGCTTCGCCATAAAGGACCTAACTCACTGACATTGCTACCTTTCTCCAGGAATTCTCTTCTTTACTATGTGGCTTTCTGTTCCCAATGCATCTAATTCCCTTTAGTAGAGACTTGGGGGACTATGGTACATAATACAACAAATATTATCAGCCAAAGTAATTGTGTCAGTTGGTTTTGTCTAACTATTTCCTTTTGTTTCCCTTGTCATCAGCTACTGATACTCTAGAGATATGACAGTTGTTGCCATCTCATAGACTTCTTTGGACTTTTTAGAACTCTCTGAGTTTCAGATATTCCAAAATTATTTCTGGATATTCATTTGCATAAGATCAGGAAAGAACAGACACGCTAAAGACATAGTTGAATGGGGGAGTAAGAAACCCATTACCCTGTCTCCTGGCTCCCCTTCTAACTTGTTCTTAAGAAACAGTTTAAACCAGTCCTCAAGCTTTGAAATCAAAAGGAAGAAATCAAAAAGAGGGGCATGTGGCCTTTTTTGGTATCTTCTGAGTTCCAGTTCAGCAGTCAATTAGAAAGTTCTTTGTTATTTTTCATCACAATGTCATAGTCAACTTTAATGGCTCAGCAGGCAGTTAGGGGACTCATCATTACAGAGTCCTCTTCCCTGTGTTATATAGCACCAGAATTCTGTTGGGCAGTCCTAAGTTTTGATGTAGAGAACTGAAGTCAGGCAAGGAATATCTGAAAATGTCCAAGGACCTGTCAAGGAATGATGTACATTTCATTCAATTTGTTAAGCACCTACTGTGTGCCAGATACTATTCAAGGCACTAGATGTTCAAAAACAGAAGTAAGAGTTCCTGCACTCAACACTTCTTAAAAGCAAAGACTTTATCTCTGACCATTTGTGTCACCTATAGGATTGAGAACAGCACCTTGCTGAACCAAGGTGCTAAGGATGGGTTCTCAGATGAATAAATATTTGTGGCATTCAGTTTGGGATCAAGAAGCCCTAAGAGCTGGTGCCCAGTCAGTGAATACTCGATAGATAGAAAGGGATATTGAATATGGTGGAAAAATAAGGACATGCAAGAAAGTCAAACAAGCAAACAGAAAAGCAATATAGATACTGACAAAAGGTAGTTATGGTGTTTATTAGTTTGTGTTCTCAAGATGTACTGTCATGAGATGGTATGCCATGGAGAAAAGGGCATTGGCATTCTAGTGAGAAGACCTTGGTTTAAATTGTCACCTTGGATACTTCCTAACTTTGTATCACTGGGTAAATCACTTAGCATCTCTGGGTTTCAGTTGTTTCATCTGTAAAAGAGAGGTTGGATCAGAATGACTCTAAGATCTAATCTAACTCTAAATCTATGAGTATTTCTGAGACTTCTTATTTCCTGTTGGCTACCTAGTCAATCAGTGAACAAATATTTATTAAGTGCCTACTGTATGCTAAATGCCAGGAATAAAAGGAGGCAGAAAATAGTCCCTGCCCTCAAGAAACTCATAATCTAATAGAGGACAATGATTAAGTGCCAGAAGAACCTTATAGACAATAACTGCTAAAGACATTCAAAGGACAGAATGACAAAAGTGAGCAGGAAGGGGATATAAAACATTTCAGCCATGAGCATTGAATAGCAAGCTGAGGAGTTCAGGTAATGGGAACTGTTGATGGTTTTTGAGCTGGAAGATCACAATGACCATCTAGGAGTAGAATATAGAATGAAATGGAGAGGTTTATGGGAGGAAGGCCATTTAGAAGCTATCTCACTATTTTGAGTCAAATGATGGAGATGTGGGCTAGAATTTTGCTGGAGAAAATAGGAGATATTAAATATAAGAAACACTTAGGGTGCAGAGGTAGACATGAGTTTTGGACATGACTAGTATGGCACTTTCGGGTTTTGCTGGATTATTCACATATGTTGAGAGGTATACTTCACGGTTTTTTTAAAATTTTCTTAGTGATGATGGTGGGGTATTAAGAGGGGAAAGATTACTTTAAAAACAGCAACAAAATCCCAATACATCATCTTAGTTGAAAGTCACTCTTAAAGTCTATGTTGATAGGGAATAATCTCTAGCAGGTACTACAAAGATGGAAAAATTTCCATACTAATAAGTTTTCAAAAGCTTGTGGTTTAAGTCCAGCCTACATGACCTCTCAGAAGCTTATCATTAGACAGTTATCATCAAGAGATGGATATGTTTAGCTACAGCAACTCTTGAGTCTATCTACTAAAGTATAGAAGGGTTAAAATGTATATGGGTCACAATGAAAGGAATATTCACATGGTTAAGATCATAAATCCTTGATATATTGAATTAAAATTATAGTTTCCTTCACTGTCTGAATGAAGGACCTTTAGCCAAAATTAACATTGTATGATTGAAAAATCACTGGCTCTGAAATTAGAGGACCTCAGTTTGAATCCTGTTTCTTCCTGTGTAGTTAACCTCCCTGGGCCTCAGTTTCCTCATATGAAAATGAACTAGTCCCCGTCTAGCTCTGTATCTTTGTTGCTATGATCTTAAAACAGCCCCCACACCTTTTCTAGCTGCCCGACTTGTTTAGCTGACCACTCTTCTTGCTTCCTATCTGTGGTCTTTCCTTGAACAACTTCTTCATTGGATCCCATCTCCTCATGAACTCATTTAAATTTACTCCAGGTAGTCCTATTATAGTTTATAGAATGTAGAACTGGAAGTAGTAGTAGGAAGTGGAAGTGGAAGCAGTAGTGGGAAAGCAGCAGTGGAAAGCAGCAAGTAGTGGTAGCAAGCAGTGGTGGCAAACAGCAGAAGCAGCAGGTCATAGTAGGGAAGTAAGGATACGATTAGTGTTGGTGGCAGTAGTGGTAGTAGTAATAGCAGTAATAGTAGTAAGTGGCCAAGTAGCAGTAGTAGTAACAATAATAGTAGTAAGTGGTAGTAGTAAAAGTAGCAAAAGTAGTAGTTGAAGTAGTAGTAATAGTAAGTAGTAGTATTAATAGTTGTAGCAGTAGTCGTAGCAAATGTAGTGATGGTAGCAATAGCAATAAGTAGTAGATAGTGACAGTAGCAACAGTAGTAATAAGTAAATAGTAGCAGTAGCAGTATACAGTAGTAGTAGTAGTTATAGTAAAATAACTGACATTAAGATAGAACTAAGTTTCACAAAGGATATTTTCTCATGTGAGCCTTGTGACAACTTGGTGTGATAGGTATTAAAAGCATTATTATCTTCATTTTACTGATAGGGAAACAGAAGGTTGGAGAGGCTAAGCAGCTCATGAAACCATTGAAAACATTGACTAGGACACATTTATGGCAGGTCCAGCTTTCCAGACCTCTAATAGATTCACTACAGCCAGAGGTCTGTGCATATTTGGCCTGACAGCAGTGACAGCTGTCTGTCAGCTAGTCTCCCTACCCTTTTGGATTCAGTTCTCTCTTTTGGCAAACAACATTACCATTTGTCAGGGTACTGGCAGAGGAAAAGAATTCACTGACATGGCTTAGCTTGTGTAGCCTCAGTTAGTGGCAAAATGTTTAGATGTCAGCTATGTAGGATAACATAACCACAGAGAATCAGTGTTGGGAAGGACCCCTGATACTATGTAATCCATTTTATGTATGAACAGGTAACCCTTCTACCATATCCAGAGAAAAGCCTCTGCTTGAAGAACTCTGGTGATAAAGAACTTAGCTACTTACCAAGAAAACTGACCCCACCATCCTGTAACTGTAATTGTTGGCATGGATTTCTTATTTTGAACTGGTCTACCTCTCTGCATTTTCCACTCACTGCTCCTGATTTTGCCCCCTGACTCCAAGTAGAATAAGTTGAATACCTTTTCCATATGCCAGTACTTAAAATACTTGAAGACAGTAAACTCCTCCCCAGACGCTTTCCCCTTCCTGAGTCTTTTCTTCTCAAGAATAAATATCTGTAGTTAATCTGCCCTGTCTTGACATGGCAAGTTTGTCAGTCCCCTCAACACCCTAGTTTCTCTCTGCTGGATGTATTTTAACATGTCAACGTACTTCCTAAAATGCATCACCTAGAACTGAATGCAATAGTGAAGATGTGGCTTGGTCTAACCTGGCCAGGTCCCTTGGTGCCTGGTATGGTATGGTGTGGAGAAGTTAATTATTATATATTTAATATATAGCACATGCCTCAGATTTGGGTGATGGAGTAAAATCTGCCTGATTCAAGACTAGAAGAAAACAAATTTTCTCTCTATAGGACAGATACTAAACAAAAGTGAGTGTGTGTGAATAGATAACATCTGCTACTTTTTTTCATCCCTGGTAGGGATGGGTGCATAGTTGGTGTTCAGTAAATGCAAATAGATTTTGTCATAGGATCTTCAACTGGATGAGACCTTAAAGACTATCTGGTTCGAAGTTCAGTCTCCCCATTTGACAGACAATGAAACTGAAACCCAGAGAACAGAAAAATCTTGCTCAAGATCACTCAGGTAGTAAGTATCAGAAGTGAAATTTAAATGATGTGTAGTAGGAACAATACCCTTCTCCCCTATGCAAATTAGGCTATATTTTTTTCTTTAAAAGCAATTAAGATGTTGCATGAGACTTGGTTGGATCTGGAGTCTTAAACTTACACTTACTGTAACTTCTGCATAAAAATTAGTCATGAAGAGCTCCAGTGGCAACTTTGATGCTTGACTTGTGGATCAGTATGTGCAACTCAGAGGTCTTCACTTAGCTAAACCAACTCAAAGGAGTTTTAATGCCTAACTTTGTTGAATAGCCTTCTGCTATAGCCAAGTAAATTTATTTTTATTAATTGCTGAATGACTTACAAGTATTTAATTTCCAACTTAATTACCAGTTAGGCCCAGTCCAGAACACCAAGGTGCTCTGATTCCAGATCTAGTGCTTTTTCCATCAGGTTGGCTTGCAAAAATGATTCTTGTAAGATCATAAAATCACTTCTAAATTCTTATTTTATTTCAACTCATATTAGTACATGAAATTCCTTCCTAGTCAAAGCAGAAGGCAGAGAACTTGTAATTAAATGTTAGACAAAAGAAGACATTGCCATCCGAAAGTGGAAACTTTCTGGAAGGAAAGCAGAGATTTCTCAGAAACAACATGTAACTGACCTTTCTGATCCTTTCCAGTTTCCTTTGATGCACCATCAGCTATACCTTATTCCCTAGCTGTGGATATGCTCAAGACTGTGTCCTGGGCTATTGTTTGTTTTCTTTCATCATCCTTTCTCATTAACCTCAACAACTTCAATTATCATGGGTTCAATTATCATGTCTTGACAGAAGACATATAGATACTTGTATATACACATGCATAACATGGTTTTATATATAATTATACAAACACACACTACACAGCTAATCTGTTACCAATTCCTATCATTTCTACCTTCACAACATTTCTGGTACACCATCCTTTTCCCCCTCTGACATAGCTGCCATATGGTCCGGGTCTTCATCACCTCAAACCTGAACTGTTGCAATAGCCTGCTGAATGGCTTGTCTACTTCAAATTCCCCCCTATTCCAGTCCACCTTCCACTTAGTTGCCAGAGTGAACTTGGTAAATTGGGAACCTAACCTCGTCACATTGCCTCTACCCCCCCACTAAATTCCAGTAGCTCTCTGTTACCTCTAGGATCAAATATTAAGTCTCCTATTTGACTTTTAAAGCTCTTCACAACCTGATCCCCACCTGCCTTTCCAGTTTTATGCTTTACATCCCCCATGTACTATGCAGTTCAGCAGCATTGACCTTCTTGCTGTACTTCACACATGGCAATTCACCTCCCTACTCTATGCATTTTCCCTGGTTCTTCATACCTGAAATGCTTTCCCCTCTCCTTTCTAGTTCCTGGCTTCCTTCAAGACATAGCCTAAATCCCACCTTCTGCAAGAGGCCTCCCCTAGTTCCCTTTCCGTTGCTAATGTCTTCCCTCTTATCTTACCTCCAACTCACCCTAGATATAACTTGTGTATTCATCGTTGTCCACATGTTTCCTCTCCTGTTAGAAGTTCTTGGAGGACAAGGACTTGGCTTTGTGTTTCTTTCTATCCCCAACAGTCAGCACATTGCCTTGAATGTAGTAAGCACTTAATATTTGCTTACTGACTAACTGACTTCTCCATTTCTATCAAGGATTGCGCTATCTTTGCAGTCACCCAGTGTGACTGCTGACTTTTCATCACCCTACACATATTCAATCAATTGCCAAGTCTTTTCAATTCTATCTCAATGACCTCTCTTCTGTTGCCTTTTCTTCACCCATGTGGTCAAACAACCGAATTGAGGACCTCTCCTCCTCTTATCTGGAACTCATAAATTTGATAGATTTGGAATTCCTGAATAAGTAAAAGTTTCCCAGCAAGGAATGCTTCCTTAGAGTTATACCACTTCTCTCACAAGAAGCTGGATGGACATTGACAGTACTAACCTGAACTTGAAGGGACTAAAGAATCTTTCATGTCAGGCCCAATGATCTGGATTTTGCAGGTTGCTAAGGCATTCTGGCTTTAGGTCTATGATTCTTTCCCTTCTACCCCCAAAGAATGAATCTGGGTTGACTTGAGACCAGTCAAAGCTCCTGGTGGGAGCCATGCTTCCTTCTCCTCGATCCATGGATCATAGGTTAATGGCTCACCTTGTTTCAACCTAACCTCCACACAGCTATTAAATAACATTTCTAAAAGTCTCACCAGATCACTCCCCTGTTCAAGAACTGCTAGCAGCTCCTTTTTGCTGATGGATAAAATGCAAACTTCTCCATTTTACATTTGAAGTCCTTTATATCCTGGCTTCAACCTATGTTTCAAGGTTTGTTATGCATTATTCCATTTCATACACTTTACATTCCAGCTAAACTGATTTTTTTATTGTTCTGCATTCATAACATTCCATCTCCCATCTCCATACCATTGTATAGGGTGGCCACCTCAAAGTCAATATAGTGGAAAGAGAACTTCAGTTGAGGTAAAAAAGATATGTGTTCAAATTTGAGCTCTGTAATTTTCTGTGTGACCTTGGTAAAGTCACTTAATCTTTCTTGGCTTTAACTTATTCAAATATAAATAGGAATTTTGAAATAAAGTCATTTCAAGCTGATTTAAATGTAAATTGGAGGTTAAAAGTAAGGAAATTGACTTGGATTATCACATCTTAAAGAGGCCTGTTCACTGAATGGATCTTACTTCAGCCTAAGTGAGTTCCTGAATAGACCTTGGTCTAAAGGGGCCAAGGTCTCCCATTGCATCCTGGGTCATCTCCAGTAATCCTGATGAATATCTGGTCACTGGGTTCAGATGGCTCCAGAGGAGAAGTGAGGCTGGTGACCTTACACAGCCCTCCCTCACTCAAAACAAAGTCAAGTGCAAGTCATGTCATCATTTCTGTGATGGCATGGTCTTCTTTGGCAACAAACACAACAACTTATGTAAAACAATAGCCACAAGTGGAGATCAAAAGCACCCAGAAACTGGTTCATCTAGAAATTTTTTTTATTTTTTTGCCAACCAGAGAGGTATAGGAATCAAGGCAATATTAATCTAGAATGTAAATTACCCTAAATAACGTTATGGAAGAGGATGGTGGTCAATTATGGGAATTATATTGTCTATAAAATGGTGAAGAATAGTGAAAGGAAAAACAAATATGTAGAAAATTTGACATATGACCTATGTAACTCAGATTGTTAGATGAAACTATAGATGAAAGGAGAAAAATAAATAAAAATGGAATATTTCTGCAATCTCATCCTTAATGACAACATATTCACCAGATTTTTGCCTCTGAAATTTCACTAATATAATAGATAGGCTAGTATAAATGGCACCTAACATTAAATCAGGAAAAGTGGCTGGATTTAAATTTATATATATAGAGAAGAAGTTTAAAGGAACTCAGGAATCAAAATTTAAAAATATGGTAAAGAGGGGAACTTTCAAAAGAATAAAAAAAATCACAAATGACATTGTACTACTTTAATGGATCCATGATCACATGTGTAGATATTTCCTTCAGTAGTACAAACTTCACTGTATTGACAATTTTATACCTTGTAGAATGCTTATCATTGCCTTTCCATAGATTTTCCCTCAAAGTTCTATCAGTATTTGATGGATATCAGTCATGTAGCTCATCCATCTCATATTTCTCATTCTACAAAATGACTTGTCCATTCCCTTTACTAAACATATTTTTATGATATCTTTTTCATGCACCTCTTAAAACTTGAGTTATTCTTATGTTTCAGCTTACACATGTGAAACTTGCATCTCATGACTGCCCTTTGGATCACCCAAGATGCTGATATTTTAGAGATGGTAGTGCATATATTGAAAACATATAATATCACTTGAAAATTATCAGTGTCAAAAAGGTGGTGTTTGTGTCAGGAAATGTGTTGGGATTATTGAAGGTAACTTTGTTCTCCCATCTACAATGCCTGCCAATTACATACATGCATTACTGATGAAATATTTAACATTTTCTTCTATTATTTTAAAAATTATTTTGACTCTGTTTTATTGTTTCTTAATGTCTCATGGAATCATTATCTTCTACTTGTCCAATTCTAATTTTTTAAGGAATCATTTTCTTCAGTGAGCTTTTGTACCTCTTTTTCTATTTGGCCAATTCTGCTTTTAAAGAAGTTATTTTCATCAATGATGTTTTGTACCTCTTCTCTGGTAAATTCTATTTTTTAAATTGTTATTTTCTTTAGGGTTTTTTTTTTTGCCTCTTTTACCATGCTATTAGTTTTTTCATAATTTTCTGGCATTCTTCTCATTTCCCCCCAATATTTCCTGCAATATTCTTAACAGATTTTTAAAATTATTATTTTTTGCTTGTTCTGTAGTTCTTCTATAAATTCTTTTGGGGCCTCTTTTCAATCTGCATTTTTTCTTTACAGCTTTGCTTTTAGTTATTTTCACATCATTATCTTCTTCTCAATTTTCTTCTTGTTCTTCCTTGTCAACAGGGTAGATTTTTGTGGTCAGCTTCTTTTTATTTGTTTTTTGCTAATCTTTCCAGTTGATTTCTTGACTTTTTATTTTTTATGTTAAAGTTGGACTTCACTCATCTAGTGGGCAGGGCACTGTTCCAAACTTCAGACTTTTTCCACAGTGATTTCTGGAGATCTATAAATTTTGGTGCTTCCAAGTTTGTGTGCTCTGGGGAGAGGCATAGTTCCTGCTCTCCTGGTCTCATCTCAGGTCCTTCCCCAGAAAGCGACCTTCTTGCTTTGCAACTGCAAGCACTAGAGCTCCTCTATGCTCTGGAATTGCACTCTGTACTATGTAAGGGCAACGGAGTTTTGAAACAACTCCTGTTATTGTTCTCAGTGCTAGCACAGGCTTTCTTTATAATTTCTTTCTGACTGGTTGTCCAATCGTTTTGCCATCTCTGGGCTGAGAGCTTCTACAGATGTTGCTACTGCAGACTCAGCTGCCTCCAAAGTCCATAACTGGGACTGTAGCTGTGTGCACTCCAGGTTATCCCCCAACCTTGTGTCATAAGTCTCTTTTTCTAACTTCCTTAGTTGTCTTGGACTGGAAAAAATGTCTCACTCCAATCTTTTTGTTGGCTATACTGCTCCAGAATTCAATCTGACGTGTTATTTTAAAATGATTTGAAGGCGAATATTAGGAAAGCTGAGCAGTAGTGCTTCCTTTTTTCTGCCACCTTGGCTCTACCTCAGCCCTTTGCTATCTTAAGGAGGCTATATACTATTCTGGAGCTTGATGTAAAAAAAGAGCCCCAAAGTTTGCATTTCATAAAGCTCCAGACCACTACATGGACTCCTCAATCATATCCATACACATTTATCAATTAAGCAACAATCGCTTACTATACAGTATTAAGCACCAATTATTCGGTACCATGTTAGACTCTAGATATACGAAGACAAAAATGAGACATTCCCCTGCCCACAATCAAAAGAGATTAGCCTAGCCATTCATGTAGAAAAATGCGAGTGGATGAAAAATGCATATTGCCCAGATTGTGATATACAGTTGGATGAGTATCCTGTCAAATAAATACATTAGTACACTAGACAAACACATTAGTACATTAGACAAACACAATGGATAGAGTACTGGACCCAGAGTCATGAATAGTCATCTTCCTTAGCTCAGATTTAGTCTCAGACACTTACTAGCTGTGTGACCCTGGGGAAGTCACTTAACCCTGTTTGCCTCAGTTTCCTCTTCTGTAAAATGAACTGGGAAAGGAAATGGCAAACCACTCCAGTATCTCTGACAAGAAAATCCCCAAAGGGATTTGTCTAAAAAAAATACACAAAAAGGACAGATGGACAGAACAGAAGAGAATAAGGAAACTGAATTACATTTGCAAAATTTTCCCCAAACCTATTCAAGCCTATTTCCTTTTTCACTGCAGACTAACACTGTTTTCACTATGACAGTGACTCAAAGTATCAAAATACAGTATACAGAAAAATCATTAGATTAAAACTGGTTCTTCCCTTTGATTCTCCTTTAGGAAGACTGTGATTTCAGATTCAAGTAACAATTTGCATTCTCTTCATTCTTTCACATGCTAGAGGCAAAATTACCAATTATAAACCACAAGTATTTATTATTTACTACATGTAAAGCACTATGTTAAGCACTGGTGATAAGGATACAAGAAGCAAAGACTGTTTTTTTCCCTAAGGGGCTTTAATTCTAACAGGGGAGACAGCAGGATAACTAGTAGGGATTGGTGGACCAGAGTAGGGCACTTTGGTTAGAAAGTTAGACGGATGATGAGTGTGGTCTTAGCAAATTGATTGACACTCCTCATCTAGGAAAAACAGAGAGGGTTGATTTAATCTTGGCTTACAGTTCCCAAGGTAGAGGTTGGGGAAGTGGGTGAAGGTGACTGTGGAGGAGACAGATGAGTCAGGAGTGAAGTGAATCAGAGCTCAATCTCTTCCTGCAGTCGTGCTCTGGGAGAGGTAGTCACCAACCATGAGAATGGGTGGTCCTTAACTTTCAAATAATCTTAAATATCTCCATTTTGTGATGGACTCCTGGAGGAGAAAGAAACACACTCCTTATGGATGATTTAGTCAATGGTTTTCTGTTTCCAAATAATACTGTTTCAACAAAAGCCATTTCCAGAGACTTTAACCAAATGAATAATTATTTGTGGTATACATTGTATTCCTCTTAAAAGAGACTTACAATTTGAAAAGAATTTCTCTGTCAGTTATGGATGTTCTACTCTAATTACAGTAATCACTTTTTGTTGTGAGCTCTGCCAGGAGATTATCGATTTTAAAGTCCATCAGGCAGACATTTCAGTCCAGCCAGCAAAATTACCATCACAATTAATTACTGGGCACCTAAGCTCCAAAAGATAGGAACAGTTGCTTAGTTGCAATGTTTTTCCTCAAATCTTGTCAACTGACAGAAGATCCCCTAGAAAGGTTCTTGAGAAATGGGTGTAAGGAAACAACACTATATGAAATCACAGGTCTGGGAGGGATTTGGCAAGATTTTCTGGTAAACCACAGCAAACCCCTTTAAGTCATCCTAGCACATGAGAAGCACTCTAATTTTAAAAGACTGCCAGAGGATGAGAATTCACAGCTTCCTTCAGGACCTAAGGCCAAGTTATAAAGCACAAAGGTTGAGTACATGTTGCTGTAACTTCAATGCATATTTATTTTTCTTTAACAAAAAAAAGAAATAAGAGACAGTGTTGTAATAGTGGAAAGAGGGCTGTTCTGGAAACTAGAAAATCTTGATTCTAAGTTCCCCAAACTCTTAGATATGCACTAACTGTGTGATTCTGTGCAAGCCACTGAATTCTTTCATGCTCTAGGCAACTCTCTGACTGTAAATTTTAGATAAAGCCTCATCTGAGTTAGTAGAGGAAGTGTCTTCATCATCTATGAACCTGAATGAAAAGAGACTTGTGTGAGGCAGACTAGCCCATGGACTGTTGCAATTCTCCTGCCAAGAAGTGATAAGAGCTTGTAACAGAGTGCTGGCAGAATCACAGGAGAGAAAGGGAAAAATTCCAGAGATGCTATAAAGGTGAATTGATGAGCTTTAGCAATAGATTGGGTATAAAGGGTGAAAAAAGTAAGGTGTTGAAGTTGCAAATGTGGGGGATTGTGAGCATGGTGGCAGACTTGGCAATAACAGGGAAGTGTGGAATGGGAGACATTGGACATCCGTTCTGAGATGTTGGAAAGGCAGTTGGAAAAGCAGAGGTCAGCAGAGAGGTTAGGGATAGGTAGACTTGAGAATAATCAACATAAAGATGATAATTAGATCTATGGAATTTGATTAACTCACAAAGTGAAGTAATATAGAGGAAAGGAGAAGAGGAAACAGGACAATTAGTGGGAATGACCTGGATAAGGATCCAGCAAAGGAAACTGAAGAGCTGTGTGATAAGTAGGAAGAGAAATAGGAGAGAGTTATCCTGAAAACTGGGAGAAAGGAGTGTAACAACGAAAAGAGAATGAACCACAAAGTTAAAGACTGCAGACAGGTCAAGAAGAATGAGCATTGAGCAAAGGTCTTTGCCTTGGGTGCTTTGAAGATCTTTGGTAACTTGGAAGAGAACAGTTTTGGTGGAATGATAAGATTAGATGCTAGATTGTAGGAGGTTTGGGAGAGAATGAGAGAAAGTGGAGGCAAATATTTCAACAGCCTTTTCAAGGAGCTTAACCACACAGGGCAGAAGAGATAGAGGACAATAGTTTAACAAGGATAGAAAGATCAGCAGAGGATTTGTTCTTTGGTTTTTTTTTTGAGGATGGCAAAGACATGGGCATGTTTGTGGGCAGTAGTCAAGGAGTGATTGAAAAGAATTAAGGGGATGAGAGAGGGGCCAGTTTGTTGAAGGAGACAGGATGGAATGGGATTGCTTATGTTGCTAGATGGGTTAACTTTTGCAGGCAGTCAGGTCACCTCTTCATGTGGAACAGGGATGATAGAGTAGATAGTGGCAGAAATCTTCTGAGTGATAAATGATGATTAAGTAGCTAAATGATGAAGCAGAAATTCTCTCATTTTTGCTATACACAACTTCTCCGATGATCTCATTTCCCTCTCCCACAATAATTGTTAGCCTCATGCTAGGTAACTGGTTCTCTAATATTCTCATTTCACTTCAAAACTCAATTCCTCTGACACCATTCCCCCAAAACAAAAAGCAAAAAGGACATTATTGCATCTCTCAAGGAGGAAGCTAGGTTGCATAGTGGATAGAGCGCTTGGCCTAAAATCAGGAATACCTCAGACATTTATTAGCTGTTTAATATCTGGAAAAATCTGGAAAAAACACTTAACCTCTGTTAGCCTCAGTTTCCTCAGCTATAAAAGGAGGATAATAACAGCACCTAGCTCTCAGGGTTTTTATGAGGATCAAATGAAATAAGATTTGTAAAGACCTTAGAATAGTGTCTGGCATATAGTAGGTCTTGATAAATAGTTATTTCTTTCCTTCCACATATATCTAGCCCTAGTCTCTCCCCTAACCTACTGCATCACCAGCTGCTTCTTGGACATCTCAAATTGGATGTCCTATAGACATCTAAAATTCAAAATATCTAAAACAGAAGTCATATTTTCTCCCAAAACCCACCCCTCTTTTGAATTTCCCTATTACTTTTGTGGGAACCATCATCCACCCAGTCATCCAGGCTCATAGCTTCAACTATTTATTCCAATTGCCCTACATACCCAATTTTAGATTTCTGCCCTCATCACATTTCTCATATATGATGGCTCCTCTCCAATCACTTATCTGTCACCCTGATATAGACCCTAATCAGATCACTTCTTACAACACAATCATTATCTGACTGGGAACCCTTCCCCACCTCTCTCCACTCCAACCTATCCTTCACTGAGCTAACAAATTAATTTTCCTCAAGTATAAATCTGACCTTGTCACCATCTCCCTCCTCAATAAACTCTCTTGGTTCCCACTTTCCTCTGCAATCAAATATAAAATTCTCCATTTGGCATTTACAGCTTTTTACTGTATGTAACATGACTCCTTCCTACTTTTCAGATCTTCCTCTATATTACTCCACTCCTCAGGCATTTACTTATCTACTAGTCTCTTGCTCTTCCTTGTATAGGATACTCAGTGTCCTGGCACCATACCTTTTCATTAGTATTCCCCTTCCTGGAATGATATCCTTCATCTCTTCCCCTAAACTTTCTCAGCTGCTGTTAAGGCTCAACTCAAATCCTATCTTCTGTGGAAGATCTTTCTCATTCCTTTCATTCCCTACTCACCATACCATCCTTCTAAGATTGCCTTCAATGTCTGTAAACTGTTCACATCTTCTCTCTCTTCCCATTTGAATGTGAGCTCCTTGAAGGAAGACGGGGGAGATGGAGGAAGGAATGGTAATCATTTGTGTAGAAAGAATTGAACTCATTGATTAATTAAGCTGATTAGATCACCAGGGGAAATTGTATAAGCAGAAGAAAAGAGAGCTTGTTGGGACATCTTAGTTAAGTTCAGAAAGCTCATCTCCAGTTTGCATAGTTTGGATGGTGCAGAGCACAGTTAACATGGGGTTTACTGGCTAGATTTTTCTCTTCCTTTTTCCTTCCCTTCCCTTCCCTTCCCTAAGTCAACATTTCATAGTTTCTGCCTTCAGAGCTACCATAATGATATCAAAGCACACATATTCCCCACTGTACTTTACCCTGGTTAACATTCCTCTACTGCCCTTTCCCCCAAAGCTCTCAAAATCGGCAATAGGTTGACCTTAGAGTAACTTCTTAATAATTATTTTGGCATAATTTTCTGGTAATATTTCTACTCTTTTTCCTTCGGTTCGCAACATATACCTCTCCTGTTAAAAGCAAATACGAGTTCTTTCCACTCTCTCCTCTTGCTCCCTCAAAACAGCATATCACCCCCCTAGGTATTTTAAAAGGGATTTACTACAAAGTACTGCAGGGAAATATATACAGGGTAATAGAAATAACATTAACAAGATATCCAGGGCATACTAAACTCCCTTTTTGATGCCTTAGATTTCAAGATGGATGGGACCTTAGCAATCAAGGCATGGCAGTGACCTAGTGCTATATAAGGTTATAATTGTAGAACATAAACTCTACAAAGATGAAGAGGTTAGATGGTGGGCCGGCGATAGACCATGTGGATGCCCATCAAGGACTAGTCTACCTCAGTTCAAAGAGCCTTATCACCAAAAGACTGGGGCTGAGTTTTTTGCTCGCTGAAATTCATAAGCAAAGGCATGCAGAGATTGTGATCACAGATCTTTTAGTCTCTCAAGGAATTTCCAAGTAATTCTGTTGACACTTTTAGGAAGCAGGCCTTTCTAAATTCATTCTCTTATCTGACCCTATCTTTTTTCTAGATTTCCACTTTACATTCAGTCTGAGCAAAGCATGTCTTAAGTATGTTATATCTCTGAATTTTTTTGTTTATTTTTCAGAAAATCACCCTTACCTTTGCCAAAGAAAACAAAAACTAGACCTGAAAGTGGGTTAACTATTTTATATATTAGAAAAGAGAGACCTAGAGAGTCTGAGGCCAATCATTTACTCCTGGGTAAACAGGTAGGAAGGAAAAGAGTGGGGATTTAAACCCAGGTCCTCTGATTCCAAATGCAAGGTTCTTTCCTCTAAGCTCTGATGCTTTTCCTAATCTCCAAGCCTGGCAAACCCTGTTATAAGTAAGTCCATTATGATACAAGACAGATAAAAGGTTTAGCAAACTTGTACTAAACATAGACTCAGGAATAGAAATAAGCAAGACCAGGTATATTCATCAGTGTCTTTTTAGAGCAGTATTTTTTTTATGAGTATGACTCAAGATGGTTATCATAGAATCTGCTAACAAACTGGGAAGCTTATGGTTCATTCACATAATAATAACTGACATTTACATAGTACTTTCAGGTGTGCAAAGCACTTGATATACATTATTGCATTTTATCCTCATAGCAACCCTGTGATGTATACACTACAGATATAATCATCCCCTCTTACAGATAAGGAAACTGAGGCAAGGAGCAGTAAAATGATTTGCCAATGCTCATCTACCTAGTTAGTGTTAGAACTTGCATTCAAACCAGCTGTCCCTTGAACTGAGGTCCAGTATCCTTTCCAATATACCATGATGCTCACTTGAAGTATAAGACTGCAAACATATACCTTCATATGTCTGGGGAACCTGAAATTCCTGTTCTTTTCTAACACTGCAATCCTGTGGATCTACAGGCCTTATTTCTAAGCAATTATTGAAACATAACCTATTTTCAAGCAACCAGTCAGAAGAGTGGGAGATACAAAAAAGAGCCCTTCCCCAGAGTAAATGTGTTTGCTCTATGTATTTGACAATGTGGTATGAATGGACAAGCTTTGGAAGGGCCACTCTATGTGTGCTTAATCTTCAAAGGTTAATAGGACTCATTTACAGGGAAAGGCACCAGTCTGCTCATTTCAAGGGGCAAGGTCAGGCTTGACAGATGTAAAATCTGACCTGCAGATGAACTGTAGTCTCAGCATCAGGCGGGACTTGAGGCTTTTGTTGTTTATTGTACAGTTTGATTTTAGAGGGGGTCCCTCTTTTCATCCTTTTTACAACTGGCCTCCTTGTAATTGGCTATGAAAGCAGAAACCCAACTTTCCAGGCATTGCTGTTACAGACATATCTCATTTTATATGACTTTCCCCTCTGTTGGTCATTACCGCGTTCCCTAAATGTACGAATGTCCTATGGGTAAAATGCCCTCAAGCTCAAGGGACTGTACAAAAGGGATAATGTCTAAGCAAGATAACAGCCATTCTTCCCTTGGAAAGGCAAGGATATTGTAGGCTTTACTTCTGTTTTATTTGAATGGAGAATCACATTTCACAGAATCTAAGTATCTCAGAATTTCACAGTTGGAAGGGAGTTCAGTGGCTTCCCAGTCCTACCCATCCATGCCAGAAAGATAATCCCCCCTATAGCGCACTTGATGTGTATCATGCAGTCTTTGCTAGAACTCCAGCGAGAGTGAATCCATTGGCAGAATGTACTCTAGTGGTTCTTTCCCCTAGGTTGCCTTGATTCATTTCTTTATATGACTTGAAAATCAGCATTCCCTTCAAATCGTAGCCCTTAAAGACTTGAAGGGTTAAGAGCCAGAGGGGACATTAGATAACATCTAAGTGCAATTCCTTCATTTTGCTGAAGAAGAAAATGAATAGAAGCTCCCAGTGTTTGCCCCTTCAGATCACAGAGTTAGAGTTGGAAAAGAACTCAGAGGCCATTTAATGCAACCCTTTCACCTTCCATCTATACATATACCAGGAAACAGGAAGAGACTACCTCCATCTTCCTTGCTGCTTTCCCCCTCCCCTCCACCCAATCAGTAGGCAGCAACAATCTACACCTGGCTCTCTGGTGTCTTATAGCCTATCCTTTCCCTCACTCACATACATAGGTCCATGCACACAAGTACATGCATGTATACATATGCAAAAAACCCCATGGAGAATAGCCTGGAGGAACCAATCGGTTCAGCGTTTGGGACTCTGCCTTGGTGGCTAAGCTGTTCCAAGTTTGTTGGTGTATGAATGAAACTCTGCCATTTGCTTTGTCACTTCTCCTCCTTTCTTTCTGAATCCCTTCCATCACAATGTACTTCTTGCTTCTGCTCCAGGAACAGTAGTCAAATCCATAGTAGCACTGATACTAGAAAGGCTATGACAATAGACAAGTATCCACTCACAATTTCTGTGATTCCCTAGGCTAAAATTCTTTTATCTAACCCTTGCTTCCATACACAAATGCACACACATGTATATGTATGCATGTGTGCATGCATGTATGTGTACATGTAAGTACACACATACAGTTATACACACCTATATACCCTGTATAATACATGTGTGTATACATATACAATGCACACACACATATGCACATGTGTGTGTTTGTGTTCTCTTTATTAGAATATAAACTTTACAAGAATATGGATTACTTTTCTAGTTTGAAATCGTACCCCTAGTGCTTAGCACAGTGTCTAGTGTAGAGTAAGTACTTTAATAAATATTTCATTCCCTGATTCATTCATTCAGGAATTACTCCTCATGAAATACAGATATCTTAGATCCAAGTATAACACTCAATATCATGCGCTGGTTGTCACTGAATGAAAAGGTTCCAGCATGAACTGAGAAGACACAGACTGTGGATCTTAAGAGATTTGTTCACTATCCTCCAGAAAGAACATTAGCTTGGATTATATTGCTACTTACACCATAGCCTTATTGTATGACCTCAGGCAGGTCATGTCCCTTTTATGGCCCTCATCTAATCTGCAAAACAAGAGGTTTTTTGGTGATCTGACCCCAAAGGTCAGCTCTAAAATTTTATGCTCTTAATCAATGACAGACAGCTTCAAATTAAAATTGCTTAAACCCTTATGAACCCTACTCATCCAGTTTTTCCATCCTTTTTTAAACATAAGTCAGCATTGGTTGAAAGAATGTCTGGATTTCAGTTACCCTTAGAAGAAAAAATAGTATGAAGATTGCTCTGCCAAACGTTTTATAGGAGGAAGGACCTTGTAAACATAAAATGGAAAATTTTTGTCCTACACATGTTTTCAGCTGATATTCTCTCTAAAAATTTTTATTGCTTGTCATGGTTCAGCTACTTTTGTCATCTTGCCAATCAATTTGGTTTAATTCAACAAGCATTGATTAAGCTTCTATTATGTATCATAAAGGCATTGAGGGTGCAAAGGTGAAAATGAAGAAGCCTTTGCCTTCAAGGAATTTACATGGTACTGGAGAGTTGGGGGTATGAAGATTAGCCAATATTAGTCAATCCATAAGCATTTATTAAGTTACTATTTTATGTTAGGCACTGTGCTAAGGTACAGATGATACAAAGGCAAATTCAAGGAAACACCTGCCTTCAAGGATTTTACCTTTGTCCTAGGGTGGGGTATATGTGATATGTTGATAAATAAGTCATTGTAGTACATGAACAATGAGAGTGGGGGGAGGGGCGCTAAGGGCCTTGAATATCAGGAAAAACCTGTGAAGGAGGAGACACTTAAGCTGAGCCCCAAAAGGATCTGGGGGCTCCAAAAGGCTAAGGCAATGAGAGAGAACATTTTTGGCATGGAGGTTAGTCTGTAGAAAGGTACAGATGTGGAAGCTGGAATATTGCATAAAAGGAGCAACAAGCAGGCAAGTTTCTGGCATAGAGTGCATCAAGGGTTGTAATATAGATAGGAGCCAGACTGCTAAGGCTTTGTTGATGACATTGTGCTGATTGAATCAAGCCTCAAAACATTACAAAATCCTCTGGAAAATGTCTAAATTCTCTCAAAGGAGTTTGGCTTATCCATCCACACAGGAAAGACCAAATGGATGAAGACTGTTCATTGCATAGATATCAACATCTGTACATAAACCCAGTAGGTATATCTGGTATAAAAGGTACAGATGGACAATGAGCTGGGTCCAGAGTGAAAAGGATAAGGGAAGACAACTGGATTGCTTTCAGGAAATCGGTCTTTCTTTGACCCTAAGCTTCCCATGAAAGTAAAAGTCAATCTTTCAAAGAACAAAATATGAGAAATAAGAGGGCAGTGGAGAGGTTCACAATGGGTGTGATCAGTCTGCAACACAAGGCCAATGAGGAACTCTGAAAAAAAGACAGAAGTAAAGAGTATCATTAAGGAACTGGATAAAAGGAAGGTAAGATGATCACAATGCAAAAACAAAGGGTGGTCCACAGAAAGCCAAAATTCTCCATTGTTAACCTTTCGATGCTAAGAGAAAGTGAGAAGGACTTCTATCATGTTCCACCTTCTGTGGTGAACTTTTGAGAGGACATGGGCAAGAGTTACACAGGATGGGTAGGCATGGGTGGATTGCTGAGTTGTTTGAAGGGATATAGGAACTGATCACTTTTGATCCACAAATCCAGTTTGAATATTTTGAGCATACCAAGCAAAGGAGGTTGTATTTTATACTAAAGGCAACAGGAAACCATGGAAGCTTCTTAAGTCAGGGACTGTCCAATACAAATGTTGATGAGACAATCAGACGGAGATTTCCAGCAGGATGTTAGAAATACCGTAATGGATATTAGGGCTAGGATTAAATCTGACTATATAAATTTAGGAGTCTTCTGTGTAGGACTGATAAATGCATGAAAGTATAAGAAATTACCAACGGAGAGAATGAAAGGAGGGGAGAGATCTGAACTGAAGCATGAGGAAGCTTTGGAAAACTAATATTTATAGACAAGGATTAAAATAATGAATCCGTAAAGATTACAAAAACCTGGTCACTTTGGTAGGAAGACTTCCTGGGAAGAGTACCACAGAAATCAAATAAAACCAACAAAATGAAACCAAAAATGTTTGATCATAAGATATGACAGAAGTAGTTTTAGAGATGATCTGGGTGACTAATGAATGAAGAAACTAAGTCACTGAGAGGATAAGTGATATGTCTAAGGTCTTACAGTCAGTAAATGGCAGAATCAAGATTTATATCCAAGACTTCTCATTCAGAGAAGTCTTCTCTGAATTAAGATTCCAATCTTATTTTACTATTCTAACCCTCTCATTTTACAGACGAGGAGATAAAAATTCAAAGAAACTTCCCTAAACTCATGCAGATAGAGCCAGGATTTGAACACAGGTGTTCGGACTTCAAGAGCAACAGTCTTGCCTTATTACTATACATATCCCATTACACTAAAAAAGATATCAGTGAGTGAATTAGAGTTCTATCTCAAGATGCTGTAGCACCTAAGATATCCCCCCTCAGAAGTAGGTCTCCACAACATTTGCGCCACATTCTTGGTACCTTGCAGTGAGTAGCTTAGTAACTTGAAGTTTAGAGCTAGGAAGAGAGAATTAATTGGTATGACCTTGAAAGCACAGAAGAATATCAATCCCAATATTCTTTACAAAATGGAGAAGGTGGGGAGGAGCCGTAAGGGTCATGTCCATTCTACTATCCTTTTTATTTTAATATAGTTTCCAAACAATAATTTTCCATGTAGAAAAATTCAGTGGATTGATCCATTGCTTCCCTCGTTAGAGTATGTGCTCCTTGAGGGCAGGAATGATATTTTTGTCTTTGTCTCCTCTGTGGGAGATAGTCTGCACAGTGACTGCCACTGTGATTAATAAGGATTGTTGATTAATTGATTTCAAGATATTTGGGTTACTGATTCATGAAAGGCTGCAATGAAAAATCTGAACTCAACTTCTGACACTCCTCAATCCTCCTGTTGGCCAAGCCTAACATAATAATAAGGCAATAATAGGGCATAGTCTCTATTTAGAGGCCAAGACCTGGGACTACATTTCAACATCTGGAGGTTGTGATTTTTAATTAGTCTAGGAGAACAACAAAGTTAGATTACAATAAATAGTGATTATAAACAGTTTGTGAGTTTGAAAGGGCCATAATTAGTGGATAGGTTACTCTATTACTTTACATTTTAATTCCAGTGGCACCCTTTTTCTTAATGTTAATTGGATAGCTGAGGTAATTAAGGTTTTATCAATATAAAATCTATTATTTTGTGAAAAAGTTGTATATCTACACATATATACACATGTATAAATAGACACACATACATATACATATATACACATACATATATGCACATATATACACATACACACATGTATATGTGTGTGTATACATACATACATACATAAACACACACACACATATACTGGATCTATTGTGAGCCTGAGTTCACTTCTCAATTCTCCATGCCTGGGGAGATAGCCTTCCCTTGGCCTACATAAATTGCTATACTTGCCAACACCTAAGAGCTTAAGAGAATTATATTATTGACTTCATTCTTGAGTTGTACAAAGTTGAATATGGAACTTATCAAACTTCTGTATGGCACCAATCTGGGATGAAAAGGTAGTATATTAGATGAGAAAGTTGGGATTTTTGAAAAAATCTTGAATATGATAAAACAATGGGCTGAATCAAATAATATAAAATTCAATTCAGAAAATATCTTTTAAGTGTCTGCTATTTCTAAGGCATTATGATAGGTCCTGGGTATAAAAGATGAAAAACAACCCAGTTACTGTCCTCAAAGTGACGGTAGTATAATAGAAGGAAGAAGGCATGTACATAAAACCCAGCCCCTTCCTGATCTTCCCTGGGTCTACCAAGTGAATCACTGCTCTTCCAGTCACTCAGTCACAAAACTCAGAGTCATCTTATTTTCTTACTTTTTTAGTTCAATCCAATAAACATTTATTAAGCACCTACAGTGCCAGGCACTGTTCTGAGCACTGGGGATACAATAAATAAAGACACTGTTCTTACCTTCAAGCAGCTTATAATCTAAGCGGGGAGACAACACAGCAAAGGAAGCAGGAAAGTGGTGGCGGCAATGAGATACCAGGGTGCAGTAAGTAAAATAGCAGGTACAGGGGCATCTTGTTCCATAGAGATGATACAAGGCAATGCAGCAGATAGAAAATGGAGTGGGTCAAGAGTCCAATTTCTACTTTCTGTAAAGGAAGGCATTGGGAGGAGTTCAGTACTCTGCCCTCCAATCAGAGGGGAGAGGAAGCGTAGGGAGAAGATGTCAGTCAAGACTTGACTTGGCAACATGGTGGTAAATTTAGTGCTGATGAGCTTATCCTAGAGGGGAATCTTCTTCTGTGGAGTTGAAACCAGGCAGGGCAATAGAAGCAAACAGAAGTAATGATGATCTAGTTCAACCCAAAAACCATATGAAAACTTAAAACTGTACTAAGACTATGGAACAACCTGAATTCATTCCATTGTCATTTTTTTTCCCTCAA
Source organism: Bettongia penicillata ogilbyi (assembly GCA_023548195.1). NCBI lineage: Eukaryota > Metazoa > Chordata > Mammalia > Diprotodontia > Potoroidae > Bettongia > Bettongia penicillata. Next base: position 2,836,119 of record JAJHZJ010000268.1, read on the forward strand.
TTCTGCCTCCACAACATAACTTACATGGATCCCGTGTCTACTTTGTGGTTTGGGCTCTCATCCCCTTTTACCAATAAGCCTTCTAATTGTCTTCCTGCCTCCTCTCCTCTCCTTTCCAATCCCACTTGCCCCTGACTGAAGAATGATATTCTTAAAGCACAAGTTTCAAAATGTTACTCCCTGATCAATAAATTCCAGTGACTCCCTCTCACTTCTAGTATTAAATTCTCTGGCCTTTAAAATCCCTTAGAACCTGGCTCCAACCTACCTTTCCAGCCTTATCATACACTATTTCTCTTTCTGTAGTCTTTGGTTCATTTGAACTATCCTTTTTACTATTTCTAATAATTCCCCAATTTTTCTTTTGTCTCCCTGCCTTTGTACAGGTTACCTCTCAACAGAGTGGGATGTGTGAGCAACAGCTAGAAACAGAGTTTGAACTGAACCAAAGACTGCATGATAGAAGTAATGTATGATAAGCTGGGAAATACAGATATCACACTTAAATTCTATCATTCCTTTTCCGTGACCCCTAATGTTACCCTTGCAAATACATTAGCACTCCACTAATTATTTAGGAATTCTGACTTCCTATGCCATCCTTGTTATAATAAGTAATCATGACCATGTCACAATCCCATTTCCTATTTCACTTAAGTCTCCATGACCTTACTAAAATAACTTTTATGTTCAGTAAGTATAGTGAGACAGAAGTCAGTAATTAAAAAGCATTCTACCTTTAATGACAGAGTTCATGTAATACTCAAGAGAATTTAAGTATTATCTAGTCTTACTTCCTTGCAAAGAAGAACAATGAAGAAAAGTTAGAGGTGAAGTGATAGGCCCAAGATCTGATGAGAATTCTTTGTAGAACTAGGATTTAAATCAAGTTATCCTGACTCTCAACCTGGCACTCATTCTGCTGTGCCGTATTAGCTTTCCCACTATCAGTTCATAGAAGTGATCTTAGTGAGTGGCATAACTGATCAAGAAGAAGTAGGATTTGAACCCAGGATCCTTGATCCTCTACTCTTTCCATTGTACAGCTAGGATTTGAGTTACATGAGTAGGTCCACCTCTACCCATAAATAGAATAAGCCATTACCTACCTACTTGGAGAAATGATCTTCTCCAGAATTTCATATTCTCTCACCTTCCTACCACTCCATTTCTAGTTTTAGTCCTTTTGCCATCACTCCTTGGCATCTGTGACAAGAGCATAGTCATAATTGATGCTCCTTGGACGTAACTTTGATGGCAGAAAAAAATTCAGAAGAACTCCTGGGACTTTGTTAGAATCGTGATTGTTCCAGCTTAGGTAACGGAAGGAATGGGAGGTAGCAGGAGCAGAAATAGGTGGGGATATTTATTTAATTTCAGCACAGCATATTTGCGCTAATTAGAGTGGCGTCTTGCAAGCAGATGTTCAGATCAGCAGGGAATAGGAGAGCCAAACAAAAGATTAATGGATTTATGTGTGATTTCAACTCTAAGTGGCAAATCATCCTGGTCAGAGGATGATGAGCTAGGAGATGGACTTCAAGTTCTGGGCTCCCTGGGGAGATCCTCTAGATCATAATAAGCCATGCAGTGGAGAATAATCTTGTGTTCTGATGTGATGTTATGGTATTAATGTAATGTAATGTAATGCCTCATATTTATGTCACACATTAACTTTCCCCAAATGCTTTTTCTCCTTCAGTTCAATTCAGCAATCATTTGTTAAGGACTCACTGTAAGATAAGCATTGTGCTAGATATAAATAGAAATAAAACTTGTATTCATATTATTTTATATATGCATATATATTTATATATGCACATCAGGTATATATATGTATATATATGTCTGTCTTCTATTGGTAATACAGACATCTATTGTATATAACAAATTTATATAGATTCATAATTAAAATTTGTATAATTTTAATACATCAATATTATATTTAAATACATTTACATATATGTGCATAAATATAGGCATATATTGTTGTGAATTGCTTTAAAGATGCACATGTGTATATGTATTGCATATGTATGTATACAGATATATACATATGCACACATAAATACATACATAGACATTATATATATATATATATATGCTTCTATGTGGGGTATGTATACATACACACATATATACACATAGGCATTGTGCTAAGTGCTTTATAATTATTAAATAATAATTTAAAAGAAGTTATCATTTGATCCTCATAACAGTTCAGTGAGGTAAGCGCTATTATTATTTCCACTTAACAGATGAAGAAACTAAGGCAGATAGAGGTTGTGACTTGCCCAGGGTCATACAGCTAAGTATCTGAGACTGGACCCAAACTCAGATCTTCCTGCCTCCAATCCTGGTACCCTATTCACTGTGTCACCTAAGCCAATAAACAGACAGACAGACAGATAGATAGATAGACAGATAGATGACAGATTTTATTCTGTACCTGTAATTTCATTGTTATAGATAACTCCCCTTGAAGAAATCCCCTGTATGAATATGGATTAGTATTTTCAGTCACTTGGGAAAGGAGGGGCTAAGCTACTTGTCCAGGGTCATGCAGCCATTATGTGTCAGAGACAGAAGAACCAGGCCTCCAAACTGGGTCTTTCTGAATTGATTTCTATTCTCTAGGATATACATTGAAATACATGCACAGATATATATGTATACATGCACACACATATATACATACATACATATATATATTTTATTACACGCATGTGTAAATGTAAATTAACTCAGGGATGGGTCAAACACTATCAACTGGAGGGATAGGAAAAACCTCTTGCAGGAGGTAATCCTTGAACCCAAGCTTATAGAAGCTCAATTCAAGAAAAGGGTTTGTACCAGACAGGGTGGAAGGAAAAGGAATATCATGTACAATGCTTAGAGACTAGGTCAATTTGGCAGAAATGCAGAGTACCTGAGGCGTAGCAATGTCAAACCAGTCTTTCTAGAAAGATAGAGTGGAACCACACTGCAAAGCAATCCAATTGGTGAATTGAGGAGTTTGAATACACTTGTTATAACTGGATCTTTTGAATCTCATCAGATTTTCTAGGATAATGGTAATCTAATTACTCATTCCTCAAATGTGCTGATCCAGTCTATACGTCTATACTGTCTCCTTTACTTAGTCACTTCTCTCTTGCAAGGTCTAACCTGCCTGGTATGAAGGGATAAAGAGATGAGTGGTATCTAAATCCCACCCAGCCTTTAAGGTTCCCACATAAATTCCATTTCCTCTCTGGATTCATTGCTGATTGATCTGTCCTTTTTCTATACTGTATATGCTATCATTAGACTTAAAGCCATACTACATAATTTCATGTAATACAAAAAGTCCAGGACTAAAAATCAACAGAGTTGTGGTTCCAATTCTGTCACTTACTAACTATGCAATAATTCTGGGGAAATGACCTTTGCCCCCATCTATGACCCTTACTCTGTCTGCTGTATGAAACTGTTTTGTGGATGAAATGAAGTAATACATATGAATCTTGTCTCCCTAAAACACTGTGATCTCTCTAAGGCAGGGACCATGTTGTCCATTTGTTTTCTTTCTCCTCCTGTGGCTAGCACATAGTACTCAGGTATTGGAATGGTTATTTTTTCTCTTTCTTTTTATTTTATTCTATTTTTAACTTATGGAATAAAACAAACATTTCCATAACATAGTATAATAAATAGATGATGATACATGAAATTGCAAATCTATTATGTACAACTTCTAAATATATGAGTTGTCATGTAAATTTCTTTTTTTCTTTCTTTTTTTACTAAACATTTATTAAGAACCATTTTTTTTCTTTTTGGATAAAGAAATGATTTTTAATAAGTGTTCATTTACTGATGGATTGTATTAGGATACTTAGGTATCTACTCAGACAAAAAAAGGCCAGACTTGTTGCTAGGAAGAAAAAGATGACAAGAAAGAAAGAGCATAATGGAAAAAAGTCAAATAATTAGAGTTCATTAAGCTTAACTGAATGAGGGTCAGAAACTATGAAAATGATTGGATTGGACAAGAAGTTAATCAGCATTATCAAAGTCTTTAGTAGTAGTAGTAGTAGTAGTAGTGTTGGTGGTGGTGTTGGTGTTGGTGGTAGTGGTGTTGGTATTGGTGATGTTGGTGTTGGTGTTGGTATTGGTGGTGTTGGTGTTGGTGGTAGTGGTGTTGGTATTGGTGGTGTTGGTGTTGGTGGTAGTGGTGTTGGTATTGGTGGTGTTGGTGTTGGTGGTGTTGGTGTTGGTGTTGGTGGTGGTGGTGTTGGTGTTGGTATCGGTGGTGTTGGTATTGGTGGTGTTGGTGTTGGTGGTAGTGGTGTTGGTATTGGTGGTGTTGGTGTTGGTGGTAGTGGTGTTGGTATTGGTGGTGTTGGTGTTGGTGGTAGTGGTGTTGGTATTGGTGGTGTTGGTGTTGGTGGTGTTGGTGTTGGTGGTAGTGGTGTTGGTATTGGTGGTGTTGGTGTTGGTGGTAGTGGTGTTGGTATTGGTGGTGTTGGTGTTGGTGGTAGTGCTGTTGGTATTGGTGGTGTTGGTGTTGGTGGTAGTGGTGTTGGTATTGGTGGTGTTGGTGTTGGTGGTAGTGCTGTTGGTATTGGTGGTGTTGGTGTTGGTGGTAGTGGTGTTGGTATTGGTGGTGTTGGTGTTGGTGGTGTTGGTGTTGGTGGTAGTGGTATTGGTATTGGTGGTGTTGGTGTTGGTGGTAGTGGTGTTGGTATTGGTGGTGTTGGTGTTGGTGGTAGTGCTGTTGGTATTGGTGGTGTTGGTGTTGGTGGTAGTGGTGTTGGTATTGGTGGTGTTGGTGTTGGTGGTGTTGGTGTTGGTGTTCGATGTTGTTCATCCTTCCTTCTTGAAAGGAACTAGTAACATCAGGAAGGTGATAGCTTAACTTGCAAGTGAATTAAATTTAAGTGAGACAGAGCTATGCAAAGTCATAAGCCTCACTCTCTCCTTCAGAGTCATTGGAGTCCAGTGGCAAGACATAGGTCAGGATAGTAGTAGTGGTGGTGGTGGTAGTGGTAGTAGAAGTAGCAGTAGGTTGGAGTAGCAGCAGCAACATCAGTACTAATAGTAGCAGTAGTAGTGGTGGTGGTAATAGTAGTAGTAACAGTAACATAGTAATACAATGACAATAATGTTTCTTTCTTGTAATGTCTTCCTAATTACCAAATGAAAGGATTTACTAATTTCAGTTGTGTGGGAGACATGAAGGAGGAGGGGGGAGGAGTTAAAAATAACTATGAGGATTCTAGTTTGGATGGAATGTTTTTGAGATAATCTTGGTGAAATTCATAGGAAAAGAAAACTCATGAAGATCTGCATTTATGTAGGAGTTGCATTTTATACACATTCAATTTGAGATACAGGCAGAATAATCATATAGCTCTGAAGGTGTGATTTGAAAAGTGATAATGGAAGAAGGAGAGACTACAGAAAAAAGGGAAGAGGAGAGGAGAGAAAGAGAAAGATATAGAGGCAGAGACTCTATATCTCAGAGAGAGGGAAGGGAATAGAGAAAGGGAAAGAGAGAGAGAGGGGGAGGGGAGAGAGAGAGAGAGACAGAGACAGAGACAGAGACAGAGACAGAGAGAGAGATTACTTGATGTTGGCAAACGTGGATCCTCTGATACACGATGCATCATGATGCATCAGTGCAAAGGAGCAGGATTGGAGAAATTCAAGAAAATAAATGGAAAGATTGTTGTATTTAGAATCCAAAGACCTAATTCAGATTTTTGGATTAATTAGTCCCTGTGTGACCTTGTACAAGTCACATATCTTTTCTGGGCCTCATTTTCATCATCTATAAAATGAAACTATAGAAGTTTCCATCCAGTTATGAGTCTATGATCTTGTGATATGTTATATTATGGCTGTCAGCAAGAAAAGAGTTTACAGCCCTCAGAATGTGTGTTTACAATTCTTTTTTTAATTCCTATAGCTCTCCTAGAAGAATCACAAAGATTTTTGTGATGGAAGAGATCTTAGAAATCACTTAAAGGAGTGTAAAAAAAACACCAAACAAACACTGGTTCTGTATTCAGGAACTCTAAATATGAATCCAGTTTGGGTCTATCTTCTCATCTGTAAAATGGTCATAGTAATGCTTGTATTACTTGTATCACAAATTCCCTCTAAAAAAGGTACTTTGTAAACCTTTACAGAGCTATAGAGATAAGAATTTTTAATTACACAGTCATAATCTTAAGGATGAGCAAATGAATGTTGGGGGAGTCAAAAGACTTGCCCATGGTTACACAGGTGATTGTTGAACAGGAACCTATGTTTTCATGGCCAGAGAACTAAGGGTTTGTTGATTTGGAGGCTAATGAGACCATAAAGGATGTCTAAATCAACTGCTTCATTTTACAGCTGAGGAAACTGAGGCCTTCGAGGTAAAATGATTGACCCAAAATCACAAAGTAAGTGAATGGCCAAGCTAGGATTTGAATGAAGTCCCTTTAAGTTTGAATCCAGCACTATTTCTCTTGCCTCTCATCAATTCCTCCTAATCGAGGTGCAGCCCCACCAAAAGGTGGGTGATGAGTAAGTGATCCTTCTATATTTCTTTCAGTCCTATGTCTCTATAAGTAAGTCTCTAATTCTTAGATAAATGAATAATTTACTAACTCCTTTCTAAGGACCAGGCACTGTGCTAAGTTCTACAGCTACAAATTCAAGTAATTAGGACAAGGCTTGTCCTTAAGGAGTCACATTCTAATGGTTGAAGTTAAAGGCATCGTATGAATTTTCTTGGTTCTTGGTAAGAAAAGACAAAATCTCACTTATCGGAGCTAGGAGACAAAGAAATGGAGTCCAAAGTTGGGCAGGGCAGGGGAAACATGAAGATCATGGTCAGGGAATAAGATGTTTATTGAGCAAATGACTAGTTTCTGTTTCTAGCACAGGTATGCCTAGAGGGTATGACAGTTGTACTCTCCTACCCCTAGTGTTCATATTACCATGGATTCTCCCCTCCTCCTCATGGAAGATAAACATTTCCATGGAGATACGCTCTTACAACCTATAGACATGCCTATGACTTCCAGGTAAAATCTTCATTATTTCCCTTTGACAAATACCTGGGCCTAAGAGTAAACACTTTGACAGAGTGGGCAGAAGATATGCAGCCTGGTATTTTGTAAAAAATATGCATCCTTTTAGAATAGGAAGGCCTTTGTTGTTAGGACCAGCTGGCATTTCTTTTTTTGGCTGGCAGCAATAATTCGCGAGTGGGAGGGTATCCTTGATTGTAAACTCCTGTGTGCCTAGCCTAGTACTACTGAATTCCTGTTTCCTGGATCCCAATGCTTAATGCCCCTTGCTTGAGCTTTTCATCAAATTCCTCACTTGTGTTCTTTTCCTCTGGCTGAAGTCCATGACTGGGAATCCTCGGTTCCAACGTTCCCAATAGAGTAGAAAGTGAGATTTAACATGTGTTCATTCTACTAAGAGGTAGTGTTGTAGAAAGAAGGGGAGAAAGGAGGGAGTGAGAGGAAGGAAAGAATAAGTATTTATTAAGCACCTATTAAATGCCAAGCACTTTATTAATATTATCTCATTTTATCTTCACAACAACCATGTAAGGTAGGTACTATTCTCATTTTTTACAGTGAGGAAATTGAGGCAGATAGAGGTCAAGTGACTTGTCCAGGCTCACACCACTAGTAAATGTGCCTGGATTTGAAGTTAGGTCTTCTTGAATCCAGGCCCAGTGCTCTCTCCTTTGTACCACCTAATTCCTTCTAAAACATGTTCTGGGCCTGGAAAAAGAAGACCTAGGTTGAAATTGTACCTCTTAGTCCCTTATGTCTGATAACCTTTCAGAGTGCAATTTCCTCTTTTGTAAAATGGGAGTGACAACACCTCTACTCCTTACCTTGCAGCTGTGTTGTAAGGAAAGTACTTTGTAAAGTTCAAAGCCCTGAAGCAGAAATAGGTGGGGTTTGTTTTGTATTTTTTTTTTTAACTTTTCTTAACATCCTTCCTTGAGAGAGGTAGAGAACTAAGAGTGTACCATGTTGTGGTTGCTTTGTCCACTGGTTTTGTTCTGTAGCTTCTTTTGTTTTGTTGTAGAAACAAGGAAGGATTCATTGAGTGTGTGTGTGTGTGTGTGTGTGTGTGTGTGTGTGTGTGTTGTGGGGAGGGTTGGGGTTGTTGTAGCAGGAAATGGTATCAGTAAAAATATAAACAAGGAAGAATTTATTTTAACATTTATTGTAACCTTTTAAGACTAGTTTAAAAATTAACAGAATCATCAATTAAGAGGTGGAAGGGATCTCTCAGAGGTCATCTAACCATAGGCCTCCATATTTTTCAGATGAGGAAATTAAGGGCAAGAGATGTTAAAAAACTTCTGGGTTACACAGATATTAAGTTGCAGAGTCATGATTTAAACCCAGGTCCTGGGACTAAATCCAGAGTGCCTTCTGCTCTATCACAATTCGTTGTCATTCAATAATTTTTCAGTCCTATCTGATTCTTTGTGACTCCATTTGGGGTTTTCTTGGCAGAGATACTGGAGTAGTTTGTTATTTCCTTCTCCAGCTCATTTTACACATGAGGAAACTGAGGAAGACAGGGTTAAATGATTTGCCAAGGATCACACAACTAGTAAGAGTCTAAGGTCAGATTTGAACTCAGGAAGATGAATCAAGGCCCAGCGCTCTATCCACTGCACCACTCAGCTACTGTATTATTTCACAATAATCAGTTTCATAGAACTACACACATGGAATTATAAGAGATGTTAGTCTTTTAGATCATGTAGTCCAAACATCCTTTCCCATGTTACAGGTGAACATCAGGTCCAGAAAGGTTGTAGACATCATCTACAGCAATGCATTCCCTCCCTTGACATTTAGAAACAAAGGAGCTGAGAAGCAGAGAAGGGCAATTAATTTCTTGATTTTTTTTTCTTTTTAGCAAGTTTTAGCTTTAGATATCACAGCAGCATTTTGAGAACTAATTAGGATTTTAGAGCTAGATAAGAGCTCAGAGTTCATCTAATCCAACCCTTGTATTTTACAGATGAGGAATATAGGGCGCATAGAAATTAAATAAATTGCCCAAGGTCACACAGGTTGTAGTAGACATAATCAGAATTCAAATCCAGGTCTTGCAATAATTTTAGTGCTCTTTCTGCAACAACCTAATGAATCTCCCTAGCACTACGCTGCAGAAATAGACTCAAAATGTCCTATTGAATCATTTTGTTGAAGAGATTTGTGACACTTGGCCGAGTACTTGACCTGAATCCTGGAAATGTCTTTTTTTCTCAGCACATTATTTTCCTATCCCATAGAGTATTCTGTAGCAAACTGATAAAGAAAAAATTTTATATTGCATTTGCTGAGTAGGTAGTGAATGCCTCACTACCTTCCACAGACCATGTAGCGTACTGTTTGATCCCGTTCAGAATGTAGGATTTGATGGTCATTGCTGGGCTACAAAGGTTTCACAACCATGTAATTAAATGGGCCCCATTATAGAGCTCCATAGTCTTAGTGACAGCTTTATTGGCAGTAGCTGTTTAAATTTGGCTGCTAAGCTTTTATAACATGGAAACCACATTGTACTTTTGCTCATTATTTGAGTACCAAGCCCATGCAAGTGGTTGTAGGGATGTATACACACAATTAGGATACAGCCCTTGCTTCCATAAGCTTATAAGGTTACATGCAATAAATAGTCTACAAATAGATATTATGAGACAAAGTCACCAATTCCTATCACGTAAGACAATAAATGTTAATAGCTAACATTTATGTGTTATGTCTTTGAGGTTGATCCAATGCTTTAGGCACATTTTTCTCATTTGATCCTTATAGCAACCCTTGGAGATAGGTGCTATTATTAATCTTTTTTTAGATGAAAAAACTGAGATTCAGAGAGGGTATGTGAATTGTCCGTGGTCCCATGGCTTGGAATTGTAGGAGGCAGGATTCAAACCATTCCGACCCAAGTCAGAATCTTGGCATCATGTAGTTTCTAAATTAAAAAAAAAAATAATGGAGTGCATTCATAGAATAAAACTAGGGTGTTCATAGCTTGGGGAAAATTTTTAATTATCTGAGCTTTGGACATCATCTTGAATGCAAATTTTAGAATTGGGCCATCTGAAGAAAGCCATTAAAAATTACTGAGATATCTTCTGAAAGTTGCAGAATAAATACGTCATCCCTGCTATTTTAAAGTGGGAGGGGGGGTTAAAGGTGAGTGTTTCTCTTCTTTTCTCCTTCCAAATTCTGCTTACTCTGTGGATAAACTACCATTAGGTTATGACATGTGCTTTCTCTCAGCTCTACTCTGTGGCAAATTCAGTCTTTCAGGCATTAGATCAAATAAAAAAATGTTTTAGAACATTGGAATCAGACACTAAATCACAAGTCTGTGCTTTTTATGCTTTTACTGACCATAGAAGACTGTAAAAGCATCTAGAAGAAAGGAAAATCTTGACTTTTCTCAGGGCCTTCTCTGTTGGAGAATGTGCATATAATATGATTGAGGACATTTGCAGAGATGGCTTAAAGACATGGATGTCTCTGTTCTTTTGGTTTGACAGCACCCCATGTTTCTCAATTCTATGCTCCAAATAATTAATTATTAAATAATAACTAAATCTAATTAGGGAACTAATTACAAAGACTGGGGTAAGCACTTTTATCAATAGCATTCCTTATATCTGAGAAATTTCTATGTATATCACAGATAATGACAATATTTGTTGAAAGAATAAATGAACAAATGAATGAATGAATGAATCTTGAGTTAATATTTAGTTTGCCTCATCCAGTTATCTGGATGAGGAGACTTTCCAGAGTTAAATCTCAAAGTTTTTCCTGTCTCTAAGATGACATTTTAATTTTTAGCATAGGGCCCAGCACATAGTAAGAACATACTTACTATCTGATCTGATGCCAATTAAGAGAGGCAGTGTGGTATAGTAGAAACAAAAATGATCTTGGAATTAGGAAGACCTGGAATCAAGTCTTGACTGATACAGAATGATTGTGCTACTGCCTCTGGCAAATTATTTAACCTTTCAGTGTCCCAGGGAATTCTATGACTATAAATTACAGATAAGCTATGCTCTTCATCAAGTGAAGGGAATTTCCACACCGGAAGTTCCATACAGTGTTGAAATCTGAGGTTTAGAACCTCCACAGAATATAATTATGTCTTTCAATATCACTCACAGTGAGGCTTTGAATTACATGGGATTTAGGGTGAGACATCAGTTAATATTAATATTATTAGCTGACATATTTGCACATTAAAGTTTGCAAAGTGCTGTAATACATTATTTCCTTTTATCTTCACAAAACCTCACAATTGCATTTGCAATGTGCTGTAATACATTATTACTTCCTATTGTCACAAAAACAATGTATGTAGGTAATATAGAAATTACTGTCCTCATTTGACAGTCCTGTTTTTCCATATGTGGAAATTGAGACTCAGAGAGGTTAGATTACTTGACCATGGCCACATAACTAGTGAGTATCTGGGGCTAGATTTGAACTTAGGGCCCACCTAATAGCAAATCTATTCATTTTCAGCACTATTCTACTGAAGAGACTTACCACCAAATGAAACAGACACCTAGACTCTCTGAAGAGCTGTTTTACGCAGTTTGATTTGTCAGATTGGTTTTCTTTTTTTCTTAATGTGCTTAAAAGAATTAAGAGTTGATGAAGTCTTCCATGTGCATGACAGCCACTCCCCTGAGGTGGTTGATGTTTCCAGTCTGGGCAGTGATTTATAATCCTACAGGGTGTGGGGGCTGGTATTAACATTACAAGTGTCTCTGCTTCAGAAGAAAAGTTATTCTCGTTGCTGGGTTTATCTCATATTCTCCTCATCAAATCCTCCCATGTTTATATTCTTTTTAAATTTTGATTGATTTTTGTTTCTTTGCTTAATTAAGGGATAGTTTCCACTGTAAACTCCCTTTAGTCTATAGTGGATGAAGGGATAATGAAAAGAACCTGGACTGGGGGATGGGAGCTTCAATTTTTGTTTTGTCTGACACTAATTTCCTCTGTAACTTTGGGCAAGTTATTTCCCATCTTGGACCCTTGCTCCAGAATGAGTGCTTAGAAGAGTTTTTCCATAAGGTCCTTTCTAGATGAAAAATTCTATGATCCTAAAGAAAAGGCACCACCAAACTGTGTTCTGTAAACTACTTCTAGCCCAACCTCCTCCCACCTGAATTTTTGTATAGCCTACAAACTTACTACTCTTAGTGTGTGGGTCGTACAAAAATAGCAGGCTGGATTTAGTCTGCAGGTCACACTTTGACAACCCTTGCTATAGATTTAGGATTTAGAAGTGACCTTAGAGGTCATCCAGTCCAAACCTCTTATTCTTTTTTAACATTTTAATTTCAAGTTTTGAGTTCCAAAATTTATCCTTCCCTCCATCACTCCCCTCCCCCTTCCCTAAGATGTTAAGCAATCAGATATAGTTTATACATGTGCAATTATGTAAAACCTTTCCATATTAACAATTTTGCACAAGACTCCGATAAAAGAAGAAAAAGAAAGAACGAAAATGAAAAATAGTAGCTTCAGTCTGTATTCAATCAATATCAATTCTTTCTCAGGACATGGACAGTATGCTTCATCATTAGCCCCTTGGGATTGGCTTAGGTCATTGTACTGCTGAGAATAGCTAAGTCATTATAGTTCTTCCTGAGCAATATTGCTGTTACTATGTATGATGTTCTTCTGGTTCTGTTCACTTTACTATGCATCAGTTCATGTATGTCTTTCCAGGTTTTTCTGAAACCAGCTTACTTATTATTTCTTATAACATAAAAACATTCCATTACAATCATATACCACAGCCTGTTTAGCCATTCTACAATTTATGGGCATCCCTTTGATTTCCAGTTCTTTGCCACCACAAAAAGAGCTGTTATAAATATTTTTGTGCAGATAAGTCTTTTTCCTTTTTTTCTTGGTATGTCTTTGGGATATGGAGCTAGTGGTGGTATTATTGGATCAAAGAGTATGCACAGTTTTATAGCCTTTTAGGCATAGTTCCAAATTGCTCTCCAGAATGATTGGATTAGTTCACAACTCCATCAACAACGCATTAGTGTCCCACATCCCTTTCAACATCCAACAGTTTCCTTTTTTGTCATATTAGTCTTCCTTTTTTGTCATATTAGTCAATCTGATAGATGTGGTACCTCAGATATGTTTTAACTTGCATTTCTCTAATCAATATGATTTAGAGCATTTTTTCATATGACTATAGATAACTGATTTCTTTGTCTGAAAACTACCTGCTCATATCCTTTGGCCATTTATCAACTGGGGAATTTGTATTTTTATAAAATTGACTCAGTTCTTTATATGTTTGAGAAGTGAGGCCTTTATCAAAGATACTTGTTGCAAATCCTCCCCAGTTTTCTGTTTTCCTTGTAGTTTTCAGCCCTCTAATTATTACAAACAAGGAAACTGAGGCCTAGTGAACAGTCCTCTGACTCTAAGTCTGTTATTCTTCTCATCACACTATATAGTCTCCTATACAGGGGATGAGTGATCTTGGCTCCCATTCAATGTTGTATGCTAAAATGCTGACAGAATCTCATAAAGTAGTTTTATGACATAGGTCTCAAGGACAATGTTGTAGTAAAAGTGCTATCATACCATAAGCTCTCCAAGAACAGGTGGTATCTGTGTCTTATTCATCTTCCTCAGTTCTATTTGCGCCTCAGTACCTAATACAGTGCTATAAATACTGCAGGTAATGAACAGATGATTGAATGAATGAATACGACTGGCCTTCCACTCGGGGTGTCTGCTTGCATTCTAATAAGGGAAGGTAATTCTTGTAGGGAAGTGGTGGCTAGGGAGGGGATGTTTAGGTCTGGGAAATACCAGAGATGGCAGTCTAGGCCATCCTTTTGAGGAAGAAAGATACCACAATGGATAAAGTGGCAAAGGATACTCTGGGAAGGGAGCCAGATGATCTGAATAAAAAATCCCTGCTTAACTTATGTGACCTCAGGAAAGACAGTCTCTGATCAAGACAGTCCTTCCACTCAGGGTGCTTGTTAGAAAGTCAAAAAGACCTGAAGACAAATCTGGCCTCAGACACTTACTACTAGGCAAAACACTTAACCGTTGGCTGTCTCAGCTTTCTCAGCTATAAAATGGCAATGATAATAGCACCTTCTCCCAAGCCAAAATTTATCCTTCCCTCCATCGCTAATAATAAATAAATTGAAGTAATGTTCGTTAAGTGCTAACAGAAAGCTAAAGTGCTATATTAATGCTAATTATTTTTATTTTTGCTGTTGCTGTTGCTGTTGTGACCGCTGCTCTTGTTATACTGTTGTGTTGATTAGTATTCTGGGGGCAAGAGATGAGAAGTTGGTGGATGGGTTGGGTCAGTCCATGCATGACAATATGGCCAGAGATCTGGATTGCAGGTATCTATCTATCTATGGAATGAATAATGACCTATTTTGTATCAAAGTTTAACAGAAGACAGGTTTATCTTGACTTTTCACTCAATTTGGTTGCTGATTGAATAAAAAGACTTTGATATAAAGTGGTCATATAGCATGGGGTTCAAGCAAATTTGATTATTCTACCATCTGACTTCAGGAGTTTCTCAAGAAAATATACATGAGTTTTTCTTTCTTTGGGCCTCAAGATTATTTCTGACTATGTTTATAAAAGATCATAGATTTAGAGGTAGAAGTAACCTCAGAATTCATCTAGTGTGATTTCTTTATTTTACAGTTGAGGAAACTGAGGCACAAATATATTGTGACCTTTTCAGGGTCATTTAAGTAGGAAGCATCAGAGGTGCAATTTTTACCCAGGTCCTCTGCCTCCCTTCCCAGAGTAACCTTTGCCAGTTATTTATCAACCCTAAAATAAATAAACTATATATGAAAAAATATTGATTTTGTCAGAGATGAGGGCTTCTGTATTTCAGTGTAAGAGGTATATACCATTGTGAGATATGTATGTTTACATGGATTGTCTAAAATGCAGCTCTTGGGCTGCATGAACAGTTATGATTGGAGGTCTGGATGGTCTTGGAGGTCAGTAGTGCTTATGGCACCCATGAATTTGCATTGGGGAAGTAGGTGGGTCCCAGGACCTAGGCAAGGCTAGATGTATATGTATGTGCTTCCCCAAATATTGCTGACCTAGGGCTACAATGATTTTAAGGGTTCAAAACAACAAAAGCTATTTCCTAGGTTGCTAACATTTAGGAATAGAGGCCCCTTCCCACCAAAATCTGCTTATATAAAAGAACACCACAAATAGCCAGTAGTGAGTAAACATATTTATTCAGGCAAAACAGAAAAAAGAAATCAGAGAAACTAAGACAGATTATAATCAGAAAATATAAAAGATTTAAAGGGCTCTTTGGATGGGAGTGAGCTAAGATTTTAGCTTAACCAAAAGAAAGACCCCAGCTCACCCAAGAGGAAATTCAGTTTCTGAAACAGGAAATCTGGGACATGTATATCAGCTGACTTTCCTTACACATTTGCAGCTTTCAAGACCTTTTGACAGACCTCTCTCCTGAACCACAACTGTGGTACCAACTCTTCTCTCATTCAGATCTACATCGATGCCTTTCGCATCCTCTCTACCAACTAGGAGTCATGTCTACATATTGGCAGCATACAAAGTGTCCCAGGATTGGGTGAAAATCAGGCTCTATTGGTTATGGCTGCAGAGAAACAAATGCCTCTGTAAGAATTCTGCAGGTGTACAGGAAGTGGCAGAATCCAGAAGGCATATCCCAAAAGAGCTTTTTTGGTGTGTGGCTGGGCACACTTCCTCTCCTGCTTCAGTAGGCATAGTGTCTTATGACCACCATCACTATATTTTATTTAGCGTTCTTCTGCCTGCTGTTAAGCCATCATTCTCAGAATCCTGATACACTGGTGGCCCTCTTCATGGACTACTCTTGCTGTTAGACACCCATGGAGGTAACAACTATATTTTAAGCTTTTTGAAAGCAAGAGGTTTTGCTATTTCTTTTTCATCCTTCTATCCCTGGTACCTAGCACAGTGCATGGCACATACTAGGCACTTAAAAATACTTATTGATTGATTAAACCTTCTGGGAAATAGCCTCCTCTCCTGCACAACAGCTCTTCTCTTCTTTCACCAATAAGACATTCAATTTGAATTTAGACTGTTGTACTTTCTACTCAACTCTTTCTATCCAAGTGAAAGAATTCTGCTATTAACTCTGTTGTCCTAGACAGACACAATTAGTAGAATTCCCAGCATCCACTGATCTAAGGAATCCTAAACACAAGATGTTGCTCTCCAGGTGTCTGCATGAGTTAGCCAAGTCCCTAGGGACCTAAAACTATTCACACTAGAGGGTTAGAATCCAGGATTTCACATACCTCTGTGAGTTGTGTCAGCTTTCCGACCCTAAGACAACTGCCCACCTTTGTTGGTAAACTGAATGATTAAATCCATGTTCTGTCTTGTGGCAGAATATATTTGGTCATTCTGTCATCAGAAGCCTCCTGTTGTTGGAATTTCCATTTAAATTTTGCATGTAATTACCAACCCCTATGGGTAAAATTCCCTATAGGTATATTCATTAGTTATCTATTTCCTTGTCCCTGCACGCAACTCCCTAGGTTTTAGTGTTGGCAACCTGCTTGCCACATATCAAGCATGGGCATCAGTGAACTAGTAAATGTCTTGCTACATCCCAGATGCTTAGTAAGGTACCCTTGGGGGCAGACTAAGCAGAGTAAATGTTTCAGGAAAGGGATTTTCAGTGTTGAGATTAAGTTTAAGAAATGTCTGTCTATAAAAACTAGGACCAACTTTTCTATGATTTTGTGCTGCTTTGTCCCTTGAAAAAAAATGATTAACTTGATGGACATGGTTTGACTTAAGGAATTATATAAAACTGGTAGAGGCCTGCTTATTCTAGCCATTAAGAAAAAAACAAGAGAAGAAAAGAAATGTTAACAGCAACTAATAGAAATCAAGTATTGCCCCTGCCCTGTGATAGAAGAGGTTTTGACCTTTGACCAACATGACTTCTGACCTTAGGAGAGCTGGAAATGTAATACTGGAGGCCCAGGAGGGGAAAATGCAATCCAAATGAGTGAGAATTTTGTTAGGCTATAAATAAGCAAGAGACAGAAAACTACAGAATGGCGGTGGACCTCACTCTTACATAAGTAGAGAGCTTCAGGGTTAGTGAAAATTGTCTTCCAAAGGCCCTGTCTATACTGCAGTTCAGGCTGTAATAGGCTCATGGCTGATTAAAGCTTCTCTAATGTCCAAGCTCCTCAAGTATTGCTGAAGATATAGAATCCTCTCCTTGCCTTCTTTTGTTTTTATATATGTGCTTTGGTGCATATGTAGATGGTTTGGCTTTTGATATTAGAGCTGAAATTCCCATGCACAGAACCTATATGATAGGTTGCCATGATTCTTTCTGAACTAAAAGTTCCCCCCAAGTAAACAATGTATATCATTTCTTTGCATTTAATAAATAGCTTTGCTTGTTTTCAGAGAGAAATCTTTGTGTATATATGGCTACTGGTTTCTTCTTGTACATGATTCACAGCCAATAGATGTATTATAGTTGCAAATCTTGGAAAAAAAAAAACAATCATAGAAGAATTAAAGCTCTGAGTGACTCAAAGGGTAATAGAAAAACACACAACTGGTGTATATTTCAGGATATTTCCAATGATGATTTAAATGCCCAGATGCTACTAGTACTGGGTATGCCAGCACTCCTTGTGATTCACATCCTTTAGAGGTAGTAAGCAGCAGAAAATAGGTAGTCAGGGTGTGGTGGATCATCTAATGTACCTTTCTCAGCACACCCAGGCCTACATACAAGGAGGGAGATTAGCAAGGGTGTTCTGGAGGTCAACTCATACCAGTACACGAGCCAGTTGTAAAATTGTCAGTGTGAGTATTTATACCTTGGAAAATAGCAAATGCTACAAATCAGCATTTGAGGGAAGCTAGGTGGCCCAGTGGATAGAGTGCTGGACCTGGAGTTAGGAAGACTCATCTTCCTGAGTTCAAATCTGTCATCAGAGACTTATAAGCTGTGTGACTCTGGACAAGTCACTTAACCCCATTTGCCTCAGTTTCCTCATCTGCAAAATGAGCTGGAAAAGGAAATGGCAAACCACTCCCGGATCTCTGCCAAGAAAACCCCAAATGGGGTCACAAAGAGTTGGACATGACTTAACAACAATGAATCGGGCTTGATTTGTCGTTTTGTTGCTTATCTTAAGGAAGTGATGAAGAAAATGTTACTGATTCAAATTAAACTGGAGTGTGCTTTGTATATATCATCTTTTTTCTGCAGTGGTGATTGTTAAACATTTACTGGCATACTCCTGGGCATGAGAGCTATCTAGGGAATGTATAGTATGGAAAGGAGGTAATCTAGTGATGAAGTAAGCATGACAGATAATCCAAAGGCTTTACGGGTACTCACAAAATGCAAAAGCACCCAGATAAAATCCTCTGTGTGTGTGATATGTAGACACTGGAAGATCTTCAGAGGAACGTTCACAAGAATCATGTAGAAGAAGAAGGAACGGATGTACTATGAGATGCCCCAGTTGAAAGGGTAAGTCGAAGATGCAGAATCTCTGCCAAAATGTGCTAAAGACAACACTGAATGATTGACAACACAAAGGGTTGGTACAACTTCTGATGGAGAATGGGGATGGGGAGGAGGAAATGTGGTGGAAAGAGAGTGAAGACAGAGGAGTAATGCCTGTGGAGAACTTGGGAATAAGGAAGCCATAGTAATATTGGTGCAAGGTTTGATTAGGGACACATTAACTTCTTAGGTAGGGCTAGGATAGCGCCACCCAGGGGCATATTCTATTATACTTTCTGCAAGAGATCTTTTCTAACTTTTGTCTCTTCCCTCAATTGCTTTCTGTGATTACATGACATCTACTTTAGTTCTATTTTGTATGCACTTATTTATTTACATGTTTCCTTCATTAAAATATGAGCTACTTAAGGGCAGGAAGTATTTTCACCGGTTTTTTTTCTTCTTCTTTGTGTCCCCTCAGCTATGTTTGGCACATTAGCATGATATTTATTGGCTGATTCCTTAAATGAATTTGACCTTGTTACAAGAATATCTCTACCTCTGCATCCAAACCTGTCACAGCCTGTGCTCAAAAGCCTTCAGTGGCTTCCCATTGCCTAAGACCTGAAATATAAATTAGTATTTAAGGTTTTTCCTAGACTTATGCTATTTCACTTCATAAACACTATATTCCAAACAAAATGGTCGACTAGCTGTCCCTCAAATTCAACACTCAATCTGCTTCCTCTGGGCAGTCTCACAAACCATCCTCATGCTTAAAAGGCACTAGTTCGTTATTTTAACTTAAACGTCACCCTTTCATGAAGCATTCCCTGATTGCCCCCCCCCCAAGTTATCAGTGCTCCCTTTGTTTGCCATTTCCCTTCTACTATACCTAGCAATGTACATAATATACTCCAGAAGGATGTGAGCTCTTTGAAGGCATTAATTTTGGATTAATTTTGTACCCAGCTCCATACCATATAGAAAGCATTTAATACATCTTTGTTGAATGAATGAATTAATGAGATGAAAGAATAATCTTAATGATTCCCTAATATATCCTGGTTAACCAGTCATCACTATCTGTGCTTACCAGTGATCCTGGACTTATTCAGTAACTACATTTGTATCCAGCTTATCCCAGGCAAAAATATAGAACAGACAATTGCTATGGACTCTCCTTTCACTAAAAGGATGATCTCTGAATGCCTCCAACATGGAGAATTATTTAAAGTTAGGATGCAGTGTAGTGTGAATATGAAATGAAATAAGTGATTTTTAGGAGTAGAATGTTATGATTTAATGATTCACAGAAATAAAAATAATAGATTCTTTTCTCTCAAAAGTTTACACTTAAAATTGCCTATCTAAACAAAGCTATATTATCTAGAGAGATGAGAAGTAAAAGAACAAACCTAAATTAGAAGATTTTACAATATGAAATCATGCCCTGTTCTCCCAAACTCATTTTATGCTGAAAATTAAAAGTAGAATGGAAAGTAGAAAAAAAACCCTTCAGTTTCTCACATATTTGTAAAAATTATAGATTTAAAATCCTCCACGTTTTAAAATATTTTCTGGTCAGCATCAATCCAGTTAATAATGCTAAAATTTAATTCTTTAGATAGCAGAGTTGGTTACTTTATCTTCTATACTTAGATAAATAGCTGGTAATGAGGTAGAAAGGAGAACTGGTTCTAGTATAAAAGAGGTTGTGTGTTTATGGCAATATTTACATGACCTTGGGCAACTAATTTAACTCATTGAACC
This sequence comes from Bettongia penicillata ogilbyi, assembly GCA_023548195.1. Taxonomy (NCBI): domain Eukaryota; kingdom Metazoa; phylum Chordata; class Mammalia; order Diprotodontia; family Potoroidae; genus Bettongia; species Bettongia penicillata. Next base: position 2,856,501 of record JAJHZJ010000268.1, read on the forward strand.
TCAGTTTCTTCATCTGTGAAAGGAGAGTCAGTCAATAAATATTCACTGTCCTAACTACTAGAGATACAAATATGAGCAAAAAACAAATTGATAGCCCTTGCCCTCAAGGAGCTTACAAAATGGATGGAGGAAGATAACACACAAGAAGAAAACTTAAAAAGGCGGGGGAGCCAGGATAGAGAAGTCCAAAGGAGTACAGCCAGGTAGGAAATGAAAAGATGCCTATCCTGGGTGTCCTTCTAGAATTGGTTTTGGGAGAAACTCTACTCTCCATCCTGTAGGGTCCCCCCAGGGCAGAGGGCACTGATGAGGTGTACCAGGGCTGTTGTGATCTTATAAGATGAAGAGGTCCCTGGGGCATGATGGTGGCAGTGTCCAAAGAAGTATAGCTGAGTGGGAATGAAGAGGGTGTTGGATGAGATGGCCTCTGAGTTCCCTTCCAGTTCTAAAACTATAGATGATAGACATGGTATACACCAAGGAGAAAACATCTGCCTCAAAAAAAAAAAAATAGGCCATGACCCGAAACAAAGCTAAATTTGTTTATAAGATTTCAGCAATTCTGTATCAATAATGAAACACCACCAACAACTTTCCTGATGGTTTATTATGCAAAGTCATGATGTCTTGAACTATAACAGATTAAATTGTATTTCTGACTATCCTGAATACCTTAAACATGATTTTCCTAGTCATTCTGCCTAATTCTTCCATTCTGGGCCCAATTGTGTATTCAATATAGAAAATAACATTTATTTACACATCTTATATTGGTTTATGGTTGTCATACACTTACATCTCATTTGATCTTTGTGACAATGACAAAGCCTAGAGAGCTTCACAAGGCTATTGTGAGGGAAGCATTCTGTAAACCTTAAAGTGCTATAGAAATGGATGCTATTATTATCATTTCCCCTTTCTACGTAAGTTAGATTCAGTCACATTTGCATACCCCAGTTTGTATAGCCATTTTTCAATTGATGGGCATTTATATTTGGTTTCCAATTCTTTTCAAAAATAATTTTTGAGAATTATTTCTGTAGTATAGGAATTAATTGTTGTGATTTTTGATAGAATTCACCTATAATTTTTTTCTGAACTCCCCCTCCCACCTCTGATAGATCCTTCAAAGCTGGTTTAATTTATTTTTCTTCCTCCCCCTCACCCAAAATTGCATTAAAAATATATTTCTTTTATACTGTCAATTTGGATAGTTTCCATTTTTATCTATCTATCTGTCTGTCTGTCTACTTGTTTTCTACTAAATGATGCTGAGACTTTCTCAGCATGGGAAAGTGTAGAGAGCACTAGACTTGGAATCAGAACGGGAATTAAATCTTAAATCAAACAGTTACTAGCAAAGTGACTTTGTATAAACTATCTCCCCTCCCTGGGCCTTATTTTTTTCATGAGTAAATTGAGGGGGGTGGAGTGCATCAGAGGTGTTGAACATGCCACGTTTTCTAACCAGATAAAAATATAATTGGGAAATATTAAACAAAATGAATTTTTAAAAAATTATAATGAAGCATAGATAATGTTAATATGTGGTTTTCTAAGTCAATATGTATCAGCAAGGATTCTTATGAACACTTTAGTGAGTCCTCTATTTGAGTTTGATAGTATTGGAATTGATGAACCTAATCCTGAGATACATTTGGTTCCTTTGATAGTCAATGACCTGAGTTCCTTCAAATCAGAAAATTGTACTATTGCTTTCTGCTCACTCAGCAACACTAAAAAAACAAAACAAAACACAACAAGGTAACTCTTGTCCCAGCAATTCACCAGCACAACATACCTTTAAAAAATGAAACAAAATCTCCCAATAGCAATTAAGATGACGACCTTACTTTTCCTCCTACAGGCAAAGAAACATCCATTAACAGCTAGAAAGAAGAGAAAGAAGTTGTTTTTTACTGAGTGTTCAACCATTTATGATGTAATTGGGAAAACAGCTATAAAAATGATAGTGAGTTGTTGGATGATTCTCAACCAGAAACTCTCACAGCACATTGCTCCGTATTCCTAAGGCACATAATTGCTCTTCTAACCACCAGAGCTGCAAACTCAGCAAAGCATTTGGAATTTAAAACGTGCCCTTCTCTTTCCCCCTTACTCATTCTTATAGTATTAGTATGAATTTTTATTGATTTTTTAAAAAATATATAGCAAAGGAAAATGTAATTTCAGAGAGCCTCAAGTGTGGGAAAGCTTTTACTAGGTCATAACCTCCTTAATTTATACTCCATTCCTATGCTTCCTTGCTGGAAGTATTCCTTACATTTATGAGCCAACCTTTCAGTATAGCTCTACATTCAGCATGTAAGTTACTCACCTCAAGTAAGCTGATACATGATCGGGAGATGGTAATTCTTTCAAGGGAGTTGTATGTAATAAATTAGCTCCCTGAAGCATTCGGGTACCAAGTCATTCCCTTTAATTCTATCAGCCATCATAAGACCATAGGGTTTTGAGCTGGAAGGAAAACTCACAAGTGATCTAGTTCACCTTGTTTATTTGACAGATGATGAAACTGAGGCCTAGAGAGGGAAAAGAACTCGTTCAAATTCACACTGGTAATAAATTAGGAAGCCTAAGTTCTCCTACTCTGAATTTAGTGCTTTTACCGATAAACCACAATTATGTATAACCCAGTAGTCATGCCAGAGATTGGAAATAAGAACATTAAGGTAATAGCTAGAAGTTTTCAAGTCATCTAATCATCAGGTGGAAGCAATAATAGATATCATCTATTCCAAGTCTCTCATTTCAGAGATTCAAAAAAAAACTGGGACCCCTGAAAATCATGCGTCTCATAAACAGGTGAGATTAATAATATCTGACTACTTAGCAAATTTTTAAAGTCAGGTTACAGTTAAACTTCTGCTTTCAGATTTAATCATGCTTTTTTTTTGTTTGTTTCTGTGTTTGAAATGAGCTTTTCTCCTTCCATTTCAGTCTTTACCATATGTCTATGAAAGAGTTTGAATGCTCCACTCAATGTATTTTGAAACAATGACAAGGGTTCAGGCAATGTTATTACATGGGCAGTGAGTGACACAGTGGATAAAACTATGCCTGGAGTCAGGAAGACTCATCTTCCTGAGTTCAAATCTGGCCTCAGACACTTACTAGTAGTGTGACCCTGGGCAAATCACTTAATCCTATTTGCCTCAGTTCATATATTAAAAAATGAACTGGAGAAGGAGATTGCAAATCATTCCAGTATCTCTACCAAGAAAACCCAAGTAGGTCACAAAGAGTTGGACACAATTGAAATGAAATAATGATTTCATATATTCATATCTGTAATCAAGGTGTAGCATAATAAATACACAGGCTAAGGAAGAGTAATTTTTCACAATAGGGCCATTAACTCAGGTATAATGTGTGGATTTATTAATGCTTCTTCTCTGTTAGGACTATTAGGCTCCTTGCAATTTTAGCTAGTGAGAAACATAATACACATATACAAACATCTTAAAATCACTAGCATTTCTGAAAAAAATCTTCAACTGTTTCTTTATGAAAGGTTTGCATTTGTCTTTATAAATGAATTAAATGCATTTTCCTTATACACAACTATGGCTTTCAAGAATTTAGTCCTTTGAATAAATAACATAGCTCTGTACCTTTCTCCACAGCTTTTCTCTAAAAAGAAGTCCAAAGATGGAAGCAAAATATTACAAGCAATATGCATTTAAATATTAAGGACTTAACACATATGACAAAAGCCAGAAGAATGTGACTTGATTTCCTCTTTGTTCTCGATTTAGGGGACTATTATGGTTTCCTTCAAATGATTGTGAATTAAGGGCTCATTGTCTATTTTATGTTAAATTTCCCCTCTTTTTGTTACTTTGTTCCTTCAGAATATCCTTTTTTTTCCTTTTCTCTTTGTTCTTTTTTCCCTTTTTTATTTTGGAAATAGAGATGAGTGTTACATATTAGCTATAAAATATATTGTGGTTACTATGTAACTTACGCTTATTTGTGAACATGTACAATTTATACATATGTATATATATATATATATATGTGTGTGTGTGTATAATAGATTCATATATGTCTCTGCAAGCACTTTTTGAGACTTTATCATATGCATGTTAACTGGGCTAAATTCTGAACTATATTAATGGCATAACAGGGACTGGAATCCAAATATTCTGATGCTCATATAAAACTTGCAATTCACACAGGAATTCTTTGGTTTTTGTTTTTCATTTGTTAATCATTTTATATAAATTCCTACTTTTTGTTACTGCTACTTCTTCCCTTTGGGGAGAAGCAGAAGTCTAATCATTCTTCCACATGGCAGTCCTTCAAACACTATTATTAACACCTCCATTTTCCCATAGACTCTTCTTCAACTGAAAAATCCCCAGTCCATTGTAATAATCATCATGTCATAATCTAAAGGACTTTCACTATTCTGGTTGTCTTCTTCTGGATACTCTCTAGATTATCAATGTCCTTTATAAAATATGGTGCTCAAACTATATACAGATGCAATCTGACCATGGCAGAATGAAATTGGACTATATATACCCTTGCAATTCTTGAACATTAAGCCTCTTTGAATGGAGCCCAAGGTTACCATCCCAGATTTATATTAGATTCAATGTTTCAAGAAGAGCAATGATGGCATCATTGTGAGTCCTACTTCCAAATGAGAAGATACCACCCTCTTCATGCTTTAATAGATTGCTTCATGAGTTGTTATGACTAACAATATTATCTTGAACCTTCAGGGCCAAATTTTTGGGGCTAGACTTCATTGAATTTAACTATTCTGGTTCTCAGACAAGTCTGGCACCAGTTCCAAAACCTATTATCTTGGTTAGAATTTTTTCATAGCTTTCCTTCCTTTGCATTAACTTTTGAGAACCCAGGGTCATCTCCTTCTTATTATGAAGATATCAATTTATAATCATTATACTGCTATGCAAAATGTGTATTTTACACCCTAACATTATTAAAAGCAAAATAGGTCAATACAAGACTCTTTTCTTTTTATTTCCTCATTGAAGACTTTCAACACAATTCAACTGTCTCCAACAAATATTAAGCACCTACTATGTGCAAAGTCCTGTATTCAATGTTGGGAATACAGATATGGAATTAGAAACAGGGTTGCTTTCATAGAGCTTATAAACTCTTTCAAAGGAAAGATATAGACACAGTATACTTGGAGAAGAAGCAGCAAAAACATGCCAAGACAAAGTTCCATAAGAAATGTGAGGGGGCAAGAAATAATTTCCACCCTGAGAAGGTGGGGAAGGATCAAGAAAGTTTCCTGGAGAAACTGGTGGCTGAGTTAAATTGAACCTTGAGGAAAAGCAAGGATTTCAGCAGCTGGAGATGGGAGGCGGTAGGGCAAAAAAATAATACCAGGTAGAGGTGGGCCATGTGACCAAAGAATAGTGAAGGGAAAAGGATAAGAAGAGACGATGGTTAATCCACTTTGACTGGACATACGTAGGGGGAAGGGGAAAAGTATAACACCAGATTGGAAAGGAATGACTGTAGAGGATTATAGACCTGCGTTATAGTACCTGCAAATACCAATTACCCCTCACTATCTTATAGACCTTTATAACCAGAGTTGCTATTCCTGCATTAAAGGAGGACCAGATTTAGAAGGACTCCTTCAAAAGTGTTTTTTTTGATGTGAATTTGAGTCATGACATGTGCAAGACTGTGGGATCAAACTCAGGGTGTTCCCCTAGAGTAAAGCCTTTTATTTCAAACAAGACTTAAAGATGGAGTGGACTTGTCCTTTGAACTTCGGAGGCCTCCAGACCTCAAATGTTTGGCAGTCAGACAAGTAGGGTGGATTGTTTACAATTCATGGACCACTTACTCAGTTAGGTAAATAAAATTCTGATCCAGGCCCTGGAAGCATTTTGTGTGGGAAAGTCTTTCAGGTTGGCAAAATGCTTATTTGCCACTGAGTACCATCGATCCTATGCCACCATCGAGTAAATTACCTTTTATTCTTGCTGGAAGCTGTGTTCCAGCAGGGGTCATTTTTATTTTCTTTTCAAATGTGCCTGTATGTTGGCATAAGGAATAGAATATGAATAGGAAAAATGTGAATTGTTCAAGCTCAAAAATTTAAAAGTTGGATGTCTTTGTATGTGTGCTTTCCCTTTTCCATCCTCGAGGGAAATTATATTTATGAAAAGGGAAACAAGCTTTTGGAATTTAAAATGTAACTTGTTCACCTAGTAAAATGACCACTCTATCCTAGGCAAAGGACAATAATTTTAAGAAACAAGGTGTGTTAAACTGGCTAACTGCCACCATGCTCTTTTTGCTTTAGCATTTTAGTGTAGAGGCTATGCTATAGTCTTAGCTCTGCCACTGATTAGCTGGATGAATTTGGAAAAGTAGCTTCCACGATCTAGCTTTTGCTTTATTTATATATAAAGTGATATTGTATTAAGATATTGGGAGTATTTCCTTTACTTACATGGCTGATGAACCTATGCTTCCTTTGGGAGAAAAGCCCCTGTAATTTGTTGTGGATTAGAAAAAAAATCATCTATTGGCCAGCCATCTGATGCTGTGGCCAGAAGCAAAATCTTACATAACTGGGTAAATGGCTTATGAGTCTCTTTAAATTTAGCCAAGCTGGTCATCACTGGATCCAACATTATAAATTTTCAAACTCGGTGTACTTAAAAATATATATGTTTTGTTTTTGTTCAATCATTCAGTATCATTCAATTCTTCTTGACCACATTTTTGCTTGCTTGTTTCTTTTTTTTAACCAAGTTACTGAAGTGGTTTGCCATTTCCTTCTCCAGCTCATTTTACAGATGAGGAAACTGAGGCAAACAGGGTGAAGTGACTTGCCTAGGCTTACAGAGCTAGCAAGTGTCTGAGGTCAAATTTGAACCCAGGTCTCTTCCTGACTCCAGGCTCAAAGTTCTATCCATTGTACCACCCAGTTACTCCTGGACATATGTTATCTCCCCAATAGGACATACGTTCCTTGAGGGCAATGACTACTTCATTTTTGTCTTCATAGCTTTAGCCTCTTCTATAGTCCTGCCACATTGCAGGAATTTAACAAGTGTTTATTGTCGGATTGATTAATTGGTAGAACAAACAGAGCCTTCATTCCATAGGCGTAGCCTTCAAGAACCCAGGCTCATCCCCACACCATAATTAGGCAATGAAGTTGGACTTTAGTGAGTTCTCTGAGGGATCGTTGATCTTAATAGTGTGTTTTTTCTCTGTACCATGTAGATTTTAGTCTATCCATATTTTATCCTGTGAAACTTTTGTCTATAATTCTTTCATATATTCTCCATAATGGTACTACCAAGGACCTGAAAGCCTTCCTTTTTTTCTTTAAAATTTCAGAAGTATCAGTATCATCTGGTCTGTTTGTATCCTTTGCTCTTTCTCTGTGACAAACCTACTTCATTTTCTCATTATGCATGGTGGGTCTAAGTAGGAGATAGTATATTATCAATGATGAAATAACCTAAATAGGATCAACAAAGATATACCCAACCACCAAAGAGAATATCCATCTTCTTGTACTTGCCGTTAAAAAGGTCTCTCTGGAAGTGGTCAAAGGATGTGTCAAAGGATGTGAAAAATATTTTCTGAAAAGAAATGAAAACTATAAACAACCATGTGAAAGATTGACCTAAACCACTAATGATAAGGGTTGCAGATTTAAAGAACAAACAAATCCCTGAGGTATTACCTAGGCAAATTGTTAAAGATGACAAAAGATGGGAATTGTCAACATGGAAAGTTAGGAAAGATTATCACAATCATTATTTTTCTTACTCAGAGAGGACTAAAATGACCTCAGGATGTCAGGGTCAGTGTTCAGCTCTGGCTGATCCGACCAATATAAACTCAGATAGTTCTACCACAGGTCAGGCACAAATAGTCCGTAGAAACGTTTGCAGTGGAGGGGTCTCTAAATTTGTCTAACTCACATATTTTTTTGAGCTACTGCAATTCTGTTTTGCTCATAGAACCCAGTACTTTCTTTGTTGTGGGCACACCATGCTGGGTGATCCTATGCCAGTGTCTCCCATATGTCACACAAAGCAAACGCTCACATGAAGGGCAGAAGAAGAAATACAAAGACACTTTCAAGGTCTCTCTGAAGAACTTTGGCATTGATTGTGAGAGATGGCACAACCATGCATTACTGGCAGAGCAGTGAATTGGTATAATTAACATGGAAAGCAATATGCAATTGTACAAATAAATTAGCTAGAATGTCTAAAACCTTTGACCCAGACATTCCACTCCTAAGCAATTCACTCCAAGGAAATCACTGACAAACTGAAAGTTTCCATAGAAACCAAAATATATTGAAGTACTTTTATAGTAGTAAGGATCTGGAAAAAATGGATGCTCACTTAAGAAATGGCTAAACAAAATGTGCTACCTCAATGTATTAGAACATTATTATACTGCAAGAAATGACTGATATGATGAATATAGAGAAACATACTAAGAGTTACAGGAACTGATGCAAAGTAAAATTAGTAGTATTAGGAAAAGAATACACATGACTACAGCAATGTAAAACAGTAACTCCAAAACAAGTAAACTGGAATGCTATAAATTTATTTAAACAGCAACAAAACAAAGTTGCTCCTATAGAAAAGATATGTCGACATCTCCCTTACTCCTTTGCAGAGGTTGGGGTTTTTAGGTGAAGCACTGTGGGTTATGAGGCCAGAATTTTTTCTATGTGTTGATTAACTTTGCTACTCCTCCTGCCCCTTCTTTTTTTAACTTTTTTCTTTTTAATTATTGTTTTAAGGTATGGGAGGAAGAGAGGCAGGGATGGGCCAGAGTATGGAATTTAGATGTTGTAAAAACAAAAGATATCAATTGAAAGAGTTTTAAAAGTTTTTTCTTACATATGTGGGAGGTAATGGGCAAACTAATAGCAAAATATATAAGAACAACAGGGAGGAGGATTTCAACAGGGTATAACATGCATTCCCAAACCTAATTCCTAAAATAGTCGTAATGGTCACGCAAGCAGAGAAAATATATTTGTTATATGCTGAACTATGGTCCATGCTTCATTTCTCAATAGGAAAAAAATAAACTCAGTGTAATAATAAAATTCCTAGGTCTCTTTCTTTTACACATTTCACTGAGTTCTCAAGTGTATGCTTTCTTTTCTAAACTGTATGTTTAAGAGAGGAATGAAAAAAAAGTGAAGTTGAAAACATTTTCGAAGGTTAAAAATTACATTATGACAAATGAGATCCTTTCACAGACCAGGTAACCAAATCTGAGAAGTGTGTGTTATCTCCATGGAGAAAATTTGAGTTTAAGTGAAACCAGAGGAGACGGGTCAGTCTCTCTGTGACCCCAAATGCCTGATACACAAGTGTGACTCCAATTCAGGATCCTTCACTGACTCTTACCTGCTCACGAGGGCCTTAAAACAAGGGCCTTGTAGCTATAGCAACGTATTGATTTCAGTCTACTTTTTTAACCAGAAACCAAAAAAAGAAAAAAAAACTGTAAAAAAATTAATTAGGCAAGCTATGGGGGTAGGAATGGGATGTGTGGGGAGGAATAACTGGTGAAACCATTTAAATATTCATAAAACTCAAAACTTTGATGGATAGATAAAATTCAATTACTCCTTTCAGTCATAGCTATCAGATCAAATGAGATAATATTTGTAAAAAGTGCTTGGCCCAGTTCCTTGCATACAATAGGCACTATATAAATATATATGCTCTTCTCTACACTCCCCTTCCCCAGAAAAATAATAAGTAGCACCTTTCTTTCATTTCATATGTTTGGATGGTAAATATTTGAATTAAACAACATGGGGTTGTTCTCATTTATAGATATTCGCTGCCTCACATTTTTATATATTTAATATGATTTAATTTTGGATGCAAATTGCCCCTAGAATGATGGATACTGTCAGTCAAGTTTCCCAGGGTCCAAATCGCTTTCACAGTAGTGAGGTAATCCCTCTTTCAGAATGATAGGGCAGCAGCAACCTTCCTTGTTAGAACTAGTCACAATCTTGGATATTTTTGTTCATTGACTCTTACCAGTAATTGAGCATGTACTTCTCAATATGTGCATACTTATATATTTGTATATTAGATGGACTATAATATAATAATATATATAATATATACATATAGTAACTGTACATTATAGAATATGCAAAAATGGAAGAGAAAAATAAAAAAAAGATGAAATAGTATTTGATGTTACATTCAAAAAGGAGCTACTAGAATTTGTTCACTAGTGAGAAGGCATGGACATACCTGCACTTTAGAAAAATTACTTGGGTAGCATATTAGAGGATGGATTGGAGAAGGAGGCCAGTCAGTTGGTTATATCAATAGCCCAGATGAGAGATGATGAGGACAGTGGCTGTATGAGTGGAGAGGTATATTCTAGAGATTCTGTGAGGGTGGTGAGGAAGTAAGGAAAGGATAACTCAAAGACTACAAACCTGTATTTGTGGAGGTTTGGTGGAGTTCTTTGGCTGAAAATCAGAAGTGATAAAGAGGCACGGTGTAGGGATGATGGAAGATTTTACTGCTGTAGCTGCAAGAGCTCTAGGGTCACTCCTGGGGGCCCACGCTGTAGGCTGTGCATTGAATTTCAGGAACTGGTATCCTTTTTAGATATAAGACCATGATTGATATGAGGGGAGGAGATATAATGTGATTTATCTCCCCACTCCTAAATTAGTTGATCACACATATATATCCACACATATATCCTTACTCCCCATTAGACATGTGCCCAGGAATCACCAAGTCCAAGCTCTTCATTTTACAGCAGGCCCCAAAAGGAAATGTGACTTATTCAAGGTTACACAATTAATTTATGTCCAATTCAAGACTGGAAACTAGGATTCTTATTTCTAAGTATAGTACTTTTCCCACTATAGATTTAGGGTAATTTTGTGAATGCTGAAACATGTACAAACATGTGTTTGATGAAAAAGATGAATTAGGTGATTTCAATAAATTAAATAAAAATAGTCTGGAACTATAATCCAGTGGAGTAGAATGATCACTGTATTTCAAATCAGAGTCAGAGGACCTGAGCAAGTAGATTTTGTAAGCTGTGCAATCTTGGGCAAATCACGTTTTATGTTTGAGTCTCAGTTTGTCAATCTGAAGCACTTATCTCCAGGTTGTTATGAGGATAAATGAGACAACACTTGTAATGAGGTTTGGAAACCTTAAAATGCTGTACAAATACCATGGCTGGACTAAATAATCTTTTGTGTTAAATTCTAAATTCTATGGTGCTGCTTCTTAGGAAAGTAGGACCAGTGTCTCCTGCCTCCAAATTGGAACCATATTAACTTCAAATATTCCATTATCCAGGTAACTTTCTTTCTGAGAATGACAAAGTGGAGATTTCTAGACCCTTGTTTATTTTTCAAATTGAAATTTTTGTTCAAATTTATTCAAATACAAATTTTTATTGTAATAGAGGGAATATGGCACAAGTAATCAGGAGATGTAGGTACTAGTCTCTACCCTTCTGCTGATTTGATATGAGGCTTTTCTGATGATCTTCAGTTCCTTTACATATAAAACATGGAGGCTGGGCTAAATTACCTTCTTGTAATACCATTAGCTCTAACAATTCTACTAAGGATGTCCTTGGAAAAGACTCCATATTCACTTCATGAGAAAAGTATTAGGATTAGTAAATGACAACTGATCAATCAATAAGTCATCAATTATTGAATGCTTGCCATGACCCAGGCACAGTTCTAGGCACTGGGGATAAGAGGACAAAGAATGAAGCAATCTTTATTTGCAAGGCGCTCATATGAAGTTGATATACCACTACAAAGCATTTACCATTCATTATCTCATTTGCTCCCTTCCACAAGCCTTTGGAATACTGTTGGCATTTTGTCACCTTTTCTTCCCAGGGACATTCAATTCATGGTGTCAGTGACAGTATTTAAATCCAGATCCTTTCTGACTCCAGATTCAAAGCTCTTTAAACTACACTATGCTACACAGGATCATAGGATCAAAGAATAAGAGGCAGAATATTCATCAAAGGCCTTCTGGTCCAATCCCCTCTATTTACTGGTGAGGAAACTGAGTCCCACAGAAGTGAAAAGAATTGTCTGCAATTGTGTGAGCTAGGGTCAAAAGCAAGATTTGAATCCAGGTAAGATTACACCTTGAGCACTGGGTCATCACCACAGTACTACTTCCTCCAGGTGCTTTGTGGAAAAATAACCTTGGAAGGGACCTTAGGAAACCAGGCTTCTAGTCCTAAGTCTGCTAATTATTATCTGTGCAAACCTGAGCAATTCATTCCTTCTTTCTCAATTTCTTTATCTGTAAAATGAGGGTTTTAAGCTAGACTATCTCCTTGATAGCTCCAACTTCAAACCCATGATACTGTTATCTATAGAATCAAGGAACTGAGCTATGATAATCTTTTTTGGGTTCCTTCCAGGTCAGATATTTCATGTGCAGCAAATAAAAGCTATTTTTCAGTGGTTGATGATAGTAGTAGAGAGGCAGTAATGCAAGGGGAAAAATTCCTAACATTTGAATGGATAAAAAAAATCAGAATGGGTAAGTTTGGCTGTTTGTGGTTTGTCTCTCACTGGAATTTTTCAGGCAATGGCTAGATGACCATTTCACATAGACATTGCGAAGGAGATTCTTGGTCAATGACGTGTTGGATTAGATGACCTCTACAGTATTTTCTTTTTTCTTATATGCTGTGATCCTGATATGTTCTATCACCAAGTATAATTGGAGATTTTATGTGTGGCTCTACTACTACTACTACTACTACTACTACTACTACTACTATTACTAGTAGTAGTAGCTATCTAGCTAGCATTGATATAGAGCTTTAAAATTTGCAAAACATGTCACAAATGTTATTTAATTTTATTCTCATAATAAACCTGGAAGGTAGAGGCTATTATTATCCTCATTTTACAGATGAGGAAACTGAGTCAGAGAGAGGCTAAAATATTTGCCTAGGGTCACACAACTTGTAAGTATCTGAGGCAAGATTTGAACTCAAGTCTTCCACATTCCAAGGCACTCTGTCCTCTGCTCCATCTATCTGTCACATTACTGAACAAATGCATGAGAAAAATAACCTAGAAGTCTTGGGAAGCTGAGTTCTAGCTGAAACTTTGCCACCAAATTTCTGGGTGATTTTGGGAAATTTGTAGTTTCCTCCATTTGCTGTGTGGCCTTGGGGCCAGAGTTCCTGACTCTATCCAATGAGGGAATTTGATTAAATTATTCCTAAGGTTCTTTCTATAGAGATACTCATAGGTAGAGATGGGACAGTCCTTTAAATTGGTAAAAATAAAAGACTACGGAGAGAAGCCAAAAACGTTTTCTTTTGCTTCAACTCTCAGAATCAAGAGATCAAAACAAACAAAAGAATAAAAAACTGAAAGTCAAGCACATAACAGGAAGTTGTCTCAACATTATAGCCACCTCCTTAAATTAAACCTGTTATTCCTGACTATCTGTTCCCTTTGAAGGGGTGTAATTGAAATCTCTGGTTACAGGCACTAAGGCTTTTGAAAACAGAGCAGTTGAGGTGAAGGCAGCTTTCTGCTCATATAGTAATCAGGGACCAGCAATTCTTTGTCTAGGAGATTTGGGAGGTGGAGAAGAGGTTATGTCCCCAGCTTTATAAGTGCATGTCATTTGTAGCTTGAATGACTGGTGCTGACACTGAGTTCTCCCTGTATTATTTCTACAATAAAGGTGACTTCCTTATTTCATCTTGTCTTTACCCATAAACGTTTTTAAACATGCTTTCTACCCCATCATCATGGTTGAGTAGAAAGAACATTAGATTTGCTATGCTCTATCATGGGTTTGTATCCTGGTTTGGATACTTACTACCTGTGTGACCTGGATAACAGGGTTTCAAATTCTGTAAAGGGACTGGATGATCTCTATGGTCCCTTCTAGTTCTGCGTGTCATATGTCCAACTGTTTATCATCAACCTTTTATTCAATGTTTGCTCAAAGAGATGGGGTAAGAACCCACAATTTCTGACTCCCAAGCTAATCCCTTATCCACTTCCAAACTGTCTTGGTCATAGTTACATAACCTACGAAATTAGTATAACTATACCTATCCTACCTGCCCCTATTCTAAGAATGAAATAAAATAATGTTTATTACAGCACTTTAGAAGGTCTCAGGTATTGTATAAAGAGAAAGGATTAGTAGACATTATGCTGGTGTGAAAAGAATACTTGAAATTGACTTGAACTTAAGAAGGGGAAGGAAAGGGAAAGGAAACAAGTGCCTACTATGTGCCCAGCACTGTGCTAAGCACTTTACAATTATTATCTCATTTGTGACACTCACTTGTGATCTTTACAATAAATCTGGATGGTAGGGGCTGTTACTATCCCAGTTTTACAGTTGAGGAAACAGACGTACAGAAGTTAAGAGACTTGTCTAGAGTCACACAGTTAGGAAATATCTGAAGCTGTATTTGAACTCAGGCATTCTAGACTCCATGTCCAAACTTCTTTCTATTGTATGTACACTTAGTTGTCTTAGATAACTTCTGTCTCCTCATACTTAATTGTGTGACACTAGGCAAGCCACTAACCTTTCTGAGCCTCAATTTCCTTATCTTTAAGATGAGTATAATGATACCTTGTAGTACTACAGGATCATCTTAAAGTTCAAATGAGGTCATATATGTAAAGCAATTAGCAAACTTTTAAAAGCTATGTAAATGTCAGCTCTTATTAATAAGGGATACTTATACAAGGCTAGTCCTGTGCAAAATCTCAAAATCAATGTCTTTTTTTTTCCATCTTCTCTTTCCTCTCTTCTATTGCTATCCCTCTACCCTTCTCTGCTGTACTGATACTGATCTCTAGGCCCTTGGCCCTGGATAGTATCCTATGTCTTATATCCCACTCTTCCTTCAAAACAATAACTCACATTTCTATAGGACTTTAAAATATAAAATTACTTTCCCCAGAGTCCTGTGATATAGATAACACAGGTGTAACCTAAATTCCAAAGTCCATTGGTATAGGACTCTCTCTTCATTTGAGATCATCGTTCCACACCTGTATAGACAAAACTGTGCTACCAGTTTTGAGAAAGAAGATGGATAATGCCAATCCCGCTTCAGTAGCTGCTGAAGGGAGAATGAGATTCTGAGAAGATGACATTAAAGGAGCTGCCATTATCCTTCATATCCCTATTCCCAGCTCACTTTTCCTCTTGGGTGAGATCCAGGACTTTCTCTCTGGGTTAAGCTGAGTTCTCTCACTTCCAATGGGACATATCCTTCATTCTGTATTGTCTGGCAAATGTGTGTCTGACATACTTAAGGGCATGATACTGGACAATCCATTAAACCTTCCTGAGGAACTTTAGCTTCCTCATCTTTACGATGGGTATAATGACACCTGTAGTAAGGATTGTCTTAAATTTCAAATGAGGTTAGGTGTGTAAAGTGATTTGCATCACCCAGGTAATTATCCTTTATTAGTAAGAGCTGACATTTGCTTAGCTTTCAAAGTTTGCAAATCACTTTATATACATGACTGTATTTGAACTTTAAGACAGTCCTATGGTACTACAGGAGTCATTATATTCATCTTAAAGATGATAGAACTTATGGGTTATTTTTTCATATACTATAGCTATCTTCCCCAACCTATGTCCATTTCTTCAGAATCCTAGGCCCAAGAGAAAATTGATGATTGTAAGGTTATTCAGTAGTGACATTGAAGCCTAGAATTCCAGCCACTTTGATGAAGGAAGTATTGGTGAGTCAGAAGATTTTCTAGGTTATGTAAAATAATCATATGAAAAAATAGTCAGTTACTGATTCATTTTAGATTCAAGTGAGGCTGACTTTACTTTGAATGGATCTCTCTTGTCAATAGAGCCTAGGTAATGGCCTTTAGTTGTCTCTTCCTCTTTTTCCTCCCAGAGACATCGGAGATATTCACAGTTATGGATTGTTATCCTGATTGCCCTCACTCATGGTAGAAACTGATCAGCCTTAAGTTGATTTGAAGCACAAAGCTATTACAAGGGGTTTCTCATGTCCCATTGCATTGGGGCCCTGCTGTGGGAGGAGGGAACGAGGAGCATTGGATTAATCCTTAAGAAATGATGATGAGTTTAGGGGCCCAGAGAGAGGGATGTCTGTTTATATTAAAATGAACGCATTCTGGTTACAAAATATTTTCACACTGGAGCAAGCACTGGATTTGGACTGAGTTTGAATTCTGTATTTACGACTTAGTTTCTTGGGTAAGTCAAACACCTTCTCTGGGACTCAGTTTATTGATAAAATAAAGGGATTGATATGAACTCAAGGTCTCTTCCTGCTCTAGGTCTTATGTTAAAGCTCTTCATTCCTTTCCTCACCTACTGTATCACCTCCCTTCACTGGTGACTGCTTCTTTGGGGCCTCCACTTTACGAAGGGTTGCAGCCAGGTTTAACCTCACTTATGCCTGTCTTCTCTCCTCACCTGCCCCATTGAGCCTTTCCTCCAAACTCAATCGCTATTCCCTTGCTTTCTAGCTCCTTTTAAAAATTCTGCCTTTCATCAGAGTGTGAGCTAAAACTTCTCTCTCTCTCCTTCCTTCTCCGTCCCCTCCTCAGCCAGTAGCTAAGTGACAGGATGGCTAGAGCACTGGGCATGTAGACTGAAAGACCTAAATTCAAATCCAGAGCCAAATGCTTTCTAGCTCTGTGACCTTGGGCAGGTCACTTAGCCTCTGTGTGCCTTAGTTTCCTCAACTATAAAATGGAGGTAATAATAGCACCTACTTATCCCCCAGGCTTGTTGTGAGAATCAAAAAAGATAGAATTTACAAGGGACCTAATACAATTCCTGATATATAGTAGGTGTTTAATAAATACTTGCTCTCACCCCACCCCCATCTATGATTCTGTCCTTTTCAATCATCACAGTCACCCTGTGAAGTGGATGAAGAGGGGATTGCTATCCCAGTTTTACAGATGAAGCAACTGAGGCTTATTTGGGCTGAGAGTTGTCCAAGAGCAGACAGAAAATATGGATCATTCCTAGGCTTTTGCCATACCCATGATGGTAATATATTTGAGTTTCCTAGCTAGGGGAGGACAGCAGGCATCTATTAAAAAAAATGAAAGTAATCTAAGAAATAGAAGATATAAAGTAAAAATAAGCTTGAAGAGATACTATAAAATTGTTTCTATTTCTGCTCTGGCTCCATGGTCAGATTACTATTCTTCATAGAGTCCATAGGGGTCCTTTCTGTACTAGTTATGCATATTGCAGTTGTAATAATGATGAACTCGTTAGGCACCACTGCCCCCAAGCTCTCTGATAAGATTCATATATAGATTAGTATTATTTAATGGATACTTATTTTAAAGTGCTCGTCATTCCTGTATTCAGACTAAAATAATCCTTTTACTCACCCTTCCTTAACTTGATATTTTATTATTTTCAAATACATTTATGCCATGGAGTAGCACAGAGACAATTCAATACACCTTTAAAGAAAGGGTGAATGCTAATGATAAAATCTTTTTTCTGCTGACTTAGTACATAGTAAGTCAAAATCAAACTATCTGTTAATGACACTTACTGTAGGGTAAATGATTATTATCTGATGAGAATACAGAAAAATCATAAATTATCAATATGGCTTTCTTCAAGACTTGAAAACCCAACGATCTAGTTTTACAGATATTTACCAATCATCATTTACTATGTAAGTATAACCAGGCAGATTTGGAACTGGTTGGAGGACTGTAAACAAAGAGTATTCATTGGTGGCTGGGTCTGGGTTGACTTGGAAAGATATATCCAGTGGAGTGACTGAGGACCTCTTCTTGGATTTATCTATGCAATTTAGATCTAAATTATGTTTAGCTTAGAGATGAGAAGACTTGAAGAAGTAGGATCAATGTTTAGAAAGGTGCAAAAAGGCAAGTTTTGCTTTCATTTAAACATCCTCACAATTAGAATGGGCTGCTTCATAAGGTAATGAGTTCCTCATCAACGGAAGTCTTAACACAGAGGATCATGATGGTGTTGTTAGAGGGGATTTCTGTTTACATATAGCATGAACTAGGTGACCTCTGAAATTCTACAATTCAAGGAATAAATGCAGGACCTTCTCTATTCCTCACTTGGCCTCCATGAATATTATTCACCATATTTAGGCCTCATGACATTTTGTTTTTATTAAGCACCTATTGACCAGAGCACTGTGCTCTGTGAGAATTCTATCAATTTAGCTAATCCTCACTACTCAGTAATCTGTGGATAATCTTAAAGTCAACGTGTCTAAAACTGAACTCTAATAACCCACTCATGCCCTCTCCTCTTCCACGCTTACCTTTTACTATAGAGATCACCACCTTCTTCAGTCACTCAGACTCAAAGCTAGAGGTCATTCTTGACTTTTGACCCTTGCCCTATATTTAATTAGCAGTCAAATACTATTTTTCCACTTTCATAACACTTCTTGTATAACTTACATTGCCCCTTTTTCTCCTTTGACACTACCATCATGTTGAAGACTATGGTAATGGTTGGTAATGGTAACCTATCGTTTAGTTTCCCTGCCACAAGCCTCTCCCACTCCAGTCCATCCTCAACTCAGATGTCAAAATAATCTTCCTAAAGCATGCCACCATTCTATTTAGACAACTCCAGTGACTCCCTATTACTTCCTGAACCAAATGTAAAATCCTCTGTTGCACAAATTCCTTCATAACTTACACATATACATGCACCTCCACATACTCAGCATTCTAGTTACCTGGGCCTTCTTTCTGTTTATTGCACAAGACACTCTATGTCCTGACTCTCAAATTATCTCTGACTGTCCCTCATACCTAGAATTCTGTCCCTCCTCATTTCTACCCCCTGATTTCCCTAACTTACTTCAAGTAACAATTAAATCCCACTTTCCACAAGAAGTCTTTCCTGATCTATCTTAATACTAGTCTCTTCCTTCTGTTAATTATTTTCAATTTATCCTGTATATATCTGGTTTATACATAATAGTTGGCCTGTTGCCTTTCCCCCCTTTGACAATGGGATTCTTGCAAGCAGGGATCATTTTTCATCCTCTGTGTTTTGTACCCTCAGTGTTTAGCACAGTGCCTAGCACATCGTAGGCACAATGTTTATTGACTAACTAAATGGTTTTTACAATTAGCTGGGAACTTAGGAATTCTATATCTCCATGGGCTAAGATCACCTCAAAATCTGACCCTATGTCACAAGAGTCTGCCCTCTTTCCAAGAAGATGATCAGTCATGGTCATCACTTTGGTTTGTACTCAAAACTGAGGGAAACTCCGTGAATCAGGAAGTCTCAAGCATAAACCAAATCCCTCAAATAGATAGCGTAAAGATGTATACTGGAGTCCAAGGCATTGTGTAGCAACCACAGTGCTTTGGAGAGAGCAAATCAAGATAGACATTTTAATTATCTTCTAAGAATGAGTTGTTCATAACTCATCCAGACTCCAGTGAGACCTTTGAATCCATACCAACTGGCATAACCCAGTCAGCAACCATGTATCAAGAAGCCACTATGCATAGTACTGAAATAGCAAGATTCATAGTCACATATAGAGTTTAGTCCAGTCAGCAATAAACAACAAAAACTCATGGATCATCAGACATTGTTAAAAGACAACTATGGACTTTTGACTTGTGGGCACCATTACAAATGTTGTAGACTAACATCCCTTTAGGATAATTTGAATATAGATTTGGCTAAGGATAGAAGGATGAACTAAAAGGATCTTGTGACATCTCCCTACTTTCTCACATTCCTGTAGATGTAACAGATGCTTTTTAACTTCCTAATTATCTGTATATACTTCCTGTATTCACAAGATTTGTGTTTGGCTTTTCTTCACACTGTAAAGACATGTTTTAGCTATATATCTTTTCAGAGAAGAGAAAGAACATGTGTGATGTCAATAGAACAGGCCACCTGTTTGAATTTAAACTCTCTGAACATCAGGGGAAGCCTTCTCCATATTTGAAACAGGCACTGAAATACTAATGAAATATTACATACCCACAGATTAACACCATTTGATTTCTTAGGCCCTCAGTATATATTTCTTAAATTATATATATTCTTCATAGCAATGTAATCTACTTCCAAGTGATATGACTACAAAAACGCAAGAAAGGAACTATTTTTCTTACTCCAAGCTGGGGAAAAAGGGCAGAAAATGTCATAATGGGCCGTGACTGTGAATAGGACTTTGGAATCCTTATAGTCACTCTAAATTTTTCTAGTTTCTCTGTTTACATGATTTTGCTGACAGTTTGTAGTAGAAGTAGTTCAGTATACCAGAAATAGCAAGGGATTTGTAGTTAGAAGGCATGGGTTTGATTCTGACATTCAATACCACTGTGAACATGGTTAAAGCATTTCACTTCTCTGAGCTTTAGATGCCTGATTTGTACAATGAGAAGGTTGGACAATCAATAATACAATTGATAAGCACTTACCAAGTGTCTGCTGTATACTAGGTATTGGAGACATAAAAAAAAGGAAGCCACTGCTCTGGAAGAGCTCACCTTTTTTAGAAGAAAAAATATTGAGTTCTGATTTGAGCATGTTTAGTTTGAGATGCTTATGAGATATCTAGATGGAGATGCTTGGTGAGCAGTAGGAGATTAGAGACTGAAGTTCAAGAGAGAGATGAGGTTTGTGTATGTAGATCTGGGAGGTATCTACATAGAGATCATGCTTGAATCCACAGGAACTAATGATATCACAAGAAAGAAAGAATATAGAGAGAGGAGTGGGACATGGACAGAGACTAGAAACACACCCATTAAAAGAGGGCTGTGCATAGATGACGATCCTCTAAAGGAGATTAATGTCTCAGTCAAATGGTGCAAGTTAGAGAAGTAGGAAGAAACCACCAACAAAAACAAACATTTAGGAACACTTAGCATGTGACAGACCTTATGCTAAATACTGAGGATACAACAAAAGACAAAAACAATCTATTCTCTCAAAGAGCTCATAATGGAGGAGATACTATGCAAACAACTCTGTGTAAACAAGAAATATAGGCAATAAATTGGAAATAACTTCAGATGTAAGTCTCTAGTATTAAGTTGGATTAAACATGGTTCATTTTAGAAAGTGGGCTCCTAACTGAGACTGCTAGGAGGTCAGAGAAGTTAAGAAATAGAAATGAGGAGGGAGACAATTCCAGACATGAAGTACAGATAGTGAAAATTCACAGAATGAGGAACTGGAGTGGTCTGTTTAACAAAGAGCAAAGGGGTCTATAATTCAAGAAGGGTTGCAGGGAGCCAGGTTGTGAAAAGTATTAAAAGAAAAGCAGAAGACATTATATTTGATCTTGGAGGTAATAGAGCGAGAGTAATAGAAAGACGTGCTTTAGGAAGAGAATTTTGAGAACTAGCGAAGGATGAACTGGGATAGAAAGAGCCTTGAGACAGGGAGACAAACCAAAAAGATGAAAAGAATCCAGGTTTGAGCTGATGATGGCCTGTACCAGAGTGGTGGCAGCATCAGAAAGCGGGTATATATTTATTTATGTATGTGTATGTGTATGATTCATAGTATGAAGGTAGACTCCACAGGACTTGATAGTGATTAGATGGGGAAAGGGGTGAAAAAGAGAGAGGAACTGGGGATTGTGAGCTTGTGACACATGTATACAGAGAGAATATTCAGGAGAAGACAGTCACCAGTGTGAATGTTAGAGGGTCAAGAAAGATAAGGAGTAAGAAAAGGCCACTGGATTTGGCAATAGAAAATTGGTGAATGGAAAGCAACTTGAGCGGTGGGGATGGAAGTCATTTCAAAAAGCTAAAAAATGAATGGGAGGTGAGAAAGTTGAGTCTATGATTGTGGACAGCTTTTTCTAGAAATTTGAATGTGTAGTGGAAGATAAAAAACAAACAGTGACTTGAGGCAAAGGTAGGACGAAGGAAGAAGAAAAGACCTAGGTATATGTCTAATAAGCAGAGAAAAGTTATCCAGTGAATAAGGAGAGGCCAAAAATTAGGAAGAGAGAGACTGTAGAAAAGGTAAACTCCCAGAAGAGACAACAAGAGACAGGAGCAAGGGCACAAATAGGGGGTTACTGGTGGCAGGGAGAATGGTCACCTCACCTTCCAAACCTAGAACACAAGAAAAGAGAAAGGGGAATGATTCTGAGGTGAGTGCAAGTGTAAAACTGGGGAAACAAAAACTCATAACCTCAATTTATTATTATTATTTTTTTCTAGCAAAGCATGATATATGCTACTCTACAAGAGAGAAGGGGGAGACTTGATAGAAGACTAGATCAGAGAAATAATTAGGAAAGGGAAATTAGGGGTTTGTCCTAGGAGACCAAGACTTGTAAGAGGTGTTGACAATCTTCTCAGTTTTTAAACATCACAAGAACAAGTAAGTTTCCATTCAGTTCATAAGAAGAATTAGTTAAAAGAGAAAATTTCCAGATGGCAACTTTGGCCTCACTCCAAGTCAATGTCTCCAAAGAGCAGATTTGGTCTCCTTCTTCTGACACGGTGGACAACTAACAGGGTCTCATAGCTCTGTGACAGAGACCATGACCTAGAGCAGAGATTCTTAACCTGAAGCCCATAAACTTTTAAAGAATGTTTTGATAACTGCATTTCAACATAATGTGTTTCCTTTGTAATATGATATATTTTATTTTATGCATTTAAAAACATTCTGAGAAAAAGGCTATAGATTTCAAGAGATTGTCCATGACTTATAAAGGAGGCCCATGAAATTAAAAATAAAATTAAGTGATGCCAGTTACAGTGGACCTTGTGTCCTAGAGGCCTTAGTCCTTCCCACCGCCCCACCACCTATTTGATGATTGTTTCTTCAGAACCACTATTTCAGAAAAGTTCTATCCACCATGCTTCACTTCACTCTCTCTTCTCTGATAACCTGCCCTGCAGTCTTATCACTGTCTTGCCACCACAGCATGAACTTCCTACCCAGCCTCTTCAGTTCTGGAGTTATGAACTATGTTCGAATCAACCCTGCCATTATTCTGGGTGAGGTATATCTATTTATTCCCATCTTGTTCCACTCACCATAACAATAACTTCTCCAAAGTGTTCCTCCCAAGCCACTATTCCCTAATATATGATTCCCGGAATTAGAATATAAGCTTTTGAAGACTATGTCTATTTATTTTCATGTTTGTATCTACAGCCCTTATGTAATATATGCTTTTAATTCATTCACTCATTTATATTATTCCCTTTCTCCTTCCCCTACCCTGTCATCCATAGCCTAATTGGAAGCAGAACACATCTATATTTATGTCAGTATATTCAGTATATATTTATACACACATGCACATATGCAAATATATTACATAATATGCATATGTATATAGGTGTGTGTATATATGTACATATGTATATTGGCCATTTGCAAAAATCCTTAGTTACTGCTCTAGATTTTTGTTGCTTCTTTTTAACCTCTGAGGTTCCTACCAGTTATTTATTAGTCTAAATCTATTGTCTTTTTGTTAACAACTCTAGTCCTCTCCTCCAGCTGTAGCCTCCTTTGCCTTAGTCCTAGACATGCTTCCCAAACAGAATAATTTTGTGAAAATTTCAGTTAATCTACATCCAGCCCTGACAGGTCTGCATTAAAATCTTTCTCATGAATAGCCCTGGACATAGTTCATTCATTAGAATACTCTAGAAACACTAGGGATTTATTTTCCATAAAGGAGAGTTTTGGGTTTCACTGGCATAGGAATCCAAGCTGAACTCCTAAATACCCTGGAGAAGGAAATTACCTATAGAGAGAGCACTTTCTTGGAGATATTCTACTGCTAATAACCTTCTACTTGACAAACAGAACAGAAAAACAGCCTTGAAGCTTGAGACTGCTACTGCCCATGCAGTACGCTGACCTTCCACCTCAAGCCTGAATCGATCCTTAGAAAACCAAGAAGCAATATTATTTGAAAGAGAGAAACCTTGGCACAATTCCTTTATTTATTCTTAAGAATAAAACAATAATTTCATTATTACCAGAACTGGGTCTCAAAATGCTAATAATTACACACACACACACACACACACACACACAATTAGAGAGTTAAACATTGTAAAGAATTTGATTAAAATATCACTCTTTGTGGATGGCACACTCATATAGCTTGAGAATCCAGGGGAATTTTAAAAATTAATGAAGATAATAAATGAGTTCAGTGAAGTTTCAGGATATAAGAAAATGTACAAAATCAATCACAATCCTATATACCTATAAGCAACAAGAACAATTAAAAAGAGATTCTGTTTCCCATCAAGTCAAACAATTAAAAAATATTTACGTATCAAAGTACCTAGGGACACTTGAGAATGCTTTAAGGAAAACAACAAAATTTTAATGGCTGAAATAAAGAAAAATCTGAACAAATGAAGGGATATTTCTTGCGTGTGACTAAGATTAAAAATAGTAAAGATGAAAATACTCAAAGTTTATTTATAGATTTAATCGAATACCAATTAGAATGCCAATGGGATATTTCAAAGAACTGGATAACATGCCTGTGAAACTTATATGGAAAAACAAGTGGGCAAAGACACCAAAGGGAATACTGGAAGACAAAAAGAGATTTGCCCATCCAGACTAAAAAAATATTCATTCTCTATTTATTCAGAAATACAGACTCTTATCAAAGTTGCCCAAAGACTCAAAGACTGGGTTTATTTCTTCAGCACAGGAAAACAGTGGCTCTTTCTGTCTGATATCTGATAATACTAAACCTCATAAGAGAAAGTGAAATCCTACCACAACACGGAGTAGAATTTGAGAATTGTCCTTATTTCAGGAGAGATGGTTTGTTTCAGAGTATCGCCAAATGAGCGTTAGAAAGGAAAACTTCAGTTTTGCACCTGGATGGCAGTCCAGTAACCTGAGACTTCGGAACAAAAGGAATCACAAAAGGGAGGTTTCTCAACGGTAGCTTTACTACTGTTCCTGCTGATTTGGGGACATTGTTCCCTCAACAGACATTTTGAGCACACGAGCCCAGTTCCGCTTCTGAGAATAAGTATGAGAAGGCACACTGATACTCTTGGAAAATAAAGCCAGTTCTTAACAATGATAATTATTGTCTCCCTTCAACAATGAGATTACTAGTTGAGGTATCAAACAGCCAAACTTAATATCTGGTGGGTTCTACTTTTACAAATAGCCTGGTAAGTTATGCCCAGAAATGTAGGCCGTGCCTTTGTAGAACACCACCAGTAGCCATACCTGTTTTGGCTATGAAATTGAATTAGGGGGTCTGGCCACTTATACAACAGCCTATTAGAGAAGGCAAAGAAACCATGAAGAGCTGAAAGTCTTGAGAAGGGGGTAAGAATTGAATTGAGCCTAAAAGAATGGGAAGAATTTGGAAAGATGGAAAAGAAGATGTAATATGTAATAATTTACATAATATGGAGTTAGAAAGCACATGTTGGTGTTGACCTTAAGTTCCTAGCTGTCTAGGTCTAACCTCTGCTGCAGCAAGAAACATGAATTCCTTTCTGAGACTGTGACAAAAGTCCCTTCCACCCACAATATCCATCCCCAATTACCTTCCCATCTCTAAGGAGGATGACAAAACTGGTTTGCATTGTCTGTCATAGCCTGTTAGCCAAGTTAGCATTATAGTTTATTATCAATAACCACTTCTACTTAGTTCTGCTAATGAGAAAGTGGCAGCATGTAGTGTAGCCACTGCTGACTACCTGCCTTCTATTTAAACCATTGTTACAAACTCCAGAGATAAGAGTTTAACTTAAAAATCTACAGGCTCACTCAGCACCCTATGACAAATTATAGCAAGCTCTTTGAACAAATTCATACCTTTTCTTTGAACTGGTCGTGGCTGAATTTTCTAATTTTTCAGTGCCGGACTGTTTGTTATTTTTGCATCAACTTAATCAATGGACTGCTTTGTTATGAATCTATGAATGCCTCCATTACCCCTGTCCTTTCCATATGTCAAAAACTTTTTCCTTTATTTTATATCGCACTGCCCTTTAACCCTGATCCTTTATGGTTTCTTTTTCACAATTCAAACTGATTCCCACCTCACCTTAACATATGGTATAACAACCTGCCAGATCTTAACCAATGGCATTGAATTATTCTAAACTCTAACCAGGTTTTGGGTCCCACCCTAAGAGTGGACTCAGCAGGACCAGGGCATAGTGAACTAGGAGTCAAAAGAGTTGAATTGCAGCCATAGCGCTACCAGTTCTAGTGTTTACTGTGGGCAAGAGATTAAATCTCTCTGAGATCCAACTTTCTCACATATACAATGGAAAATTCAAATGAGGAGACAATGGAAGATAGCACAAAAAACAGGCGAAAGGATGTGGCCTGGTGATCTAGAGGTGTGATGGTATAGTGGAAAGTTATATACATTAAAGTCAGGCACTTAGTTTGTTATTTTTCTGTCATTTTTTGTTTGTGTCTGACTCTTCCTGACCCCATATGGGGCTTCCTTGGCAAATATACTGGAGTGGTTTGCCTTTTCCCAGGTCATTTTACAGATGAAGAAGTTGAGGCAAACAGGCCTAAGTGATGCTCAGGATCACACAACTGGGAAACATCTGAGACCAGATTTGAACTCAGGAACGAAAAAGTCTTCCTGATTCCAGGCCTAGCACTATATCCACTGAGCCATCTAGTTGCCCCACGTTTAGTTTGTAATTGTACAAATTAAACTACCTTTCTGACAATACAGATAATAATGGTTTCATTACCTCCTTCATAGAATTTATGTGGAGAAAAAATGTTTATAAAGCTCAGAGTAGATGTAAACATAAGGTTTGATAAGAGTAGCTTCTCCATACTGTTTTGGTGGCATGTATCTACAGCTATTGCCATCAGAAACCACCTGGAAGGAACCAGGTGTGGCTTCCAATGCACCCAGTTGATTGGTAGCATCTCTTGGCTGGATGTTTGCTATTCTTTTATGTATGAGCTGTGCTGATAAATGAAACACAAATTGAGGGCACAAAAACCTCACTTTTAAGGCATTTTGTAACCTTTGTCCTGTTTTTACTACCTGAATGATGCCTGACTCATTCCTCTGACTTAGGATCCAGTATATGTTGTTCAGTCATTTTCCAGTTGTGCTTAAATCTTCATAACCCCATTTGGGGTTTTCTTAGCAAAGATACTGGAGTGGTTTGCCATTTCCTTCTCCAGATCATTTTACAAGTGAGGAAAATGGGTTAAACAGGGGTAAGTGACCTGCCCAGGGTCACCCAGCTACTAAGTATCTGAGGTCATATTTGAACTTAGGTTCTCCTGTCTCCAGGGCCAGTGCCTCTATGCCATTCAGTATCTATCCATCACCTAATATTACTGCTAGCTGGGCTTTGATTCAAATGTTTTACCTTTCCCCCCTGGTTGCTACATGCATTAGATTTCTTCCTACTGGACCTATAAAGCAATTTTGATGCCCATTTTGTGCATATTTGATGGACCTGAAATGATTCCTTGACTGGCCAATTGGACTTCCTGGACATATTGAAACTTCCATCAATATGGAATGAAGGGTGGCAGTCTGTAAAAGGAAACTGACTTTTGGGTCCATAGATTGGAGGATTCTGGGACTCACAGTCAATAAGGACTACTAGAAGAATACTGATGTAAAAAATAAACCTTGTCACTTGGGGAAAGACTAAATGAATAGTAGCACATAAATATGATGGAACAGTATTGTGCTGTTAGGAAACACACACACACACAGACATACACACGTACACAAATATCATCAGTACAGAGAAGCATGGAAAAACCTTACCTGAGCTAATGCAGAGTATAGTGAGTGGAGCCAAAAAATTCTATACACAATGACTGCAACAACGGAAATGGAGAGAACAATTATCACAAGATAACTAAAGGCGAATGTTGCCAAATTACAAAGAACCCCAAAGAAGAGATATAGGAACACACCTCCCCCCATTACTTTGCAAGAGTGGAAGATACAAGGGTGTGGAACATTGCATATCAGCTTCAGATATTTATGAATCAGTTTTCCTGACCTTCCTTCCTTCCTTCCTTCCTTCCTTCCTTCCTTCCTTCCTTCCTTCCTTCCTTCCTTCCTTCCTTCCTTCCTTCCTTCCTTCCTTCCTTCCTTCTCTCTACCTTTCTCTCTCACTCTCTTTTTTATATTGTTACATAAGATGTTTCTTTGGGAAGGGGAAGGAGAAAGGATACAGGAGAAAACACAATACAATTGCCAGCTTTTCTTGTAAGTTAGATACCGAATAACCACAAAACAATTTACATTTATATAATGATTTAAGATTTACAAGAGAAATTCCCTCACAATTCTCCTGTGAAGTACGTATAGGAGGAGAATTTTCCTAGTCGAGGGAACAGGATGAGCAAAGATATGGAGGTAGAAAGGCATGGGTCAAAGTGGTAGAATTTTATATTATGGATTATAATTTAATATTTTATAAGCATCACCAATAGGCTGGACATTGCCCTTGAGAAAATGCTTAATATTATTGATTCAGTGAAAAAGATCTGTAGTTGGTTGAATCACCAAGAAACATTCAGGAAAGTAGCAATTTTTGGTGATTCTGATGTAGAATGTAGCTGTTTGAAAGTAAAAGGTCAAAGACATAGCTGCTTGCATCACCCCTCTGTACATCTCTCTTAAAGTCTGATTCTCTGTGTCTCTGTCTCTGTCTCTTTTGCTCTTCTTTTATGCTCCCTTCCCCAACCCCAACTTAATTAAACTAAAACTATTCCTGGAGCATATCTTATATTTTCTGAAATATATATCAGGAAAATGACTCACTCAGGTAATGTATTGTATTTATACATCATCATCAAAGCGATGGCTCCTAGCTGCTGTCACAATAAATATTACCACAATTTTAAGATTGTCAGTGGTGCAAAAAAGGAGGCTCCATGCTAGAGCATCTCAACTCAAATGAACCAAGCTCAGCATTAAGAACAGTATCTCTAAGAAAAATACCACTCTAGTAGGATGGGATTGAAAGACCTGGCCTCTAATTCTGACTCTGTGTGAATTAAATGTCATTCTTCACCTCCCCCTACACACACTTCCACTCCCCTTCTTTTCCCTTCCCTTCCACAGATCACATGATCCATTGATCACATGAAATATAATACAGAAATTCTTGACTTCTAGGTTATTGCACTTTCTTATATTACAAATGCTAGCACTGTTTTCCATATTTAATTCAAGGCACTAGAGGATGAAGCAGTTGGATGTCTTCGATTGGGTGCCTCCAAGAGAACATCCATCAACATTCTCAGAGACAAATGGGAAACAAGAAAATCCCATAGGGTAAGAACCTAGAGTTGGAATGACCAGTGTTTATTTATATTGTGATCTAAAACAATGGAAATGATACATGTGGAAAGCTCAGTGGATTTAGAAGCAGAGGACCTAGGTTAAGTCCCCACCTCTGCCGCTTACTGCCTATATGACCTTGGTCAAGTCTCTTGATCTCTCTTGGCTTCTGTTTCTTCATGTGTAAAACAAGGATTACCTAGGGAGTCCTTTTAGTTCTAAAACTGATTCTGACTTCTGACCTTCACTTAGGAGACTATTTCTAAATCTGATCTTCTGCATTCCAGACCTAATTTCCTCTTTGCTACAGTGCAGTCTTTAATCCTGAACTCTTGAATACCCCGTTTACTTAATGATTTGGATTGGCCTTTTATTCTTCTTGGAAATTAACTCCCTGATATGGATACATGAACCATTTCTATTCCCACTTTTTCTAGACTCCCATTCAAATGATTATCCATTCCTTCTGACACTGAATTTCTCCCTCTCCAGAGAATCCTAGGTACTTGACCTCAAGTTAGCCACTGAACTACTATGGTTGCTAATTTCCTGAGGTATAAAAGAAAGTCATATTTTTGTCCTACTTACCTTTCAAGGTGGTTGCCAGATTGTTAGGAGCTAGATCATAATGGCATATCTTTCCTTGGGTTGGGCACAAAGACAGAGGTATGAGATATATGGATGAGGCCAAAGTCATTTATTGAGTTTTCATATCAATCTCTCATTTTGGAATTACCTGAAGTTTTAAAGCAACTGGTTTTAAGGGTTTAAATATACTTTAAAAATTGAACTACATAACACATTCCTTTTAAAATTACAGATCCAAAATGTTTTGTGTTTCCTAAATCAGATTGAAATGAAAAGGTATTTAATACCTGTTCTAAATAACTTGAATGCACTTCAAATAGACATTGAGCTGGCTTAGTTATTTTTGACAGGCAAATTGCTAACCCAAGGCAGGCTTTTTGCATTGACAAAAACAAAGAATCTCTTAAAGACTTTATGTTGTCATGTGGCATTATGTTTACTCCACATAATCCTAA
This sequence comes from Bettongia penicillata ogilbyi, assembly GCA_023548195.1. Classification (NCBI taxonomy): domain Eukaryota; kingdom Metazoa; phylum Chordata; class Mammalia; order Diprotodontia; family Potoroidae; genus Bettongia; species Bettongia penicillata. The sequence continues at coordinate 2,886,947 of JAJHZJ010000268.1, forward strand.
ATCTTGGAAATGAAGAAGGCCTTAAAGCTTTATCCCTCTATGTCAAACAGAAAGGGAAACCTTTTTAGTGCAAACCAATTCCCATTTGGGGTAGCTTCAGACAATTCATAGACAAAGATCTGAGAGGGTTTTGAATTTTATGTCTGAAAAATAAGCATGCATGTCTCAGTGACTACTTTTTCATGGGTAAATTTCATCAGTGATTCTTTTTAGGGCACTCTGAGAAGACAGAGGCACCTATTACTGTACCTAATTGATTTTGCTTCTTAAAAGGATGTCATGGTAAGCACAACAGATTTGAAGTCCAAGGATGTGGGTTTGAATCCTACCTTGGCTTCTTATCAACTGTGTCACAATAAACAGATTACTTTCTCTCTCTAGATCTCAGTTTCACCTTTTATAAAATTAAGGAGGTGAATTAGATGGCCTCCAAGGTCCCTTTCATGATTTAATGTTCATGATCCTATGACTATATGGAATAGAAAAAGATAGATGATTGAAAACTTCTTCCATTCTTATGAGTACTTTAAATAATATAAAGTATCCTTTGTGTTTTCTTGTCTAGGGGATCTAAGAAAGGAGAATTCTTCACTTGCTTCAGTATAAAAAGAAATATTACAAGATTTGATCTAAGTAGCTGCAATTTAATCCTGCACAACTTTATGCTTGCAATGAAGGACAGTGGGAGTTAGGAGAATCTAAATTTTATGCAGGCTACTTGTCAGTCACATATATATTTTAATACTTTGAAGGATCCATGATTCCCCAATGTCAGTGAGCCTTTGGTCAGTACCAGTATTATCGCATCCACCCTTTTCAAGCTGTGTAGTTCTTGGTCATGCCTTTCCATAATTCCTGAGAAGTTCCCCAACATTCTGAAAACTTCCCTTGTGGTCTTTCAGTCTTTTAAATTTAATTTTTAATATAATAAATACAAAAAAGAAACATTTCTATATTAAAAATAGAAGAGAAAAATGGACTATTTGCAAAATCACAAATCTACATTATATATAACCTATTTTTAAAATACATGATACATTAAACATGGTACTTTCACAATTATCTTTGTTTCCCTCTGATTTTTTTTTTCTGTTTCTAGCAGTTCATTTTAAGATGCTTCAGAGGTCTTTTATTTCTTTTCTACTTAATTTATTGGCTACACTTGTACTGGTTCCTCTCTTCCTCCCAAAATTCCCTTCTTTAAAAAGAAAAAGAAAAACACCACCATAGTTAGAACAAATAAGCACAGTCAAGTGAAATAAATCCACATATTAGCTGTATTTGGAAATGTATATCTTATTCTGCACCTGGGGCCCATTATCATTATTTTAGGAAATAGATAGTACGGTTCATCATTGTGCTTTGGAGTTCTCGTTCTTCACTGCACTGAATTTTTAAATAATTTTTTAGTTCATTTCAAGTTATTTTTCTTTGCAATGTTGTTGGTAGTGTTTAAAATTGTTCTCCTGATTTGACTTATTTTACCTGGTATCAGTTCATACAAGTCTTTCCAGGTTTCTCTGAAACCATACAATTTTCGCCATTTATTAAAGCAAAAAATGTTGAATTACATTCATCAGCCATCCTGAGGTGTGTACTGGAGCCAAATTAAATCAACTAGTGAGAGCCCACATTGAATTTTTCAATATGAATTTCAAATGTTTACACTTTGGAGGTCATCAAATGCTACAAATCAAGGCCTGATCTATCACTTTGCTAGTTGTCCAGACATAAGAAAGTCATGGAAAAAATGTTAATAGCGCTGATTACACTTAAAACTGTGTCATATATACATGCATTATTGTTATAGCGTTCCCAGAAATCCAGTTGTTAAATGTTTATAAGCATACCTTTGGCCAAGTTTCATTTTTTATTTGTTTTTTCCTCCCTCTATAAAGCGACCCTTTGGTAGTGTAATTCCTATGGTACTGAATAAACAACATGATTTTCATGAACAATTAATAGAGTTATATTAATTTATATTGATCTCTTTCTGTAGAAGGGACAGTTCAATAGATAGAGCCCTGGGCCCAGAGTAAAGAAGAACTGTGTTCAAATCTGACCTTAGACACTTAACTAGTTGTGCGACCTTGGACAAGTAGCTTAACCTCTCTTTACCTAGGAAGCAACTACATGGCCCAATGGATAGAATGCCAGGCCTTAATCCAATGGAGAAGGAAATGGCAAACTATTCCAATGTCTTTGCCAAGAAAATTCCATAGACAGTATGGTCCACAGGGTCATGAAGAGTTGAACATGACTAAATGACTGAACAAAAAACAGATTTTCTAGACTAGTGTTCTGTACTTGTATGCCAATAGTTCTGGATGTCTTAACAGGTGTAGTCGTAAATTTCTCTGTATATTTCAAGTCATTTGGATGAGAATTTCTCCTTTTATCTTTTCTAGATGGATTTTGTTGGTAGTATATAGAAATGATGATGATTTAAAGTATGCTGCTATTTGGCCAGGTATTAATTATTTAAATCAATTTTAATGGGTTTTCTAGGGTTCTCCACGTAGAACATCCAATCATCTGCAAAATGCCAAAATTTTATTTCCCTTTTAACTTTTCTTATCTCCTCAATTTCTTTTTTTTATCTTACAGGTATAATTACAATTTCAGCATCATGTTAATGCTTTACCCATAGACTTTACCCATAATAGAAAGACTTTTAGTTTATACTGATCAGAAATAATCCTGGCAATTGATTTGATTATATTTGATAATAATTTCTTTTACTTCTTCTTCCCTCTCCCTCCTTCACAGGTGAAGAAGAAATAAAGGAAATACTTTTTAAAACCATTTTCTTATTTATGTCAATAAAATTGTCCATTTAAATTAATTAGAATACTTATAATAAATGCCTATATCTATATCAAAAGAAGAGATGCAGAGAAATTAAATAGCCCAGTCTCAGAAAAAAATAATTGAAGAAACTATAGATGAATTTCCAACATGGGGGGAGGAGTAAAGGACTAACTAGATCTATAAGTGAATTCTGTAAAAAATTTAATTTTCCCCCTTTTTTTTTGATAATGGCAATTTGCTTTCTATTCTCCTACTTTAAATAGAATCTACTTATGACTAATCTTCTCCTTTTTCCCAAAACTTGAGCTCCCACTTCTTTTTTTTAAAATCAATTCAGTGTTTTTTCTTTCCATTTAATTAATCTTTTTATTTTCAGAATTTTTATTTTAAAGCTCATATTGTGTTTTTTAATTTGTCAATTTTCTAGACTTCTCTAATCACATACTTTGTTCATTAATCAATTATTTATATTTTTTTGTTGATAAAGTGTTTAGAGACACAAAATTTCCTCTTTGGACTTCTTTGGCTGAGCCTCAAAGTTTTGTTATGTTGTCTCATGATTATAATTTTCTTTGATGAAATGTTCCATTGTGTCTGTGAGTTTTTCTTTGACCCATGAATTTTTCAGGATTAAATAATTTCATCTCCAATTAACTTTTAATTCTTTTCTCAAAGGTATTAATATATTGAGTATTTTTTTTTTACTGAGTTTTGTTTGGTAATGATGTGTTTGATATTTCTGATTTTGTGCATTTTATGAGGTTCTATATCCTAAAACATGGTAAATTTTTGTAAAATGCCAATACATCTGAGAAAAATAAATACTTTTTCTTATAATATTCAAAATTCCATTATGATTCTTGACTACTTTGTTGATTATCTTTTCATTAGATTTGTCTAGATGTTAAAGGGGTATTCTCAACCATTAAAAAGAAATTTCCAACTATTAAAGTCTTTTTCATTACCTAAATTAAGTATTTATCTCTTTATTTAGATGCTACATCTTTTTTCCATATTTACGTGAAGAACTGGTATTCATTTATTGTCTAAGTTTACTTTAATCAAAATATAGTTCATCTCTTTATTTCTTTTGTCTATTTTTATTCCTATATTATCTAAGCTCCTAATTACTACTTGATTTTCTGAGATCATCTGAAGCATATTATGCTGGAGCCCCTATTTTAACCCTAAATCTTTCTCTTTTAAATATTGTAAATGACATTTTGTTAGATTGCTCTTTCTGTACATTCTGTTGTAGTTCTCTGTTTTATATGAGTTCACTTCTATTTCCATTCACATTTATTATTTGTAATTTGTATTTTTCTCCATTCTATTTTTCCACATTTTCCCTCTGTCCCCCTCTTATATAATAAGTCTAACTGAATTAGGGCTTTCAAAACTAGCGATCTGTATTTTGTTCAATACTCTTCCATTCCACTATTGCTCTTCCCCCTCACAAATTTCCTGACTATAGGTTTTTACACTTTCTTTCATTTTGTTCTTATCTCTATGCGTCATGCTCAGAAGATGAAGTTTCTTTTTCTTTTTGACTAATTGCTCTGTGAGTCTCCTCACTCTATAATCTCCCTCTCCCCTCTCTTCATGTTGTCTCCTAATCATTTGCTGATTTTCTATACTAGACGTACATTTATGTAAGTGCATATTCAATCCTTTGTCCTCTTCATATGAAAATGAGGTATACATCTGTATCTCTATCTATCTATCTATCTATCTATCTATCTATCTATCTATCTATCTATCTATCTATCATCTACCTATCTATCTACCTACCTATCTATATCTATCTGTCTGTCTATCTCTCTCTCTCTCTATCATCTATCTACCTACCTGTCTTTATGTTTGTAAATATGGCCGCTTTCCTGACTCCTTCTATTTTTGTTTATTCATCTCTTTATACAGCTATGTGAGATGAATTCTACCCACGTTCTCCCTCTTCCTCCCCTACTATATTCATTTATTATTCTTTTTTCATTTTTCTTTTAAAGGAATCAAAATTAAAAAAAAAAAAAACAATTTCCAAGTATTTCGTTTTATTTGTTTCCACTATGACCCTGGAAGACACTTGGGTTTTCAGTAGATCCTTGTTCTCTTTTCTTAATTGAATGTAAAAAATTTTATCAAAATATATTTCTTTCCAGTTGCTCATTTGGAATTGCTTTTCTACATTTCTCTTGATTCTTGTGTTTGCTTTTCAAAATATCAATGCAGCTCTGGTTTCTTTATCAAGAAAACTCAGAAATTCTCTATTTCATTAAAAATCTATTCCATACTTTCCCAACTTATTCCATTACATTGCATTCAGTTTTCCTGGCTAAATTATTCTTGTTTGCAATAATTTATATTTTGCCTTTGGGAATATCATATTACAAGTTTTCCTCTGACAAAGAGCAATACTAGATATGTGATACTGACTATAGCTCCCTGGTATGTGAATTCTTTCTTCATGGCTGCTTAATCTATTTTTTCTTTCACCTAGAAGTTTTCAAATTTTAACCATAATATTCTTTGAAGTTTTCACTTTGGATTTTTTGTGGGAAACGACTGGTAGAATCTTTATTTTTCATTTTTTTCCTCTAGTTCTAATAGGTCTAGACAGTTTTCATTTGTTATTTCTCAAAATACATTATTTAAGCTTATTTCGTGATCAAGGTAATCCTTCTATCCTTACATTATCTCTCCTTAACCTCTTTGCCAGGTTAGTCATTTTTGATATGGCATAACTTAAATTATGTGGCATTTTTTCCCAATTTTGTGAGTTTGTTCTAGTAGCTTCTTTGGCCTTAGGTCTTAGTTTCATTTTCAAGGATTTTCCCACTTGAGTAGAATTTTGCAACTCCTTATTCCTTTACCACTTTTTTCTTTTAGAATTCTCATTTAATTTATGTGATTTTTTTTAAACACTTGCTTATTTTTTTTTCAAGATTCTAGTAGTTGTTTTTGTTCAGTAATTTCAGTCACATCTAACTCTTTTTAGCACCATTTGGGGTTTTCTTGGCAAAGATACTGGAGTGGTTTTTCACTTCCAAACCAAAGATATTGGAATGGTTTTTCACTTCCTTCTCCAGCTCATTTTACAGATGAGGAAACTGAAGCAAACAAGGTTAAGTGGTTTGCCCAGGGTCACGTGGCTAGTTAGTGTCTGAGATCAGATTTGAACTCAGGAAGATGAATCTTCCAGATTTCAGGCTGGATACTCCATCTACCATGTCACCCGTATCCTAGAAGAGCTTTTGTCAAATCTCTAATTTTCTCTGAGTCATTTTTATGTAGATGATATTGAGCTATTCTCTTTTGAGTTGTGTCTTGAGCATGATATTTTATATTTCTTTTGCTTATTTATTTTTCTCATTCTACTTTCTGAATTGGATTTTTATTGTCTTCTCATTTTGCCTTTTCCCACAGTTTCAGACAGTGGTCAGAGTCTGATCAATTCTGTCCTCAATTTTATTGGTTCTTTCCATTAGGTTGTACTCTGTGTTTGTAGCCAAGTCACTGGTAGGTTTAGTACCTAGGAATAGTTGTACCTTTGGTTGTCCCTTGTCAGGGTGCTAGATAGATGGTCTCTATCTTCACTGCTCTGTACCATTCCCCAAGGTTTCCTTGATCAGAGTATTAGTCTCTAAATCCTCTGAGGTTTTCTTGATCAGGGTATGGGGTGGTTTCTGTCCCCAGATTCTTCCTTGATCAGAGTTTTGAGTAGTCTTTTGTCCCCCTTATGGTTTACTTGATCCTTGATGCACTAGGTATCCGTCTCTCTGTGCCACCCTGCCCCACACCATTACCTGTTCAGAGTAATCCATTGCTTTCTTTCCTCCCCCCTCACCAGGGCATCTCTTGACACTGAGTAGTCTCTGCTTCCCTTGCAATTGTCTTGATTAGCACTCAGTACAGTCTCTGTACTCCCACAGGTTTTCTCTATCAGAGCGCTAATCAATATTCTACTTTTTATGCTTCCTCCCCACAACTTTATGTTTTTCTTAGCAGTGTGCTGGGTGGTCTTCTAGCTTCATTTTTGGGTTGATTGGAACACCTGTCTTCCCTCAGACAGGGCACTGTGGCTTTCATTTCCCTCTTCTTGAGTTTTCTCAGATCAGGAGCCAGACTCTTCTCTGTACTCCCTGGGCTTCCTCAGTTAGGACACAAGCTTGGGCTTAGAGTCTGCTTACCTTTACTCATACTGGCTTCACTGGTAGGATTCCTCTTTTAGTGTTCACATCTTTGGAGTATGTTTTTATACAGTCTTTGGTGGGAAAAAGTGGCTTACTTAAGTTTCTCTTTGGATTGTTTGCTTATTCAATGCAGAGTACTTTTGAGATCACTGCCGGAGTAAAAGTAAAAGACCTGTACTCTCAGGTGACTAACATGCTACCATATTAACTATACATCTATCTTTTAATCTTTTCCACAAACAAGCAAACATTCATCCTATTTTTTATTCTTCTTTCTCATTACATATAACTAATATTCCTCATTTGCTAGTCATGAATTTTTAGATGATTTTATCTTTTTCTTCACTTCTGGCTCCTGATGTTAACATTCCACCACCTGTTTGCACTCACCACATATCCCATCATGGACCTTTGGGTCACAAGAGTTAATTTTCCCCTTAGTACTTACTTACAGAAAAATTGTAACTCACTGTATAGCTATGTGCTGTGCTCTAGCTTGTGAAAATTGTTATTGGAGACCAATAATGCTTCAAGATGTAGATGTATGTTGTTATAATGGTGGAATGGCAGACAACAGAGCTGACATTTTGCACTGGGGTACTCTTCCTCATGACTGTTCTAATCACATCACAGAGGGATCCTCCTGTTAGTGCACATATTATTCCACATTATCTCCTGTTTCTTTGCTTTGTAAATGAGCTTTTATGGGTATGTGTAGCTAGCACTGATAACCATAGTGCAGGAAGGGTCCATATAATCTGAATTACTCATTTCGTAGCTTCCTAGTCAATGGGAATCTTTAGTTTATAATCAGAGTATATAGGTTTATTCTCTACCTCTGACACTTGCTGGTTGTATGTGTGTACAAGTTGCTTCTCTGTCAGTATCACTTTCCTCCTATACAAAATGAAGAGACTAGAGAAGATAACTTTTTATGGTTCCTTGCAAGTCTTATTCTTCTGTTACTATGATTTTATGAAGATAGAAATGAACATTGTACTAGAAGTCAATGAGTTCCTCATGAAAGGAAGTACATACACAGAAACTGAAGTGGAGATGTTTTAGGAGAAACTAATTCTTCCAATAGGAAGGTAGTGATCTCATGAGGTCCCTTACAAATCTGGAAATTTTGTATCCCAATGTCATATAATGGCCAACTCAAAACAAGAATCCAGAACTCCTGATTCAACTACATGACTTCTTATTTTACTTCCAGCTCTAACAGTCTTTAAATCATGAGCCAGAGAGTGCTCTTTCTGTTCTTCTGATGTGGCTTTGTGTGTGGAAGCATGTAGTCTTATTCAGGGCTTACTGACCCTGGGACAAACTGGGAGCAACCCATTAGAATGACTAGCACATAGTATATACTTTCAAAATGCTTTTTGATTGATGAATATAGGGTAATGTGAATAGATAACTGGACTTAGAATGAGGAAAATCTGGGTTCAACTTTTTCTTCTGACTCAAGCTAACTTTTTTGATCTTGGGTAAATCCCTTAACCTCTTAGAGTTCGAAGGCAGCTCTCTAAGACGATAAGGTTCACAAGTGCTGTTTCTCTGCAATGATAGAGGGAATATTTTCACCAGGAGTCCCTTAGACTCATGAAATTTCAGGTTCAGATTCCACTTCCTCCCAAGACATACATATGGAAAGAACCCTACAAAGAACCCATTGGTATTATTACTGCTGTTTTCTACCTGGGGGAAATGAGACTTTAAGATCAATTGTCCATACCCATGCAGCTTACTTGCCCGAATCTGCCACGAAGTTAGCAAGGTTTGAACAAAGGCTTTACTAATACCAGGTCTAGATCTTTTTATAAAACCATCCTAGTATGGATTGTCATCTTTCTGGAAGTCAGGGTCTTATGAGGGGTCTCCTGGGTATTGCTGGAATGTCAAAAGCTCATAAAATAGTCATTCCAATTAAAAGCAGTATGAACTCCAATCCAGCCTATGGAAGTATGAAATGGCCCACACAGCTGGACAGCACAAAAGAAACTATTAATAGTTTTAATTAGTCAATCCCAGAAATGTAGTTTGTGATTTCTAAGAAGCATGGGGCCAGGGGACAAAATAGTGAAGAAGAGCTCAGACCTGAAGGGCTCACCATCTGATTTGCCATGGTAACACCCAAGGAATTAAAATAACTCACAAAGTTAATATAGAAAGACCGAGAATCACTGTTCTTATAGCTCATTAAAAAATGCAAATGACTTAGGTTAGAATTAACAAGAAATTATTTAATCAAAATTCTCCTAGTTTTTCTCTAGCTATTATGCCCCTTTTCCTCCCTTTTCTTCTCTTCCATTTTATTTCTTCCTTACAGAGAAATAAAATAGACTAAGACCAGCCAATCAGTCAGTAAACATTTGTGAAGAACTTAAAATGGTGACAGGCATAGTGCTCAACACTGGGGATACAAAGAAATGAAAAAGACAACCCCTGGCCCGGAGGAGATCATGGTCTAATGGGAGAGATAACATGCAAACAACCATGTCTGAAAAGCTATTTACAGGATATGGAGGAAATAATGAACAGAAGCAAGGCTCTCACAGAGATTGGGAAAGGTTTTTGGTAGAAGGTCAGATTTAAGTTGGACCCTGAAGGAAGCCAGGAAAGCCAGAAGGCAGAGATGAGGAGGAAGAGTATTATAAGTATGGAGGAAAGCTAGAGAAAATGCATTCAGAGATAGATTGTCTTGTGCAAGGAATGACAAGGAGGTCAGTGTCACTGGATCAAAGAATGTCAAAGGGGTGTAAGCTGTAAGGATTGGATAGGGGGGTTAGGTTAGGTTAGGAAGGGCTTTGAAGGTCAAACAGACGATTTTCTATTTAATCCTAGAGGTGAGCCATTGGAGCGGCGTGTGGGGAATGACATGGTCAGACCTGCAATTTAGGACCTACATTTTGGCAGCAGAATGTGGGATGGACAAGTGCAGAAAAACTGATTGCAAACAGACTAACTAGTTACTCATCGAATTAGTCCAGGTATTGAGTAATGAGAACTTAGACCAGGGTGGTGGCAATGTTAGAGGAGAGAAAGGAACATATATATTCTTTAGAGGCAATATTAATCCTACAGATGTAGTACTGGACAAAGAGTTCTATGGGTTTAGGTTCCCTTGATTTTTTCAAAGCTTTGCAGAAATTACTATTCCTGTGGAAAATATGGAAAATATAGATTAGATGTTAATACAATCAGATGGATTCATAACTGGGCAAGTTTATTTCATAGAAGAGATATCCTCACCTGGAGTTCCATAGACCAATGAAATTACAGACAGTACACAAACCTCTTCAGTATTGGGAAGGTTTAATGTCTCCAGTTTTAAAGATGGGGAATTTAAGACACAGAGATGACAAATGATTTGCCCAGGGTTACACAGTGTGTGTTTGATCAGGGCTACAATTACTCCTAAACTTCCTGGTTTACAAAATATGAGAGCTGGATGACCCTCAGAAGTCAGCTAATCTAACTCATACACAAAAGGAATATATAAATTTATAAGGCTTACTTGTTAATGGATCACTGGTAAGATGGTAGAAAGTCTCTGATCGAACCACAGGGATCTATGCTTAACCTTGTGTATTTAACATTTTTTAATCAGTGGTTAGATGAAAAAATTGATTCGGTGCTTTTCAATGTTATTAATGGTATAATTCTGGGCAGTGTATCTGATACATGGGATGACAAGATTCAAAAGGTTCTTGATGGACTAGAGCATTGTACTGAATAAAATAAAATGAAATTCAGTAGATATAAAAGGGAAGTCTTATATTTGGGTATGTGTAATGAACTTCAGAATTATAAGATGGGGAGGAATTTGTAGACATAATTGTTTATCTTGGAGTACTGATAGACTTCAAACTCGATATAAATCGTCACTATGAAATGGCAGGTAAAGATTTAGGGGACCTCAGGCTGAATTAAGAGGCAATTTAGCTCTGGAGAGACCATGTCACCCGCTGAAGCTGGTAGAGGATCCAAGTGATTGCTTCTCCTTCCTATCTTCCTTCCTTCCTTCCTTCCTTCCTTCCTTCCTTCCTTCCTTCCTTCCTTCCTTCCTTCCTTCCTTCCTTCCTTCCTTCCTTCCCTCCTTCCTATCTTCCTTCCTTCCTTCCTTCCTTCCTTCCTTCCTTCCTTCCTTCCTTCCTTCCTTCCTTCCTTCCTTCCTTCCTTCCTTCTCTTCTTTTTCCTCCTCCTCTCCCTTTCCTCCTCCTTTTCCTTCTTTTTTAATCTCCTTTTTCTCTTCCTTCTTTCTGATAGCCCATTAACTGAAATCGTCCCTCAAATTAGTGGTTTTTATCGCAGGGGAGGGGTAGAATCTCAAAACAAAAAAAAAAGAGGTCAGTACATGGATGATCACCTAATGATTATTCACAACTTTTCACACTCTGCCATGAGGGGAAATCTCCTAGTCCACTTAACTATAACTCCTGAGCCTCATTGGTAACATATTCAATTTATACAAATCAGTAACAAGGAAACTATTTACTCTTAAACATAAAACATTGACTAAAGAGTAAAGAAAAACCAGTAATGATCTCAATATTTGCTTAATAGAAGCCAAAAACAGGAATAATCAAAACCTCACAGTCCATTCATAAACCTGGATCACACTTTCCCACAAATGCACATAATGTCTGTTGGGGAGAGTGGGCCCAAAAAATCTAGCAGTGAGACACAGGTGGCTTATATGCCAGGACAGCTCACCACTACAAATTAGAGCTGGATATCAATGATTTCTTTGAGGGAACAGTTAATACCCTGTATTACTTGGTGCTCTTCTGAGCCTCTCTCCTTTCCTTTGACTAACCTGATTCTCTTCTACTCTCAGGTTGCTGAAGTAGTGTTAAGTACCTTTAATAATAACACCCTTTCCTGAAAACACCAGCCCTAAGCTTGAAGTCTTCAGATTTCAAGGTATCTTCCCTTGACAGGGTGTTAAAGCAATGTTAAACTATTTCAGTCACAAGTAGTCCCCTTAAGTAAGAGAATGGGAAAGCTCCTCAAATAAGCTTTCTGTGCTCTGAGGACTTTCTTCCTCTAAAGCAGGGGAATCTTAACCTTGAATCCAGGTTGTTGCTACATAACTATATTTGAACATAATTGACTTTTTTTCTCTCTTACTTTATGCATTTAAAAAAAATTACTTGGGAAGGGATCTATAGGCTTTACTGAATTATCAAGGGATCTGTGAAATATTAGAAAAGGTTAAGAAAACCTGCTATAAAGCTGGAAAAGTCAGCAGAGGGCAATACAGATAAGTCCAGACAGTTTCTTTATAAAGCAAGAATTGGCTTCTGCCAATGTACTCCCAACAGTTCTCTAGTCAAAATAACTCTCAGGGCATTGATAGGGTTAACTGTTGTTGAGTCATTTCAGTCTTGTTTCACTCTTTAATAATTCATTTTGGGTTTTCTTGCCAAAGACTGTGAAGTGGTTTGCTATTTCCTTCTCTAGATCATTTTACAGGTGAGGAAACTGAGGCAGAGTTAAGTGACTCACCCAGGGTCACACAGCTCATGTTTCAGGCTAGATTTGAACTCAGGTCTTCCTGACCCTAAGCCTGGGGCTCCATTCAGTGCTCTACCTAGCTTCACTGTGCAGGCTTGTAGAAAATACCAAGGAGAAGGGAGGAACCAAGATGGCAGAGTAGAAAGATTCACATATGCTAGTTCCTAACCCATAGCCCATAAAATACCTGTAAAGAGGAGCTCCCAACGAATTCTGGAGCAGCAGAAGCCACACAACAATGGAATGGAGGAGATTTTTGTTCCAGAGAGCCCTGAAAAACCAACACAGGTCTGTCACGCACAGGACCCAGAGCACAGCCTAGCCCTGCCTTGGCCGCACGGCACTGAGAGGACCAGATCCGAGCAGGCTTCAGGGACAGAATATCCAGCAGCCAAGCAGGTCCCTCCACCCACAGGCACCAGAGGTCAGTGAGAGGGCCTTTTCAGCTTGCCAGGAGGGGAGCAGATGTCTCCATAACTCAGGCCCCCTCAGGAGGCAGCAGCAAAGGCAGCAGTGGACAGGAGTTCCCAAAGCAGACAGGAGCTCAGATCCATTGTTGAAGATCTCCACATAAACCCCCTGAGGGAACTGAGTCCTGTGTGGCAGCCCTGCCCCCACCTGAGCACCTGAACTTAATCTCACACTGAATAGCAGTCCCACCCTTGCTGAGAGTCCTGAGGCTGAGAAGCAGCATTTGAATCTCAGACCCCAAGCACTAGCTGGGAAGATCTAGAGGTGAGGCGGGTATGGAAAGGAATCTCAGAAATCAAGTAACTGGCTGGGAAAATGCCCAGAAAAGGGAAAAAAAATAAGACCATAGAAGGTTACTTTCTTGGTGAACAGATGCTTCCTCCTTTCCTTTCTGATGAGGAAGAACAATGCTTACCATCAGGGATAGACATAGAAGTCAAGGCCTCTGTATTTCAAACATCTGAAATAGATATCCAATGGGCTCAGGCCATGGAAGAGCTCAAAAAGGATTTTGAAAATCAAGTGAGAGAGGTGGAGGAAAAACTGGGAAGAGAAATGAGAGAGATGCAAGAAAAGCATGAAAAGCAGGTCAACACCTTTCTAAAGGAGACCCAAAAAAATGCTGAAGAAAATAACACCTTGAAAAATAGGCTAACTCAATTGGGAAAAGAGGTTCAAAAAGCCAATGAGGAGAAGAATGCTTTCAAAAGCAGAATTAGCCAAATGGAAAAAGAGGTTCAAAAGCTCACTGAAGAAAATAATTCTCTCAAAATTAGAATGGAACAGATAGAGGCTAATGACTTTATGAGAAACCAAGAAATCACAAAACAAAACCAAAAGAATGAAAAAATGGAAGATAATGTGAAATATCTCCTTGGAAAAACAACTGACCTAGAAAATAGATCCAGGAGAGACAATTTAAAAATTATGGGACTACCTGAAAGCCATGATTAAAACAAGAGCCTAGACATCATCTTTCATGAAAGTATCAAGGAAAACTTCCCTGATATTCTAGAACCAGAAGGCAAAATAAGTATTCAAGGACTCCACCAATTACCACCTGAAAGAGATCCAAAAAAGAGAAACTCCTAGGAACATTGTGGCCAAATTCCAGAGTTCCCTGGTCAAGGAGAAAATATTGCAAGCATCTAGAAAGAAAGAATTCCAGTATTGGGGAAATACAATCAGGTCAACACAAGATCTAGCAGCTTTTACAATAAGGGATAGAAGGGCATGGAATATGATATTCTAGAAGTCAAAGGAACTAGGACTAAAACCAAGAATCACCTACCCAGCAAAACTGAGTATACTACTTCAGGGGAAAAAATGGTCATTCAATGAAATTGAGGACTTTCAAGCATTCTTGATGAAAAGACCAGAGCTGAAAGAAAATTTGACTTTCAAACACAAGAATGAAGAGAAGCATGAAAAGGTAAATAGCAAAGAGAAGTCATAAGGGAGTTACTAAAGTTGAACTGTTTACATTCCTACATGGAAAGACAGTATTTGTAAATCTTGAAACTTTTCAGTATCTGGGTAGTTGGTGGGATTACACACACACACACACACACACACACACACACACACACACACACACACATATCCACTCGTGCATGCACACACAGAGACAGAGAACACAGAGTGAATAGAATTGGATGGGATCATCTCTTAACAAATGAAGCAGAGAGAGAGAAATGTGTTGGGAGGAGAGAGGGAGAAATGGAATGGGGCAAATTGTCTCTCATAGAAGAGGCAGGCAGGAGACTTTTTAGTGGAGGGAAAAAGAGGGGAACTGAGAGAAAAACATGAAGTTTACTCTCATCACATTTGACTAAAGCAAGGAATAATATGCACACTCATTCTGGCATGAAAACCTATCTTACAATACAGGAAAGTGGGGGAGCAGGGGATAAGCAGGGTTGGGAGGTTGATGGAAGCGAGGGCAATGGGAGGAGGGAGCAATTTGAAATCAACACTCTTGGGGACAGACAGGATCAAAAGAGAGAATAGAAGCAATGGGAGGCAGGATAGGATGGAGGGAAATATAGTTAGTCTCATACAACATAACTATTATGGAAGTCATTTGCAAAACTACACAGATATGGCATATATTGAACTGCCTGCCTTCCCAAAGGGAATGGTGGTGGGGGGAGGGAGGGATGGGGAGAAGTTGGAACTCAAAGTTTTAGGAACAACTATTGAGTATTGTTCTTGCTACTAGGAAATAAGTAATACAGGTAATGGAGAATAGAAAGTTATCTGGTCCTACAGGACAAAAGAGAAGATGGGGACAAGGGAAGGGAGGGATGATAGAAGAAAGGGCTGATTGGTGATAGGGGCAATTAGAATGCTTGGTGTATTGGAGTGGGGGGAGGGGATAAAGGGGGAGAAAATTTGGAACCCAAAATTTTGTGAAAATGAATGTAAAAAAGGTAAATAAATAAATTAATAAAAGGAAAAAAAAAAGAAAATACCAAGGAGCAATACAGACATGTTGAATCACCTTTTCTCACATTAGAAAGATTTTTCTTCCTCCAACAAGCTTCTAGCATCTACTGAGATCCCTTCCCAAGAGTTCCCAGCAGCTACAGAGCATCTTGGTTTCAGCTGGCCAGATCAGCTGGCTCAGCTTGAAGCTGGGGGGTGGGAAATAGGAGATTCTTTACTTTTTATTCCTCTTTCCACAATCACCTCTTTTCAGGTAACTGATATATGTGTCTTCTCATTCTTCTGATCCCTAGAGTTTCATCAGGTTATGTAGTTTCTCAGGCCTTAAATTTGAGCATCCTCCTGAGTGGTGACCAATTTCTAAATCAGGCTGGGGAATCCCCAACATACTGCTCTCTCATGTATACTATGTGGAATTCATTGGGGCAGCTAGGTGGTACAGTGGATAGAGCACCAGTGCAGGAGTCAGGAGGACCTGAGTTCAAAGCTCACCTCAGACACTTGATACTCACCAGCTGTGTGACCTTGGGCATGTCACTTAACTCCCAGTTGCCTCATTCTGGGTCATCTCCAGTCATCCTGATGAATATCTGGTCACTGGATTCAGATGGCTTTGGAGGATAAGTGAAGCTGGTGACCTGCACAGCCCTCCCTCACTCAAAACAAAGTCAAGTGCAAGTCATGTCATCATTTCTCTGATGGCATGGTCTTCTTTGGCAACAAAGGATGAACACACACATGAAATTCATGCAATTTGTCTACAATTCCCATTTGTATGTAGATGGACTTATGGACAACTCAGCCAGTGCTCTTTTTTCTTTATAAGCTGCCTTTAAACGTATCCTTTTTGCATTTATCTGAGGAGCTCAGGTCTTCAGAACCATTTTAAGTAGCTTATCTCACAGAAATGCTGTTTCTGCCTCTTTCAGCAAATATCCACATATGAAAGTAGAAATGTGTAACAGGGTCATAGCTCTCAGGAAGAGAGGTGATAGTCCCACTGTACTCTGCCATCGTTAGACTTCATCTAGAGTATTGTGTTCAATTCTGGGTACCATGGATTAAGAAGGACATTGATAAATTGGTGGACTGGAGAGTATCCAGACAAGGGCAAACAGGATGATGAAGGGCCTTGAGTTCTTGGCAAGAGAGGGCTGGTTGAAGAAAATAATGATTTTAGCCTGGAGAATAGAAAATTTAGGGGAAGAGGGGCATGAAAACTATGTTAAAGGTTTGTAGTGTAAAAGGTGAATTTTATTTCTCTTTTATGTCCCCAGAGGGCAGAACTAGAAGCAAAGGGTCAAACTTACTAAGAGTCCAATTTGGGGTTGATATCTGGAAAACCTTCCTAACAGAACTATCTGAAACTGAAACAGAGCCCTGAGAGAGGCTGTCAATTCCCCTTCCATGACAGTCTTCTTGCAGGAGACTGACAGCTGCTTGTTAGGCACATTTTAGTGAAGATTCCTTTTGTGTATGAGTTCAACTAGCTGACTTCTGAGGGCCATCCAACTCATATTTTGGGAACTAAGGGGTTTAGAACTAATTGTTGCTCTGACCAAATAAATCTGTATGTCAAGTTCCTTTTCCTTAAAACCGGAGACATCAAACCTTCCCAATTTACTGAGGAAGTATGTGTAGTGTGATTTCATGGGTCCACAGAACTCCAGATGAGGATATCTCTTCGATAAACGTAGAGAAGTAGCACTTCTACAAATCTCTTTGAGAGTTCCCTGGGGCACTGACTTATCAGAATTACTCAGGCAATAGGTGGTTCAAACAGGGCTTGAACCTAGGGCTTCTTAAATCTGTATCTGGGTCTTTCTCAAGCGATAAAACCTTTCATTAACAAAAAAGTAATGTACAAAACACACACACACACACGCACGCATTTTGAAAAGTATAAAGTGCTACATGTCGAATTGCTTGCTTTCTTAATGAGCCGGGCAGGGAAGAGAGGGCAGGAGAGAATTTGGAACTCAAAATTTGAAAAAAAAATCATATTAAAATTGTTTTTACATGTAATTTGGGAAAAATAAAATCCTTCTAGGGGCATTTCCACCCTGTCATGATTTCGGCCTTTCGATAAAAGATTTCCCCTACTCCCGCTGCCAATAAGTTCCCATAAGGCACCCTTATTTATTTTTTATTCTGTGACTATTCTGGTCAACAGCAAGTCAGTCAACATGCATTTACTAAGTATTTGTAACCCGCCAGATACCATGAGGGCAAATATACGGTCTTTGTCCTCAAGGAGCTCACGTTGCAATGTTGAAAACCACATGCAACAACTACATAGGTACAAGATACAAGCAGTGCAAATAGGAGGTAATCTCAGAGGGAAGGGACTAATAGTGGGGATTTAAGGGGTTAGAGTATGGGACAGACAAAGGGCTTTTCTGATAAGATAGAATTTAAGCTGAGTTTTAAAGGAAGTCAGGAAACCAAAGAGTGGAAGAAGAGGAGGGAGAGCATTTCAGGCATGGGGACATCCAGGGAAAATGAATGGAATTGGGAAGAGCCTCATATTCTAGAAATAGCAAGAAGATCAGTGTAGCTGGATTGTAAAGGGGAATATATGTAAGAAGATTGGAGAGGTAGGAATCATGTAGGTTATGAAGTCTTTTAAAAGTCAAAGGAATTTCCATTTGGTCCTGGAGGTAAAAGGGGGCCAATGTCACATACTGAGTAGTGGGGTGGTATAGTCAATGCTGCACGTTAGGAAGATGGATTTGGTAGCTGGGTGGAGAAAAGATTGTAGTGTGAAGGAACTAGAGGTGAAGAGGTCAACAAGAAGGCTGATATAACATAAGTGATCCAAGCATGAGGAGATGAGGGCTGTATTAGCTGTATGAATAGAGAGAAGGTGATGGACATAAGAAATGCTGTAAAAGTAAAAACAACATGTCTTGGCAACAAACTGGGTATATAGGACAAGTGTGAGTGAGAAGTCAAGGATGACATTGCGATTGTAAGCCTAGGTGACTGGAAAGATGGTGGTACCCTCTGGTTTTACTCACCATAAAAGATTAAAACATAAATTCCATTTTCATCCATATAAAATAAAGAGATAAGTATTCATACTCTCATCTTTTTCCTCTGTTGCTTCCTAGATCCCTTCTTGACTATTTCTGTCCATATCTCAAGGTCCACTTGCATCTGCCTGCCTGCTCCCTAGCACCCTATAAAACCTTTGTGCCGGTCTCATTCCACACAGTTTGGTTCTCATGAATTGGATGATCATCTTTCTTCTCTTCCATTTGGGCTAAAAGTTGCTAAAAGCATCTATATTCTGTGGAGAGTCCCCAAAGTCCAACAGATGATTCATAAATGTAAAATCAACACAAACAGAAGCTAGGGATCCATTTTTTTGAAAGCAGAAAAAACGTCTCAGCATATATTCAAGAAGATGCCAAATTTATCGTAAAATGAATCTCAATTAAAAATACTTCAGAGGTCATCTGGATCCAGCTGTGCTTGAAGCAAGAATCCTTCTACTTGTGATCATTTAGGCTTTTTCTGGACACCTGAAGGGACGGCGCACTCCTTCTACTCTGAAGCATCGTATTCTGCCATAGACTTTCTATGATTGTAAAGAAATTCCTAATATTGAACTGAAATGTGCCTCTTTGTTCCCAATTATGTCATCAAGGACATTAGAATAAATTTTGTTCTTTGTTTGAAAGGGTGCCTTTAGAACCTAAAAACCATGTCTCTGCTAAGTCTTCTCTGCTCCAGGCTAACTACACACTGTTCCTCAGATTCCCTGAGCATAATAAAAGGAGATATTAAAGGTTTGTAGGAAGCTAGATGGTGAAAAAGGATAGAACACTAGCTTTGGAATCAGGAGTACCTCAAATCCTGACTCTGACAGTTGCTACATGACCCTGGACAAGTCATTCAACCTTTTTTGGGCTCAGTTTTCTCATCTATAAAGATAGAGGGGGTTGGACTTGATGGCTTCTAAGGTCTAAATCTATGGGTTTATGTTGTATCAATTTGGGAGGGGGGGAGGAGACTGAATCAGTAGCATGATGCTTTCCTTGAGATACTTTTAATGGAACTTGTGAGGCTGAGTTGTCATATACTCTCTATGATGTTCTTTCACCTTAAATCTCCTCACTTATGATTATTATTTTGTCAAAAGAACTATTGAATATTTAGAATAATACAGCCCTGCTGCACTTAAAAAAATCATATTACAAAAAAAGCTTTCTGAAAGGCAGTTAGAAACATCTTATCCATGACATTAATCCCCAGGAAAGGGAATTTTTAACTTGCAGTTATCTGAAATGACTTGAAAGCTACCATTTAGAGCAAAGAGAGGCAACCTTCCCTAATCTACATAGCATAGGGGTAATAACAGAGGGAATGTGTTCCAGGCATAAGGAACAGTTTGTACAAAGGCATGGACAGTGGAGGCAGGATATTGAGGGTCAGATTGGCTACAGAGTAGAGCATGTGAAATAGGGTGATGTGGCAATATTTCCAAAGGCAATTGGGAGCCAGATTGTAGAAAGCTTCAAATGGAATTTTGAGGGATGTCAATTTTATCCTAAGCGCAATAGCAATCCCCTAAAGATTTTTAAGTAGGTAAGTTACATAATTAGCAGTTGTATGGTAGAGACAAATGATCTCTGTCTCAGAAGTGAGAAATTCTCATTTCAAATGAACCTCATTTCTTCCATGTATACCTTCATGACACTGGGCAAGTTGCTTAACTTATCTGGATCTCAATTTCCTCATCTGTAAAAGGGAATGATGGTACTTCATGATGCTCAAGTCACCAAGCTCTAAACTAAGTTCCTAAGTACCAAGTACAAGAGAGGTTTCCTGGGATAGCACTGTGGCTTAGGGTTAGAATGCTAGATGTGGAGTCAGGAAAACCCAAGTTTAAGGTGCCTCAGACACCTCCAACCGTATGACCCTGGGCAAGTCATTTTTAACTTCTGTCTGCCATAGTATCCTCATCAGTAAAATGTGTCTAATACTAACATACCTACATCATAGAGCTGTTGTGAGGAGAAAATGAGAAAATTTTCTAAAGATTTTATAAACTTTAAAATACTGCATGAATTATTACTATTTACAGAAACTAAATGGGATTGAATTAAAGAATGACAAGGAGTTTGTTAACAACAGAGTCACCCAGAAAAGGGCACAATAGAAGGTAAAGTCAGGCTGTGGAAGGGTAGGGCCAAGAAATAGTGATGAGATTATGGAAATGATAAACCAGGTACAAGAATAACAATAATTAAAATAACTGATATTTATATAGCACTTTAAGGTTTGCAAAGCAGATTCCATGTGCTATCTCATTTGATCTTCTGAGAGGTAGGCACTAATGTTATCTCCATTTTATAGGTGAGCCTGAGGGAAATCGAATCACTTGCCCAGAGTCACACAGATAATATGTATCTAAGGCAGGATCCAAGGCATCTTTGCTCTAACACCACCCCATTCTGCAAACCTGAGAGGGATCTGTCCAGCTATCCACCTAACTGCTTGGATGGAAAATCTTTACCATAAGTTTTAACATTTGTCATTTCATCTGAACCTCAGAACAAACCTCTGAACCAAGAAGGAGGAATCTGGGGCAGAGTAATGCTAAGTAATTTGCTCACAAACACATCGCATGGAAATGGCAAAGCTGAATCCAGAACGATGGTTCTCCGAAGACCTGTGGGATGCTTTGCTAACTGTCCCATGAATTGTATGGAACTTAAACCTATAATTCTACTCTGTTCTTTGGTAGAGTAGATGTTAGAACTTCTTGCTTATACCCTAAGAATTATTCTAGTTAACAAGTCAAGTCAGATAGCATTTATCAAGCACTTACAGAGCCAAAGATTCTGCTAAATGCTGAGAATAGAAATATAAACAGAAGGAAAGACAGTTCATGCCCTGAAGAATCTTGTATCCTGCTGCTGGAAGAGAACCCATAAAAGGAAGCTGAAAAGGGAGGGTAGGAGATAGTGCTAATGAAGACGCCTGGTTGGGGGCATAGTTGTTAGTTCTCAATTTTGTAACCAGGACCAATAACACCGCAGGGTGATGTCTTGACTGGTACGTGAATTGGATTTAAGTGAGGCAGAGTTGCACCGAGTCCTCACCCTCACTCTTTCTTTCAGAGTTATCAAAGTCCAGGGCAAGACAAAAGTCAAGATGACTGTTAGTGGCCTGGGACACAGAGAATGACCTTGGTGTCTTTGATGTCTGACCAAGCTCTAAGTGCTCCACAATGCCAACTTCATTAGCTTTCATGGCCATTGAAACAAATTGTTCCCATCTCCCCCATTCTCCCAGGGGATATTATAACATCCTTGGGCAGACATCCCCCTAACTCATCAGTGGGTTTGAGGCCTCAACCTATTTTAGCCTGTCTGCCAAGACCATTTTATCAGAGTGTGGTTGCTGCACAAGCTACAGCTTCTTAGAGCCATAGATGAGAGTTGGGTGGCAGGTGGATGCCAAAGGTATATGAGCAGCCCTGAAAAGGACTTGGCAAACTCTCACACTAGAAGTGTTAGTCCTCCTTGAATATCCTGTATACCCCAGGGAACATAGTACAGACAGTTCAGAAAGTTATGAGTGCAGTCCTGAAAGGAATGAAGTCATGGGTAGCCTTCGTTATCTTTCTCAAAATGGTGGTTCTGGGAGGAACCTGACAACCAGAGGGAGATGCTTCAGGGTGGATTGCATTTCCAATGTGAGAAGTCCAGGGGTAAAGTGAATTTCCCAAAAAAAAGAAATTTCTGTGACATAGTTAAGAAAATCTGAAGAGTCAGGAGTGTAGCCTGGAAAGGTCACAGGTGGTCCAGGTACCCTACTGAAGTGTTACCTATACTCAGGGTAACAGCTTTCTATGTTAGTAATATATGTTGCTTTTTTCTTTTTGAATTCTTTCTTAATTGTTTTGCTCCTGTGGAGCATGTTATTATTTGCTACCTTAATTTTTTTAGGGTAGAGTTATTTCAGACAGCACTTGCTGAAAAGAAGGATCACCCTATTGGATTTTAGCTCCTACCATTTGTCCATATTTAATGATAGACAAAAACTGTTGGACATTTTTCCATTTTCATAAAATCTTTGTCATATAAACAAGATCATGTAAAAAGATAATATGATAATCCTTTATGTATGCTTATTATGTGTATCTTTAGTCTGAAATTCTGATCCATGATAAAGGAAAAAGTAGTCCCGATTTCCTTGATTAATTCCCCTAAGAATCATTTAAAGCTGGAAGAATCATATAGTCCATCCTCCTCATTTTATGCATGAGAAAACTGAGGCCCAGGGAAGGGGAATGAGTTATGTAAGTTCACACAGCTGGTTATCAGCAGAGCTGAAACTAGTACCTAGGTCTCCTGGCTCCCAGGGTATGTCATTATTGATCATTCAGTCAGAAAGTACTTATTTACCACCTGCAATGAGTCAGGCATTGTGCTAGGTACTGCAAGCACAAAGACAAAAACAAAGCAATCCCTATACTCAAGGAGCTTATATTTTCTCAGGAGAAAAAAAATAAAACTTGTACACATATATATTAAAGTATTGGGTGTCCCAAAATTCTTAGTGCAGTTTTAAGCTATGAGAGTTTTTTATAGGATATAAAAAAGTAAATACAAGGCAGGAGCAGAGACTGGCTCCAAAGCGTCCTCATGGAGCCTAGGGAAGAGACAGGATGTAGAAAACATGCACGCTAACTTTAAAACATACCAGACCTTGAGCTCACAAAGAGCTCAACAAAAATGGCTCCTCTTATTGAAGGGAAATTGCCCATAAGTGCATCTTCTGACTCTCTTGGAGGGTTGCCAACTTAAACATTCAATGTGCTACAATTCCACATGGCAAGGAATAACATGGCATGAGGGGGAAAATGTTTGGGAATCACTGGACTCCACTCTAGGTCGAAGACCACGGTGATCCTGAGACTGCTCAGGAGGGGGGTCGGAATGGAAACACTCTCCTTCCCCTGACTTCTCCTCCATTTCATCCACCAGTCAGCTGAACTACTCTCTGCCTGCATTAGGCCAACCAGTGGAGAGATCATTCCCTAGAGGGCAATCAGACAGCAAGCCGAGCTCTCTGCGTGTCTCTCTTTCCTACCCAGACAGCAGGCAAAATGGGGCAGGGGAGACCCAAGACTTATTAGGAGCAGCTGTCTAAGCCAGCTTTAACCTTTTGTCAGACTCCCCTTGCCAAAGAACCATTGATCTGTGAGACCATTTATGCCTACTTGACAAGCTCACATAAATACTTAAGTTTTATGCTTTGAGTATTACCAATTACGTGCATTTTGAACTTTTTTTTTTTTACACTTTTTTAAAGGAATATGCTTAACCTGAAGCTTGGTATCTGGCTGTCCTTGAAATTGTTGGTATCTGTGCCCCTACATGGAAACATAGAACTATGTGACTTATATGTACCTAAAGGGGAGGACAATTGTGTAGGGAGTGGTGCTGGGAGAAAGACTTAAAGACTTTAATGAGCTCAAAATCATAGTGATTGCCTCTTCTTTAAAACAGTTGTCTCTGTTTTTAATGCTGTAGCGGTTCAACGATCTGAAAAATCCTCCAAGTGAGTAGAAGGGAGAACGGCTTAGAGTAGACTTGCAGTCAAGAAGACTGGAGTTGAAATCTTACTTCAGTCAAAGAGCATTTATTAAGCATGTGCCAGGCCCTGTAAGCACAGGGGATAGAATAAAAGGAAAAACAGAAAGAAAAAAACAAAAAACAAATGTCTCCACTAGTAAGGAGCTCAGAGTCTAAATGGAGAGAAAAACATGAAAATAGCTAAGTTCAAGCAAGATATATATAGGATACACTGGGGTAGGCTCAGAGAGAAGACACAAAGGTTTATGAAGACAGAAAGAGGCATGTTGTATGTAGCTGAGTCCTGAATGAAGCTAGTGAAGCTAAAAGAAATAAATGAGGAAGGAAAACAACTGAGGCATGGAGGACAGACAGTATCTTGTGTGTGAAACAGCTAGTATGTGGAAGTCAATATGGTATAAGAAAACTAGAAAGGTAAGAAGGGGCCTGGTTATTAAGGACTTTGAAAGCCAAGAAGAGGGTTACTTTGATTCTTGAGGGAATAGCGAGCTACTAGAGTTTGTTAGGGGTGGTATGGTCAAATCTCCATTTTAGAAAGATTTATTTGTCAACTGAGTGGAAGATGGATTGGTGTGAGGAAAGACTTGAGGGAGGGAAACCGACCAGGAGGTTACTGCAATGGGCCAGGTGTCAGGAGATGAGGGCCTCACCAAGATAGTGGTAGTTTCAGAGGACAGAAGTGGGCATATACAAGCAATGTTGTGGAGGTGGAAAAGATAGAATTTGAGTACTGAGTAGACATGGGGCAGTAAGAGTAAGGCATTGAGGATAACTCCTAGGCTGTGAGCCTGGGTGACTGAAAGGATGGTGGTACCCTTGACAGTAATAGGGAAGTTTGGAAGAGGGGAAGGGGTGGGGAGAGATAATGAATTCAGATTTGGACATGTTGAGTGTAGGGATAAGCTCCCCTCCTGGATCACTGGCTTGTTGTGGCAGAGGGGCTTTTGTAGCTCAATGAAATTACAAGCTATGCCATGCAGGATTACTTAAGACACACTGGTCAGAGAGGTGAGTTCTGACAAAGGGAGATTCACTTCAGAAGGAAATGGCAAACAAGTTCAGTATCTTTGGCAAGAAAGGATGGCATGAACAAAGCCCTGCTGTGCTGTGGTCTATGGGGTCATGAAGAGTCAGGCATGACTGAATGACTTAACAACAACACAGTGGAAAATATCTTTTGGACATCTAGTTTAAGATGCCCAATAGCCAGCTGAACCAGCAGAGAGGTTCAGGCTGGACAAGTAGATCTCCATAGAGATGATTATTTAAATTTCAGATACTTATGAGTTATGTAACCTGGAACAAATCACTTAAACTCTCTGGGACTTAGTTTCCTCATCTGCAAAATGGGGGAAATTAATAGCATATAACTAAGATTATTGTGAGTATTAAATGAGATGATATATGTAAATCACCTTGTGACATTTTAAGTACTAAATAAATACTAGTGATTTTTACCATTTCATCCTGCCTTGATAAAGATTTTAACTCCTACCTAACTTAGGTCATGATTGACAGTTAAAAAGTCAATTACTGTGTAACCAACCTGGTGATGATCCTCTATAAAGCCAGCTAGGTTGTTCTTTAGAAGATGGTAGCAGAGTCTATCACCTTGGCTACCTGCTTTCACTAACACCCCTCTTGAAGATGAAGTATCTGAGGAGTCCCTTAAGTGGAAGTAGAGAACTGGTATGAAGTGGGTCCCTCCAAAACTACCCTACATTTCAAGTATTTTGTGAATCAGCATCCCCAAAATATTCCCCTAATAAAAGCTCCTTTAGTTTCCAGGTCTTTGGCACCACAAAAAGAGCATATATGTGTATACACACATACATAAATGCACATATACATATGTATGTATGTGTACATATATATGTGTGTGTGTATATGTGTATGTATTTTTTCCTTCTTCCTTTGATGTCTTTGGAGTATAAACCTATTAGTGGTATCATTGATTCAAAGGGTATGCACAGTTACATAACTTTTGGGACATAATTATAAATTGCTTTCCAAAATGTATGGAACAATTTGCAGCTCCAAAACCAACATTTTAATATTCCTGCCTTCCTGCTGACATTGCTATATTTGCCATCTGTCTTTATTGTCAGATTGGACAGTCTGATACAGGTGAGGTAGAACCTTATTCAAAGTTGCAATAAGCTGCATTTCTCTAATTATTAATGATTTAGGAAACTTTTAATAAACTTTTAATATAACCATTCAGAGCATGGATTTCTTCCTTTAAAAATTACCTATTCGTATCATTTGACCAGTTGTCCATTGAGGAGTCACTCTTATTCTTATAAATTTGAATTCATTTTTGGAAACGTTTACCTAAGAAACTTTTTGCAAAGATTTTTTTCACCGATTAACCTGCTTCCTTTTTAATCTTAATTGCATTGGCTTTATTTGTGAAAACACTTTTACATTTTGTGTGATCAAAATGATTCCTTTTTATCTTCTTTGTTCCTTTATATTTCTTTTTTGGCCAGTTAGCCTCTCAGAAAATATTTATTAAGTATCTATTACATGGCTGAAAGGATTGTGGCATATGAATGTAAAGTAACAGTACTTGTTCCACAAGTAATGTAGAAAGACATGATTTCAGAAGATCCTGGTGAGATTTGTATGAATTGATACGTAGTGAAGAGAACAGAACTGGGAGAACTATTTATAGTATAACAACATCATAAAAACAGATAACTTGGAAAATATTAAGAACTCTGATCAATGCAATGACCAATAATGATTGCAGAGGACATATGACGAAGAATGCTACCTGCTTCCACACATACAGATAAGGGACTGAATGTACAGTATGAGGTACACATTGTTGGACAAGGCCATTATAGAAATTTGTTTGACTTGATTATGCAGATTAGTTAAAAAGAGGGCTTTTTGGTCAATTTTCAGTGGGATGGGGTGGGTGGAAGTGGGATGGAGAGAAAATAAATTCTTGTTAATTGAAAAAAAATAATTTAAAATGCATCTGACTGGTGTGTTACAAATATAATCAAAATATCTTTAAACTTTGTTTGATTTGTGAGTCAAAATTGCTCTTAAGTGAATATAATTGTGTGCTCAAAGTTTGGATGCTATTTGAATAATCCAGGGTCCTCCATTTGATAAAACTATAAAGGAATTGGGGTGAAGGGATACTTTTAAATTTCTATACTGTCCCAGGTGGTCATGACTGTCAGTTTTAGAGCAAAACAAAAAAGAATTGGATAAAGCTGGTAACTTTAGCCTTACCTCACCCAACAACCCAAATTATAGAACTACCAGTTAGGGTTAGCGTGGGCTAACATACAGAGGGATGATCATCTAGCAAGCCATTGCACTCTATGCTTTATTCTTGGTGAGCACAAAGATAGAAAATTGTATGCATTGAAAATATCTTGAGATTAAGTCAGACACCTTAGCCATCTCTGACTAGTCTTAACTTATTAAAATTTACAGATTTTTCAGAATATCATCATTCCCTTACCCCATTGTTTTCATCGTCAATGAAAATTGACTGCTGAGTAAAAGATACTCTGTCACGTTTGTGAAGCTGCTGGGAGAAAATGAGTTTGAGAAAACCCACCTTTCTTTTAATACCTTAAAAATGCTACAAATCTGAGCTTGTATAACCTGCCTCCCCTTTTAATTTTCTTTCTCAGTTTATCCCTAAGTGTGCCTGGTTGAGCTGAAATTCACAGAGAGTCTCAGAGGATTGCCAATTGAGAGTCTATTTTCATTTTTATGACTAACCACACATTATATTATTTGTGGGACATTGTTCAGAAAGTATCATGCATTTAAGTTCTTGTTGGTGTTGTCAATGTGTATGCAATATAGACTGTCATTGATCACCCTTGTATACGGGCTTTCATGCTATGCACGAGAGCCCAGATACACGTTGGAAGATTTTCTCAATTTCTTGGCTCTTAGTCTCACACTCAAGAAACATGGGATAATACATGAATGACACTAGCACCCCCAAACCCTACTCAGTGTACTGAAACCAATTCCCTAATACTGGAAATCATGCAGTTCAAAATATTAAAGAAAATATTTTTATTAAAATGGGAAAAAGTTAAGATCCTTGACTGAAGAATCATTATTCTAAAAGATCTATGTAAATTCCCAGATTTTATTTATAGTCCCAATTAGAAGAGTACTTTTCAGATTAATTCTTCCACAAGTTCTATCTTGTCCAATGCTCTTTCTTTGGTTACAATGGTAGCAATATGGATCAGTCACTGTCTTTATTTCTCTGTTTCTCTAATTTTATACTATTACTCATGCTTCTCATCAACTGAATCCTCCAAGATCCTCCTTCTTTGTCCAGTGCCATCTCTGCCCAGTGCTGTTGTTTCTCATTCCTTAACTAGTCATGCCTTTACTTTTCTAGTCTCCATCAACTGCCTGCCTGTACCCATCACCATGAGGATTTTCTACAGGTCAACATCAGCTCCCCACAGGAAATAATTTGTACCTGAAGGTTGTTTCTGTTCTATTCATACCATGTCCCCAGGAACCCCTAAGAACAAAGTATTACAATCACTCATTCATGAACAACATGTAATTCTGGTTCATGACCCCGGGCCATTATCAATCTTTAAACTCCGTCTTATAAGCACTAAAAACTTAAGGAGACAGAGAAACAAAATAAATTGGCCATAGCAAACCCACATATTCTAAACTTTCATTGGTTCATTAATCAAACTCGGACTGTGGTCTACATACTGTGGATTCTGTTGTTACTATTATTATTTGGGTCAATGGATCCATGTGATGGACAGAAATAGGGCTTCTGGGGAAGAAGAAAAGTATGTTTCAGCTGTGGGCTGAGTAAATCAATAATGGTATCTTCAATCCTTGCCCTACTTTTGATCAAAGAAGCTTAAATATTCCCCTAATCTGGATCATCTTGAGGGTTTTAAAATACCTGGTTGGTTGAAGCAAAACCATACTCCACGTTTGTATACAAATTAGTCTTTGGCAGAGAGGCCATTAAAACTATTCTTGCTCTAACTTCTTTCTGACTCAAACTCATTTTCTCTCACCTGCTTGAAAGTTTTAGTGACTTATTGAAAGGAAAAAAAACATTTTAACTGTATAGTATGATTTCCAAGTTATCAACAAAACTGATGTGACTATACAGAAGTCATTTTGCCTTTTGTATCTCAGTTTCTTATTCTGTAAAATGAGGTGGTTGTAGTAGATGATTTCTAAATTTCTTTCCAGCTTCAAATTCAGCGATCTTGTGATCTGAAGAACATCATGTCAATGGGAACACTGTATTAATGAGCTTTTACTAAGGAGATAGATGTTTAAGTGACATAACTTTTGCTGATCCTTGGGGGTGGGAGTTTACTAGTATTTAGGTATGCTAGGAACTGCTGTATAAAACTACTTATTTTGGAGGAATCATATAAAGTAGGTTGACACTCTAACATCATAGAAGCATTGGCTTATAGACCTAGAGCAGAAGGCACTTAAGCATAAAGGCCACTGAGTCCAACATTAACCTTCCTCCCCACTATTTTATAGTTTTGGGGCAGCTAGGTGGTATAGTGGATAGAGCACCAGTGCAGGAGTCAGGAGGACCTGAGTTCAAATCTCACCTCAGACATTGACGCTCACTAGCTGTGTGACCTTAGGCAAGTCACTTAACTCCAGTTGCTTCATCCTGGATCATTTTCACTCATCTTGGTGAATATTTGGTCACTGGATTCAGATGGCTCTGGAGGAGAAGTGAGGCTGGTGATCAGCATAGCCCTCCCTCACTCAGAACAAAGTCAAGTGCAAGTCATGTCATCATTTCTCTGATGGCATGGTCTTCTTTGGCAACGAAGGATGAACACACACTTTAAAGATGAGGAAACCAAGATCCAGGGCTCACCGTTCTGATGATAATTAGGATGACAGACTTTGGAGCACCCCAATATATATCTTTCAATGAATCTGCAAAAACATATTGTGTTTAAAGGTCTCATTTCATTGGATTTATATTGCAATTTCATTCTGACCAGCCCAAATAGTAGGTATATAGGTGCCATTTCATCCATGTTCCACTGGAGCCTACTTTTCTGTGTTTGAAGAAGCAAATGATAGCAAGGAATTTAAATACTACTGAATGGAGATTTGTACAGAAGTGCTTACAAAGAATATATATGACAAGGAAAGAAGGAAGGGTCATGTAGTGAGAATGAGATTTAGCATCCGTTAACATTACATTAAAACTATTACATTAAAATAATAATAGTGATGATGATAATAGTGATGATAGTTATCATATATACATATGTATGCATGTATGTATATATGTGCATATATACATATATGCATAGATCTTTACAGCTTGTGCTGTTTCAGTTGATATTATGCATAAAACATTAAAATGACTAGAGAAAAAAGCCTCTGTGTTAGGAAGTCTTTTTTTGGATCGATTATTGGAAGGTATGTATAAGAAGCATAGTAAATGAAAAGGCATTGATGGGTCTGTAATCTGAACCTGTGCAGGTTTTACTTATGTACTTAGATTATCAATCCACAAAAAAGAAATCACATTAAAGAATAATAATTCCATTATTCTTTAGAACATATTGCTTGCCATCTTCAGACTCTCCTCATAGTTATGAGTTATGGATATCCATGATTTTGCCCATCATTTCCCTTCTCTGCCAAGTCTTTCCTCTCTTTCTAATTTGTAATATCCCCACTACCCTTAAATGACCATCTCAAGTCCCTCCTTCTCCATAATGCCTTCTTTTTCTCCCCATCTGTAAAAGAAATGTTAGGTCTAGATCTCTAATCTCATTTTCACCTCTAAGTTCATTTCTCATTGTCTCCATTATCTTGTTCTCATTGTTAGTAATGTTTCATGTGGATTTACTTCATTATCACCTCAAAAAGATGGTAAAGTGTTTTTAGGCAAAAACTGCCATATTCCTACCACATAATCATCCCGCCAGGTTGTTGGTTTTTCAGTCCAAACGCTGGTTTATAACCTTTCATCATATAATAATCACATGATATAATTCTGTTGGTCATGCCACTTAACAGGTAAACAAAGGACTAATATATTCACCAGCAGCATGTGGATATGCATTTATGTCTTTTTTCAATTGATATCAATTTATTATTGCGAGCCATCAAGCTACAATTCTCAGCGTACACTCATTATCAATATTTTTCCGATAACCAACTCTCATGGTTTGTGTAGAGAGGTGCCAAACTAATGGTACTATCATTCAACTCAGTGTAAAACCATAGGTGCAAGGGGAGTAGGCAGGTAAGTGGAGCTGCCATGAGCAAGTGACATGATATGGGAAGACTTGCATCTTTCCAATTTAACATATATTCACAAGTATTCTATGCATCCTAAACTTACGCCAAAGACAGTTTAGTAATAAATTATATTTAAGTAATAACAGTATAATTCTAACTTTTCACCTTATAGTCACACCTCACTTTCTGGAAAAAAAAAATTTGGCATAAAATCTATGATGATTGTGTGGTAAAATGTGCTAAGTCTGATACCTTTGTATCTCCCACAGAGTCTGGAACCACACTAAGATGACGGTTCATGGTTTGTGGGGGAGGAAGTAAGTAAGCATTTATGTTCTAAGCACAATGCTAAGTACTTTACAAAGATCTCGTTAGTCTTCACAAAAACCCTCTAAGAATTGACGCTTCTTAGGTGCTGTTATTATCCCTATTTTAGAGTTGAGGAAACTGAGGCAAATAGAGGTTGTGACTTGCCAAAGGTCACATAGTAAATGTTGGAAACTGGATTTGCACTCAGGTCTTCTTCAATGTAGGCCACGTGTTCTAACCAATGTGCCACCCATCTCATAAGATACATGAATTGTGTATTATTTATCAATATAAATAAATGTTATTTATATTATCATGTCATTATATAAATATTTATTAGGTATCAATTGACTGATAATCCTGTAGTCCATCATCTTATTTTTCTAGTTGTAGTGATGGCAAAGGGCTTTCAATCAGCAGGATCTGAAGGAAGATTTTTTTTAATTGCTTAAAAACACATATGATATAGCACATTACAGTTTACAAAGTGCTTTTCTCAAAAAAAACCTGTCTGAACAGGCAGGGTAAGTACTATGACTTCCATTTTGCAGATGTGCAAAGAGGAACTCAGAGATGTTAGGTGATATAATTAAGATCACGGTAAGTAAATACTGAATATTCTGTCTTAATAATACTGTCTTCCAGTGCTTTCACTCAGCTTTCCCATACTGTTTCTTCTCATCCTGTCTCTTCTTTGTATGTCTTTTTTTATATTTTGCTTCTTTATTCACAAATAGGAATTAATGATAAATTTAGTATCTTGCCTTTTTGCCTGGAAGGTTTTCGACTTCTCCCTGTTCATTGATTAACATGGAATTAATTTTACCATTGCTTCCAGAGCAAAGAAAAACTTTCAAGATAACTGAGCTACTGGAAGCTCCTACCCTGGTTTCTTCTTGTCCCTCTGGAAGTGGCTGGCTAAGTCAAAAGACAAAATGCAAACATAGACTGACAGCAGCTATTGGTTGGAGAATTTGTCTTTGCATCATTACAGGCCAAATAATCCTTTACAACACTGGAGAAAAGTGACAAAATCTGAGAGCCATTGAGATTTGAGTAAAATGAGAGCTGTGGCCTGTGTTCCAGCACTAAATTTGTTCTGGAGGATTATAACTGCTATATAATTAGTACCAATGGACATTTTAGTTGAAACAAATAAGACGATGGAAGTACATTATGGAATGTTGCCTTGGAACCAGGCTTTCCCTAAATCATCTGAAGGCCATTGCTTATCCTGCCCAGGTGTCTTCTCATGGCTCTGTAGAAAGTCTCTGGACAGGTACCACATCACTAATATGTCTGGCACACCCTGATAATACTAGTCTCTCTTGGACCAGAAATTGGGCCTGCTTGTCACATCTATTCTCAATTCACTTTATCATCCTTACAGTTTTCCACATTGTGGTATAGTAGAAAGGGCCCTATCAGAATCAGTATAATAACAGCTGTTTATCTGCTGTTTTAAGGTTTGTAAAGCACCACACATACCCTATCACATTTGACCCTCATGGTAATCTTATAAGGTAGATGGTATGGGCATCTTTATCCCCATTTAACACATGAAAAAAACTAAGGAAAACTAAAACTGTTATCCAACAGTTTTAAAGGGCAGGATTTGAACTCAGGTCTTTTGGAATACAAGTCAAGCACTATATTCATTATGTGAATATACTGAATATTATGTGAAGAAGATGTGTATTTAAATCTGCTATGTCTAATCCTGATTCAAATGAATCATGAATCCCATGAAATAGTTACATTATTTGAATTTTCACTGCATATTGCCATTATGTTGGAAACAATTACCATATTTTACACAATTTCAACTTTGAATAGGGTGAATCTGAATAGACACAACAACTTCATAGGACTCATTATTCTCTCTAATTGGAACCTAGCTATGCTTTGATGGAAATCAGCAAGCATTTATTAAGTGCTTTCCATGTAGCGGACATTTTGCTAGGTGTTAGAGAGGCAAAGACAAAAGCACAACAGCCCATATCTTCAAGGAACTAACATTTACTGGGGGAAAACAATAGGTGCACAATTGGGCAAAGTTGGCTGCTAGGTGGCACAGTGGATAGAATGCCAGGCATGAAATCAGGAAGACCCATCTTCCTGAGTTCAAATCCAGGCTCAGACACTTACTAACTGTGTGACCCTTGGGCAAGTCATTTAACCCTGTTTGCTTCAGTTTGCCCATCTGTAAATAAATAAAAAGATTAGATTTATTAGAATTGTTAATTAGAAAATCAGAAATAAATGGCAAAACATTCCAGTACCTTTGCACAAGAAAATCTCAGATGGAGTCATGAAGAGTCAAGCATAACTGATACAAACACAGATACAAACACAAAGTAATTACAGGAGCACAGGCACAAACATATAGGGCAATCTTTTTTTTTTTCTTTTTTTTTTTAATTTAATTTAATTTAATTTTATTTTTTTTAATGTTTTACAATCATTTCCTTAAAGTTAAGATTTTATTCCCCCCACCCTTCCCTCAATACCCCCCTCCCTCCCCATGACAGCATACAATTCTGTTTAGGTTCTACATATACTTTCCTATTGAGCACATTTTCACTATATTCATGCTATGTAGTCGAACTAAAATAAATGGAAGAAATCATATAACAAATCAACACATATTACACTGAAACCCACTCACACACAAACATGATCTGCTACATTCTGCAAGTGGCTTCCACATTTCTTTCTCTGAGTGTGGATGGCATTTTGCCTTTGAAGACCGACATTAGGATTTTTTTTTTTCCTCAGTAAGTTCTTGTGTTATTACAAAGTTCCAAGTCTACCAGAAGAAACTCTCGCACACTGTGGTCGTTGCTGTGCACAAAGTTCTCCTGGTTCTGCTCCTTTCGCTCAGCATCAGATCATATAAGTCCTTCCAGGCCTCCCTGAAGTCTTCTTGTTCCTCATTTCTTATGGCGCAATAGTACTCCATTACATTCATATACCATAATTTATTCAGCCATTCCCCAATTGATGGGCATCCCCTTGACTTCCAGTTTTTGGCTACCACAAAGAGTGCTGCTATAAATATTTTTGTACACGTGGGACCCTTTCCCGTTTTTATAATCTCTTGGGGATACAATCCTAGTAGTGATATTTCTGGGTCAAAGGGTATGCACATTTTTGTAGCCCTTTGGGCATAGTTCCAAACCGTTCTCCAGAAGGGTTGGATGATCTCACAGCTCCACCAACAATGAATTAGTGTTCCAACTCTCCCACATCCTCTCCAGCATTTATCATTTTCTTGTTCTGTCATGTTTGCCAATCTTACAGGTGTGATGTGGTACCGCAGAGTTGTTTTGATTTGCATCTCTCTAATCAATAGTGATTTAGAGCACTTTTTCATATGATTATAGATATTTTTGATTTCTTCCCCTGAAAATTGCTTGTTCATATCCTTTGACCATTTATCAATTGGGGAATGACTTGGATGGTTATATATTTGAGTCAGTTCTCTATATATTCTAGAAATGAGGCCTTTATCCCCGAGCTTAGCTGTAAAAATTTTTTCCCAATTTACTACATCCCTCCGAATTTTGGTTGCATTGGGTTTGGTTGTGCAAAAACTTTTCAGTTTAAAGTAATCAAAATTATCCATCTTGCATTTCATAATGCTTTCTATCGTTTCTTTAGAAAAAAATTCTTCCCCTCTCCATAAATCTGATAAATACACTATACCTTGCTTCTCCAGTTTATTCATGGTATCAATCTTTATACCTAAATCATGTACCCATTTGGACTTTATTCTTGTGTACGGTGTCAGGCATGGGTCTATGCCTAATTTCCGCCACACAGTTAACCAGTTTTCCCAGCAGTTTTTGTCGAACAATGAGTTCTTATCCCAGAAGCTGGGATCTTTGGGTTTGTCAAACAGGAGGTTGCTATATTCCTTGCCAACTGTGTCTTGAGTGCCAAGCCTATTCCATTTGTCAACCCCTCTGTTTCTTAGCCAATACCAAGTGGTTTTGATAATTGCTGCTTTATAATACAATTTGAGGTCTGGTAGCACTAGGCCACCTTCCCAAGCATTTCTTTTCATTAGTCCCTTTGATATTCTGGACCTTTTGTTTTTCCAAATGAATTTTGATATTATTTTATCCAGCTCTAGAAAATAATTATCTGATAGTTTAATTGGTATGGCACTAAATAAGTAGATTAATTTAGGTAGAATTGTCATTTTTATTATATTAGCTCGGCCTACCCATGAACTACTGATGTTTTTCCACTTACTTAAATCTGACTTTATTTGTGCAAAAAGTGTCTTGTAATTGTGTTCATATAATCCCTGGGTTTGTTTTGGCAGGTAAACTCCTAAGTATTTTATAGTGTCTACTCTAGCTTTAAATGGGATTTCTCTTTCTATCTCTTGGAGTTGGACTTTGTTGCTAATATATAGGAATGCAGAAGATTTGTGTGGGTTTATTTTGTAACCTGCAACTTTGCCAAAGTTGTTTATTATTTCAAGTAGCTTTTTACTTGAATCTCTGGGATTCTCTAAATATATCATCATATCATCTGCAAAGAGTGATAACTTAGTTTCTTCTTTGGCTATTTTTATTCCTTCAATTTCTTTATCTTGTCTAATTGCTACCGCTAACATTTCTAGTACCATATTGAATAATAATGGTGATAATGGGCATCCTTGTTTCACCCCTGACCTTATTGGAAATGCCTCTAGCTTATCTCCATTGCATATAATGCTTGCTGAAGGTTTTAGGTAGATACTGCTTATTATTTTATGGAAGGTTCCCTTTATTCCTATGTTCTCCAGTGTTTTTAATAGGAATGGGTGTTGTATTTTGTCAAAAGCTTTTTCTGCATCAATTGAGATAATCATGTGGTTTTTGTTGGTTTTCTTGTTGATATGATTGATAATGCTAATAGTTTTCCTAATATTGAACCAGCCCTGCATTCCTGGTATGAAACCTACCTGATCATAATGTATTATTCTCTTGATAAGATGCTGTATTCGTTTTGCTAAAATCTTGTTGAAAATTTTTGCATCTATATTCATTAGAGAAATTGGTCTGTAATTTTCTTTTTCTGTTTTATCTCTTCCTGGCTTGGGTATCAAAACCATATTTGTATCATAGAAGGAATTTGGGAGTACTCCTTCTTCCCCAATTTTCCCAAATAGTCTATATAGTATTGGAATTAACTGTTCTTTAAAGGTTTGATAGAATTCACTTGTGAATCCATCTGGTCCTGGAGATTTTTTCCTAGGGAGTTCATTGATGGCTTGTTCAATTTCTTTTTCTGAGATGGGGTTGTTTAAGTATTCTATTTCCTCTTCTGTTAATCTGGGCAATTTGTATTTTTTAAAATATTCATCCATCTCATTTAGATTATCGAATTTGTGGGCATAAAGTTCGGCAAAATAATTTCTAATTATTGTTTTAATTTCCTCCTCATTGGAGGTGAGTTCACCCCTTTCATTTTTAATATTTGTAATATGATTTTCTTCTTTCTTTTTTTTAATCAAATTGACCAAAGGTTTATCAATTTTATTAGTTTTTTCATAAAACCAACTATTGGTTTTATTTATTGATTCAATAGTTTTCTTAATTTCAATTTTATTAATCTCTCCTTTGGTTTTCAGTATTTCTAATTTGGTATTTTCTTGGGGATTTTCAATTTGTTCTTTTTCTAGCTTTTTCAGCTGCATACCCAAGTCATTGATCTCCTCTTTCTCTATTTTATTTATGTAGGCATTCAAAGATATAAAACTTCCCCTAAGAACTGCTTTTGCAGTATCCCATAAGATTTGGTAGGTTGTCTCATTATTGTCATTCTCTTGAATGAAGTTGTTAATTGTTTCTATGATTTCTTCTTTAACCCATTCCTTCTTTAGGATTAAATTATTTAGTTTCCAACTGATTTTTGCTTTATCTTTCCATGGCCTTTTACTACATATAATTTTTATTGCATTATGATCTGAGAAGGATGCACTGATTATCTCTGCCTTTCTGCACTGGATTTTGAGATTTTTATGTCCTAGTACATGGTCAATTTTTGTAAATGTTCCATGTACTGCTGAGAAAAAGGTATATTCCTTTCTATTCCCATTCAATTTTCTCCAAAGATCTATCATATCTACCTTATCTAGAGTTTTATTTACCTCCTTAACCTCTTTCTTGTTTATTTTGAGGTTAGATTTATCAAGTTCAGAAAGAGGAAGGTTGAGGTCCCCCACTAGTATAGTTTTGCTGTCAATTTCTTCCTTCAACTCCCTCAATCTCTCCTCTAAGAATCTGGATGCTATACCACTTGGAGCATACATGTTTAGTAATGATATTGCTTCATTGTCTATGGTGCCTTTTAGCAGGATATAGTTTCCATTCTTATCCCTTTTGATTAGATCTATTTCTGCTTTTGCTTTGTCTGAGATTAGGATTGCTACTCCTGCCTTTTTTACATCAGCTGAAGCACAATATATTCTGTTCCATCCTTTAACCTTTAACCTATGTGTATCCCCCCGTTTCAAATGTGTTTCTTGTAAGCAGCATATTGTTGGATTATGGCTTTTAATCCATTCTGCTATCCGTCTCCGTTTTATGGGAGAATTCATTCCATTCACATTCACAGTTATGATTACAATCTGTGTATTTCCCTCCATCTTCTTTCCCACCATTTGTGCTTTTAGCTCTGCTGTCTCCCTTCCCCTCCTCACTAGTATTTACTTTTCACCACCTCCTCTTGCCGCCTTCCCCTCTTTCTTTTAGCCCCCCTCCCTTTTACTCCCCTTTACTCTTATTGCTTCTTCCCTCCCTTTTGCCTCCCTCCCCTTTCTTCCCTCTTCCCCTCCCACTGCTTATAGAGCTAGTTAGGATTTTCTACTTAAGTTTATTGTTCCGTCCTTTAAACAAATCCGATGAGAGTACCTCTCACATAATGCTCATCTCCCTCCCCTCTTTCCCTCTACTATGATTTTGTACTTCTTCTTGTGATGTAATTTGCCATTTCCTGCTTCCTCCTTTTCACACCTCCTATTACACTCCCTTCTCATACTTAAATCACATTTTTTATCATGATATCATTTACTTTATATCCGTTCCCCCTATGCTTATCCCTTTTATATTTCTTAATAGACGCACAGTTCTTGAGATAAACAGATAACATCTTCCCTTATAGGGAGGTGAACAACTTGCCCTCATTGAGTAGCAAGTTGTTTCCCCCCCCCACTGTTTACCTTTTTATGATTCTCTTGAGACCTGCATTTGAAGATCGAATTGTCTATTAAGTTCTGGTGTTTTGGTCAGGAAACTCTGGAAATCCCTTACTTCGTTGAATGACTTTCTCCTTGCCTGAAATGTTATGCTGAACTTTGCTGGGTAGTTGATCCTTGGTTGCAGTCCCAGCTCCTTTGCCTTACGGAATATTGGGTTCCAATTCTTTCGATCTTTTAATGTAGAAGCTGCAAGGTCCTGTGTAATCCTGATTGTATCCCCTTGATATTTAAATTGTTTCTTTCTGGCTGCTTGTAATATTTTTTCCTTCACTTGATAGCTCTGGAATTCGGCAACTATATTTCTTGGGTTTTGAGTTTGGGGTCCCTTTCAGGAGGGGAACGGTGGATTCTTTCGATGACTATTTTGCCCTCTGAATCTAGTACTTCTGGGCAGTTTTCCTTGATGATTTCCTGGAAGATATTGTCCAGGCTCTTTTCTCCATCCTGGGTTTCTGGCAGGCCAATAATTCTTAAGTTTTCCCTTCTGGATCTATTTTCCAGGTCAGTTGTTTTTCCAATTAGATATTTTACATTTTCTTCTATCTTTTCATTCTTTAGATTTTGTTTGACTGATTCTTGCTGTCTCATTGAGTCGTTAGTTTCTACTTGCCCAATTCTAATCTTCATCACATTGTTTTCTTCTGTTAACTTTTGTATCTCTTTTTCCATCTGCCCAATTTTTCCTTTTAATAAGCTATTTTCTCCATTTAATTTTTGTACTTCCTTTTCCATTTGGCCTTTCAGGAATTTATTTTCTCCAGCTAATTTTTGTACTTCCTTTTCCATTTGGCCTTTCAGGAATTTATTTTCTCCAGTTAATTTTTGAACTTCTTTTTCCATTTGTTCAATTTTCCTTTTCAGGGAGATGTTCTCATCAGTGAATTCTTTCTTAATAATTTTAAAATCATTGGCCAGTTTATCTTCTATTTCCTTCTTCAGCTGTTCCAGGAGAGCTGCTTGTACTTGCGAGTAGTTCATAGTCCCTTCTGAAGTTTCAGATGGAAGTACAGTCTCAGCTGTGACCTCTTTGGGGCTTGTGTTTTGGTCCTTATCCCCATAGAAAGATTCTATGGTTCTTTCGGCCCTCTTCTTTTTCCTATTCATGATTTTGATTGAGTGTTGTGGCTTCTGGTTCTCTCAGTCAGAAGCTGGAGAACTTTTTGGTGAGCTGATGTGTGAAAAAGCTAAAAGCAGGTATTTGTTTGGTGTTTCCCTGATCAGCCCTGGGTTTAGCTTGTTAAGTGTGGGGGAGTGGTCTGGTCCCAGGAGATCTCAGATGAATTGAGGCAAAGGCAAGCTCAGGGGCTGGTAATCCCAGCTGCCCTATTGTCTTTCTGATTCCCCTGGATGGCTGAGGCACGCCTAGATGCTAATGCGTGTTCCCAACCCTCCTGGGGCTCCTCTCCTGGTGCTGAGGCTTGCTTGGGTCCTAGTGCGAATTTTCCCTGCCCTGGGTCCTCTGTCCTTCCGGTTTGCCTCTGCCACCGTATGAGGAATCCCCCTTAGCTATTTTCCTCGTCTCAGGTGTTATGAGACTATTGGTCTCCTTCTTCTAATTCTACTGATCTGGGATTTTTCTGGGGAGATATTTTATGGTTCTTTCACGGTCATCAAGGGGGAAGGAGAGAGCATTAGCTGATTACACCGCCATCCTGGCTCCCGGAAGTTCAAGTAAGTGACTCACCGGAGTTTGATCTTCGGGCTGAAGGTCCCAGGAGCTGCTGCGCTGATATCGGGGGCTCCGAGGCTCTCACTGACTCGGTTGGGCTTGTCTCCCGCCCCGGGTGCCGCTCCTCTAGTTCCACCCGCCACTCAGGTTTCTCGGATCTCCTCCGCTCCGCTGCACTGGCCGTGCTGCGCTCCATATAGGGCAATCTTAAGAGACCTTTCAAAGGAGATACAACTTGAGCCTTGAAAATGATGACAACAGTAACGGTAGCTAGCATTTAGATAGCTTTTTTAAGTTTGTGAAACAATTTACAGATGTGATGAAGTGTTTACGTTTATTGCCTGACTTCTATTTGATCGTCACACAAACCTCTGAGGTATCTGCTATTGTTGTCTCCATTTTGCAGATGGGAAAACGAGGACTAGGGAGGAAAATGGAGCTAGTAAGCATCTAAGGGAAGTTGTAAATTCAAGTATTCTATGAGTCCATAGAACTCAATCCACTAAGCCACCTAACTACTTTAAATGAAGGTAGGAATTTCAGGAAGTTGAGATAAATGGTCTTGGGCAACTCATTTGGTGGCTCTATGACTCAGTTTTCTTTTAAAACTTATTTTTGTTCAGTCATGTCCAACTCTTCATGACCTCATTTGGGGTTTTCTTGGCAAAGATGCTAGAGTGGTTTGTCATTTCTTTCTTAGCCTATTTTACAGAAGAGGAACTGAGGAAAACCTGGTTAAGTGACAAGGTCACATAGCTGGTAGGAGTCTGAGTTCGCATTTGAACTTGGGTCTTCCTGAGTACCTTGGTTCTACCTACCTTCCCTCTTTGCAAAATTAGAGTGTTAGATGATGTGCAGGGATTCTAGCTTTACATCCAAGAGTCTACTATCGTGATAAGACTTCTTTGGCTAATTTTTTTTGCCTGATGCTACTAAGTAATCCTTACTGTCAGTTTTTGGTAAACAGTTCCATATGGTTAGTACTCCACTTAATTGTGTTTGGTCTCTTTGTGTGCCAAACTGTTACACCATCTGTCCTCTACTTCTCCTTAGTGGTAACTTCTTAAAGATAACTTTTTGTACCTTAAAGACATGAGTTTCCAAATCAAGCTCCTCATTTGGTTACATGTATGTAACTGAAAGGTACTTGGTCTGATAGCTAATGAATGAGCTGTAACTATACTATACTATGCTATACTATACTATACTGTATTATACTATACAATACTATACTATATTATACTATACTATACAATACTATACTATATTATACTATACTATATTATACTATGCTGTATTATACTATACTATACGTACTATAATCATGATTGGCCTTAAGAACGACTGGGTCAGAAAAAAAAACAAACTATATAATGACACCTCCCTTGAACCTCTCTTGCTCCATATAATTCTGAGGGATTATGACCCAAGTTTGTCTCTTGATTCCTAATCCCATGATCTTTCTAATACACTATACTGTTGGATTGTAAACTCAGCGAAGGCAAGAACTGAGTCTTTCCATATCTATTTCTTCCTATAGCTCTGCATAATATATAACTGTCATGTAATAACAGTTGCTTAATTGAATTAAAAATTGGAGTTTTTCTTTTGGGGTACCATGTTGTAAAATGCTAAGGGGAGAAACATTCTCACTTAAACATCTTTTTTGATTGCCTAGTTTTGAATTTTTCTATTTCCTTGATATTTAATAAATTTCAATAGCCCCCTATCACCTCTGGGATCAAATATAAAATCCTATGCCTAACTTTGAAAGTTCTTTGTAACCTATTTCCTTCCTGACTTTCATATACTCTCCAGTCTATTTCCATCGACCTCTGTTATTTCTCAAAGAGCGCATGCCATCTCTTGACTTCATGCATTTTCATTGGCTATCATCTACCTTCAAGGAGTTAGACAGTCCATGTCTAGAATGCTCTCCCTCCTTATCTATACCTCCTGACTTCCCTGGTTTCCTTCAAGTCTCAGTTAAAATTCCAACTGCTACAGGAAGCTTTTCCTGAACCCTCGTAATACTACTGTCTGAAACAGAGACAAACTATTTTTGTCTTTTTTTGTATTCTCAGAACTTATTACACTGCCTGGCACATGATAGACTCTTAATTGCTTATTGACTTTAATACTTTCACAAAAGGTATGGTTTATTCATATTTTAGAAGGAAGAGAAGAAATATATTTAGGGATTTTGCTCCTGTCCTTAGAATGCCTCATATGAAGATGGAGAGGTCAGCTGATTTTCTTTATTCTATCTTCTTAACCTTTAGTTCAGTCCAGTCTTCCTTTAGCACCTTCTTTTTTCCTTTTAGCATCTGTTCGTACAGTGAACTCCCACCAC
Source organism: Bettongia penicillata ogilbyi (assembly GCA_023548195.1). Lineage (NCBI taxonomy): Eukaryota > Metazoa > Chordata > Mammalia > Diprotodontia > Potoroidae > Bettongia > Bettongia penicillata. The sequence goes on from JAJHZJ010000268.1 coordinate 2,929,869, forward strand.
ATCACCATGGTGCTTTAAAGTCGGCCATCAATCCTATGAGTAGATTCCTCAGATATGACCAGCAGCACTTGAGTTCTTCTTCCTATCCCAATAGTCCCCTATGACATTACCCATCAGATAAACTGGGTTTTTTTATAAGGCTAATTGAGATATTAATCTCTAAGAGAGTCTTAATGGGTGTATCCATCCTAGAGAAGATTTACATTATAATATTCTATTTTTCATTTAACAAAAAGATGAATGTAATGTAGAATTTCCATGAAACATGGTAGGCTGGTATAATAGGTATAATTGATATTAATATATATAGACAATATAATGGATTATAATAATATATATAGGTAAAATAGAGAGGGAGCTGGATTTGAAAGCTAGGACAACCTGAGTTCAAAGTCTTTTATAGGCACTTATTAGCTTACCAAATTACTACTCTGAGTCTCATCTATAAAATGAGGTAATAATACCTACTTCACAGAGTTGTTGTAAGGATCAAATAAAATCAAGTGTAAAGTACTTTGTAAACTATAATGCATTATACAAATATTATTTGCTTGCTATTGTTAAAGATCTTTTTAACATAGCCTCTAAATAATGTACTCTGACTATTGGTCAGTCCATAACATATCATAAACATGAGTGATAGAAATTGAAATTTTAAATAAGAGTTTTGTAGCCAATAGTCACAGGGATAGAAGAGATAGGGATAATGAGGATTTATTTATTCAGAAAATTAGACAGAACCTCAAAACTCATCAGTACCAACCTCTACCTGAAGCATGAACCCTCACCTCACCATCCTCTCCCTGTAAATCTGCACCTAACCCAAAATACTAGCGATTTCTTACACTATTCTTGTGGACAAAATGTAGAGTATGCTAATACAGTTAGGTGAATTTGAAATTAGTTGATTGTTGAGAAACACATCTCCTCCTCCCTGAAAGAATGGTAATGATTCCTAGTGGAGTGGAATGCAAAATGATTTTGTCTTTTTTTTTCTATTCTATCTAATCTTTTTAAAATGATTTGAATGGAAGTACAGAAGACATGAATAGCAAGCTTATGGATGACAGATATGAAGCTCTGAGGGACAGATGATAAAGATGGCAAAGATGTTCAACAAACTGTAACAATGGGTCATATAAAAGAGATGCAATTTAAGGGAAATAAATGCAAAATCCTGCACTTGGGTTCAAAAATTCAAATGCATACGTGCAAAAGAGAGAACACAGGAATATAAAAAAGTGCACATGCACAAGATGTGAGACTTTTAATGGCCTCCAAGATCAATATTTATCAACATGGCCAATATCACTCCACCCCGCAAAAATCCCCTTAAGGTAACCTGAGTCAATATTAAAATATAAGCCTACTATCTTGAAAAGTCAAGATGTTAGTTTTTCTGTTCTTTACCATGTCAGACTGGTTGCAGAGCATTATGTTTACTCTTGAGTGGGACATTTTAGAATGGATGTTGGCAAACTATGGCATGTCTTTAGGGGAGCAATAAATATTAATTAAGAGGATTCTTAACTGTATGTAGTCCATTAGGATCGGTTGAAAGAACTGGGGATCTTTAGCCTGGAAAAAGAGAATATTTATGCGTCATATGACAGTTGTCTTGAAACGTATTAAGGGCTGTCATGTGTAAGACAGATTGGATGCTTTCCACATGGCCCCAGAAGACAGAAGTAGGAACGAGGGGTGGAAATTGAAAGGAGTATTATTTTTGCCTCCTCACTTCTACCTCTTAGAATCTCTAACTTCTCTTAAAGTATAGATCAAACGTCAGCTCTTCCATATGATATGGTATTTCCTGATTTCCTTCAGTAACTAATGTCTCCCAAATTGCCTTGTAGTTATCTTATATAGACTTAGCTTCTATATATTTATTCACGCACATATTTTTTTCCTGTATAATAAAAGCTCATTGAGGGTAGAGCTCATTTTGTCTTTGTGCCCCCAGAGCCTGGATCTTATCAGACAGTCAAAAATGATTATTGAATGATTTAATTCAATTCTGTTCGACAAATATTTAAAAATGCTGCTCTGTACCAGATACTGGGTATGCAAAGAAAGGAACTGAATAGAAGGATCCCTGCTCTAAAGGAGATTGTATTTCTCTTGATACAATGGTGATGATGGAATGAACCTTAGAGATAATCCTGCCCAATCACAGTAATAGTTGACTGCTACACAGGATTTAAGCTCACAGTGTTAGTCAGTGGACAAAGTAGAATTAGATACTCAGATACCCATCCAGGTGTCCTCTCTACTACATCACAGTTCAAACACACCCAATGCAGTCAACCTTAGAACCAATCATGCGCTAAAGGAGGGAACAATAAAGGGCTTTATCAAACATGAGTTTAAAAGTGTAATTTCCTCTAGCACAACTAAAGAGGAAGAAGAAACCCATTTTTTAAGTCTTCAGCCTTGAAGTGAGAAAGCTTTCTCCCTGCATGGAAATGTCTTCTAACATGACTCTGCTGGGTATAAAATGAACTTTATTTTGAATGACAGTCTGCTATTTTCTTCTCCGAATCCTCAGTCTAACTCTATTTCATGGTGTGTCGACTCTCTATATGATTACTCCAATATTCAGGTGCAGAGAAGTAAATGTTTCATGAAAGTGATGTCCCTGTCAGTAGCGTGCATATCATCTGGCCCCTGGAGCTGTCAGTGAACAGATTGTGGAATTACCATTAGAATGCAGGAGCCCCTCGCTGCAGGCAGAAAGTGGAGAGCCAGGAAGCATATGTCACCAGCATGATATTTTAGCTTCATACGAATCCGCAAAGTGGAAATAAGCCAGCAAGGCTGCAGCAACTGCTAACTGTTCTGTCTACCCATGTTTCCCCATTACACCATATGTTCAGAAAATTTTCAGTAAAGGGGAAGGAATAAGATGAGATGCGCCTTCCCTCTACTAACAGAGAACATTTCCTGATAGGGCTTGAAAGAGTGAGGCTTCCGGGCTGGCTTGGACTACTACAGCAGAGACAGCGAAAGCAAATCCTCCAACTCCAGTGCCAGCTAAGCTGCCAATCTCCCAGAACAGCCAGTTATCAGAGACAGAAAGGTACCGCCTTCCCCCTCAGACTTATCTCCTATTATTCCCCTCCATAGTCTGACTGGTATTGTTTTTCTGTTCCTTATGCCTGAACATCCTCCTCCTTCATATTGGATTGGTGAATCCATAAGCATCCTTTAAAGACTAGTTGAAATACCACCTTAACCAACAAGACTTCTCTGCCCCTATTCCCTTCTCTGCCCCTCTGACCTTTGTTCTATGTGTTGTTCCTCTCTGGTTGCACCACAAAATTCTGTATTCAGCAGATGATGGAGTGATGGGCCTGAGGTCAGGAAGACCTAAGTTGAAATTCCACTTCAATCAATCAATAACTCATTAAACACTTACTATGTGCCAGGCACTATGCTAAGCACAGGGGATACAAGGAAAGGCAAAAACCAAAACAAACACAAATAACAGTTGTTACCCTCAAGGAACCTACATGTATGCACAAGATAACCTTGTGGGATGGAGACATAACAGTTGGAAGGGGATCACAGGGATTTGCTGAAGTAACATCAACCTGATTTTGAGAGTGAAATGTTAAATTGTCTATGGGAGCATCAATACCTTTTGCTGTTGTTCAGTAAATTTTCAGTCATGTTTGACTCTTAATAACCCCATTTGGGGTTTTCTTGACAGGTATTATGAGTGGTTTGTCATTTCCTTCTTCAGCTCATATTACAGAAGAAGAAACTGAGGCAAACAAAGTTAAGTGACTTACCCAGGGTTACATAGTTAATAAGTCTCTGAGGCTGGATTTTAATTCAGGAAAATAAATTTTCTTGACTCCAGGTCTGGCACTCTCTCCACTGCAGCACCTTAGAAACTGGTAAATGATGCATATTGGGTCTTGATTTGTTTTGCTGATTCTTTAGACTTAAGAAACTGATGCGAAAGTGCTAATGATGCAAATTAAACTTTAAGTGTACAGTGGCACCTTTCTTTTCCCTTCAAGAGTTGGTTATTAAAAATTTACCAGCATATCTCTACAGGGACAGGATACAGGCAATACTACAGAAAGTGACCTTTGACTTGAGTCTTAAAGGAAGTCAGGGATTCTGAAGTGATATGTGAAGAAAACCTTCCAGGCTTATGGGGCAGCCAGTGGAAAGGCCCAGACATAATGAAGCAGTTAGGTCATGTAGTGGTTATAGTGCTAGACTTGAAATACAGAGAACATCATCTAAAACTCTGCCTTGGACACAAACTATGAGACCCTAGCAAGTCCTTTAACCTCTCTCAGTCTCAGTTTCTTTATCTGGGTATAATATAAACCCTTACTTCTAAAAGGATTGTTGTGAAGTTGAAAGGAGATAATATAATGAAAACACTTTGAAATGTTAGCTGCCGTTATAATGATTATACTGCAGCTGAGTATACATTTAACTGGCTACGTGACTCTGGGCAAGTCATTTAACTTCTATACCACAAGAAAATCTCTAGGATTTTTCTACTAAACTATATATGTTTTATTGGAGATATTTCACTTAATGAAATTATCAGCTTATCTGTAACTTAAATAATGAGGATCAAGGGAAGTCCTGATCAGCTTGATAAGCATCCCCCTCCCTAATCAACTTAATGAAATTACGTGGTCTGGACCTTCCAAGCAGGATCTGGAAAGTACTTCCCATGGAGCTGAACTTGTGAACTAACTCCATATTGACTGGACTTCTGTTTGTGGTTTAGTTGACTGAAATTCTCATGAATGGATTCTTGTCAGGGCACCTCCTCCATCTGTGGGTCTATAAGGATGAGTTACACATTCTCTCACACTTAAATAAAAACCAAAAACATTCTTCACGTATGGTGTATTTTATCTTCCTTAGCTTTCCGGACTGGAGTGCAGCATAGGGTAGGGAAAGAGACTTTTGCTTCTTCTTTCTGTCCTACTAGATAATGACTAGATAGAGAAGAAGATGGCAAGCTGCCTCTGCTTGCCCAGTGGCCTGAGCAGGGAGATAATATACCTTGAGCTGCTGGCTACCATATACATTTCTACTTCCTCTTCCTTACACAAGTTAAAGAAAACAGTTTTAGAGACGGTTCTGTTTTGATCTTTCTAAACAAGTTTGGGAGTCTAAGAGATCAAGAATTCCTAAGTTCAAGAGGTGGGTACCCCTTCCCAGAGAGAGACTTCCTCAGCAGGAGACTCATTGGAGAAAGATGAGGAGTTCCATCAGAATTAAAGGCAGGATGAAAGTCATGCCAATAAAGGACATGAGATGTGGGAGTGGAGAGAGTGCTCTAAATTGGATGATACAAAATTGGATGGGAAGTACTTGTTTGGCAGTTTCCCAAAATGCCTTCAACTCCACTTCAATAGGAGTAGAGAGGGGAAATATGATGAGGTAATATGTCTTATTCATTAGTGTTTTATTTATGGACTCTTATTTATGGTTTATACTTTATGTGTGTGTATGTGTGTAGATTTGGTAGGGGAAATGAATGACTTGTGTACTTTATGACCATTTTCCATGTCGAGTATCTGTCCAAGGGTTTGGAACCATGTTATACAAGTCTGGGGAAACCTAGTCATAAGTTATATCTAACATTCATTCAGATTTTTCTAAATTTTTATTCTGGGATGGAGGCAAAGAAAGATGCTGATACTTTGGAGTCAAGTTTCGCAAGCTTGGAGTTGGCAAGGGATAGGAGCAATATCAGTTTCAGAGAACTACTTGTGCCATTAAACATAGTTGTTATATTCTGTAGTCAAGCTTCAACTCAGGTTTTCCTGACTCTAAGACTCACCATCCATCCACTGTGCCATGCTGCCTCCATCATCAATTTTAAATCATAAAGTTGGGGGTTAAAATGACCTTTGAGGTCATCTAGTCATTCACATGCCCCTCCCTTATTTTACAAATGAAGAAAGGAAACCCAAAAACATTGTGACGTGAGCTCAAACTAGTTAATCTCAGAGATGGGATTCATACCTTAATCATCTGAGATAGGAAGAATCAGAATCAGATTTCAAATGCAGACCCTTGGCTCCCAAATTCAGCTTTCTTTCCCTTAATTTAAGCATTCTCAGTTTGAGAAACATGCTTATATAAATCCTTTTAGGGTGTCAATTTCCCACCCAGCACAAGATCGTGCATGGCACAGTTGACCAGTATTGCAAAGATGGCAAGCTTGGAATAAAATGATGAATCAGCATTCCTCCCTGAAAATGAGTTTTTAAAAAATCACTAACTTTGTGCAATTTGTAGTTCTGTTCATTGTGGAGAACATGTTTCAATTCCTAGAGAATTGCTCAGACCAATGGAATTTTCTACACTCCCTGCAAGTTTGGCAATGAAATTCCAGCATAAAACCCTAATGCCTGAAAGTGAGGGAATGAACTGCATGAATTAATTTATAACTTTCATCACTGTGCTCATTGCAAGAGGTAGGATATAAAAAAATGCAAACACATTTTATAAAATTCCACATGTAACTTCAATTTTGATGAAAGTCATTTTGTCATTTATCAAAATGTCATTTAAGAGGTAATGAAGACTGATTCCCCAAGTCTCACAGGAAAATCAGTCTCTTTATTGTCTAGGCAGTTATACCTCAAAACCATATCTGGGATCACATTTGTATTGATGGCATTTTGAGCTGTAAACTCCATGAGGGCCAGGATCATGCTTTATTTTGTGTTTTTCTTGTAAATTGTGGACTTAGTTTCCACATGGGCATGATTACTGTTTTAGTACCTAATAATAATAATGATAATTATCATTTATATAATAATTTAAGGTGTTCAAAAATGTGTTAAAATTTCACCTCAATTTATCCTCACAACAATCCTGGGAGGTCGATGTTATAAATATCTTCAATTTATAGATAAGGAAACTGAGGCAAATGGAGATTATAATATTTGTCCAGGATCAGTGAGTTAGGAAATGTTTGAGGCTGGATTCAAACTTGAATCTTCCTAACTCCAAGTCCAGCAATCTATTCACTGCCTCTTAGTTTATTTTACATATCTTGAGATTTTTCTTGCTAATCTGAGACTGAGACAGTGGAGGAGACACTGGACTTGTAGTTAGAAACCTCTATTTGAAATGATGCCTCTGTCACAAAGGTCATTTTCCCACTCCGAACCTCAGGTTCCTTTATCTTGAAATGAAAGTGTTGGACAAGAGGGTACTCATGTTTCCTTCTAATTCAAATCCATGATTATTTCACTTGACAGATGAGGAAACTTTAACTGAGAGAGAACCTGATTATAACCCCAGTTTTCTTGATCCTTTGCCAATAATACTGAAATAAAGGTACACAATGGTACAGTTTGAGAGATCTTGAATGTCTTTTTGCCAGTAGACAGGACTATTGGCTTCTCGTCATATGTGTAAACTGTCCCATTTCCAATGAATTTCCTTGAATATGTATATGAATAATACATAAGGCATGTTCTTCACAGCCTTCAGTGGAGACCCATTATATGAATCAAAATCAATATTAAATCAAACAGTCTGTTGATTAAAATGAGGGTTTTGGATGAGATGATCTCTAAGGTACCTTCTAACTCTAATATTCTGAGTCTATGATTTAAAAATTGTAATGGATGTAAAAATGTGTGCTCATAACAGCATTTACAAATAGCATTTTAAAATGATTTGTACTTATCAATAAAGTATTTGTGGAGTTCTCCTTGGATGTCCAACCTTGGACTAGTTGTTTTATGATATACAGAGAACTATAGTACATTCAGTTCAGTGAAAGAACCATTTTTAAGTGCCTGCTGATTCAAGGAATTGTCCTGGATTCTGAGCATTTAGGTAATTTAAATGGGAAGATCATTCTCATTCATTAATAGGCCCATACAACCTACTTAAATCTCATGGAGGCCTAAGTCACATGTGCTGGGAGGAGCTTGCTGAACAGGTGGAACAGGAAGGATAGAATAGAACTGGGAGGAAGTTAGGGAGAGTAGTTAGGGGTGGAGGAGAGAGGACACAAGCAGGCACAGCTAGTGTTGTAAGTGTTGTTTGTAGGGAGGCCCCAGCAGGGTTGGGGGGAAGACTTGAGAATGGCCTTGTCTCCTGCAGTGCAAATGTGTATTGACTTCTTGGTTATTATGATGGATTTGGCTTTCTGGTGTTGGGATTTGACTTTCTGGTGTCTGAATAAATGTTTTACTTCTGCCTTCTATAACGGAGAATCTATTATACTTTGTAATTCAGAAGTACACTGGCATATTCATAGTCACCACTGGTGCTGTGAATATTGCCTTAGCAACTTTAGAAGAAGTATATAATTGAGGTCTTATGTATGATAGATACCTAATGATTATGTGTGGGCTTAAATTATTTTCATAATATAGCATCACAGGAGATATTTTTTAGTTTAAGCTTTGAGAAACAAAGTTAATTGCATAGATTAATGACTGAGTTATTCAACTCCATAACTACAACCATCCATTAGAGATAGCATGTACCACCATCATAAAAATATACCCTGATATGCATGCTGTGAATTAAAACATCAAAGTGGACCTAAGAGGAAATTAAGCCATTTTTTCACTTTTCTATTTCCCTTCAATTCAATTTGACAAATATTTATTGAGTATCTCTACTATGCAATGGGGAAGGCAAAATGATGTTAGTAGATAAAGAGCTGGGCTTGGAATCAGGAAAGCAGGTTCAAGCTTGCTCTCAGAAACATACCAGCACTGGGCAAGTCACTGAAACTGTCCATGCCAAGATAACCCTATTAGACTTAAGTTACAGATGTATAGGAGGAAAGAGTTTCTAAACTTGGAGGAGTTCTCTACTTGGATGAAATCACAGGTTCAAATCCCATCATTCTTCCACTGAAAGAGGGGAAAGAAGATTTTAGGAGGTCCATGAACTAGGGTGGAAAAAAATTCCAACACATCTATATTTTTCACTAACCTTTGACTTCCTTCATGTATTTCATTTTATTCATTCTCATACTTTATTTTATATACTTTTTGAGAAGGGGTCCATAGGATGTCAAAGGGGTCTGGTTAAGAACCCTGGTGTTACATGCTATAGATGAACTCTTCTTCACTAGAGGTCAGCCAATGAAGCCTAAATGTCCATTTGTTAAAGTCATGGAAGAGGGGATAACTGATCAGGTACAAAGTGAATTTGATGACTTCTGAGATCTCTTCCATTTCTGTGGTTCTGTGATCAATTATAGCAGCCTCTTCTCCCTACACTCTTTGGTAGGAGAAATGAACATATATACAAACACTCTTGCATACACACATACATACTTATATACACATGTGTATAACTATTACTAAATAAGATAAATGCATACAAGTGCAAATAAAAGTACTATGGGAGATGTCAATAGAAGAGGAATCATTTCTGACTGGAAGAAAATCAAGACAGACTTCAAAAAGGAGATTGCATTTAAGCTGGGTCTTGAACAATAAAAGATAGTACAATGTTTTATTAAGCACACACATATGTACATATATATATATATATATATATATATATATATACATATGTGTTACAAATTCAAGTAATGTAGGGGTTCAGAAGAAAAAAGAGGAAACTTTTTCAAGGAGAAGGGCTTGGGTTATCTTTGAAGTTTCAGAAGTATTTGGTAAATTAAGGAGGGAAATGGAGAATATTTTAGTTATAGTTATCAAACTAATATTTAGAAATCTGAATCTGGATCTCAAGGAAGGAGTCAGTCTTAAAGCTATGGATATAAATGTCCACAGAAAGGAGAGAGTTAAAGCTATTTAAACTTTTTTTTAATCCTAGTAGAAGAGAATGACACTCCATTAATGATAAAATGGAGTATAGCTCCTTTCTCCCTTGTGGATTCTAAAGCTCTTTTTTTTGGTCATTTATCAGGTTGGTAAACCCTTTATCAGAAAAATCATTTTTAAACATAAAATAAAATATGTAGATTAAAGAAAATTGAAATATAATTGTCTAAATATTAAAAATGTCACAGACCTCAGGTTAAGAACTCTTGTTTTAGGAAGTTCCAAAAATAAAAATGTAGGGCAAGGACTTGGGGTGGGAGTGGGGATTTAATTCTAGAGACTGGGCATGGACTAAAAGTAGACTAAAGGAACTGAAGATATTGGGGAAAGATGGGATAAGAATGAGGGCTTCCTGCCATTCTAGCCATATGGTCATGAGGTCCTTGCAGATAGACTGGGGCACATAGTGCCCAAGGCTATGGAGGAGGCACATTTATCATTTTGGCAGGCTTCATGGATGTGCTGGATAATGGCCAGCCATATGAGTAATCACTGGCATCCAGCCAGAATAGCAGTGGCTATAGTGCTTGGGAAGTACCCCAGGTGGGGAAGACTGGGGAAAAAAAAGATGGGAAGAAACCATGCTGGTTGTAACTGCAGTAAACTGGAAGCAGTTAGGTTGCTTTGGGGGTTTCTTGAATGGCAGGGACAACCACAGAGTCAGCCTCCCCAAAACCAGGGTATTACAGAATTACTGAGAAGATGGGAGGCTCAGTACTATTTTCTGAGGGTATTCTTTGCCCAAGAGACATAGCCAACTGAACAATGAATTCACTTAGCCAGTAAATAACTATTTATTAATACCTACTATGTGTCAGGGACTGTGCTAAGCTCTGGAATAGGTTGAATTTATGACTCAAACATATCATTGTGCTGTGAGGCTACTCGGGGAGCCATCTCTTCCTTTAGACAATCTTTGTATCTCCTTCCTGTCAGAGTAGCTTCAAGATATTCAAGCCTCCAACTTATTCAATTCTGATAGGTTTGAGGGGCCATTTGGACTATATTGCTTCCTGGAAGAAGCAGGTGATGGAAGGGTGTAGGAATGAATGATATTGCCAAGAAATAGAAATCTTAAGTTGCTGGGGATATAATAAGAAGAGATTTGCTGCAGACAGATGCAGTATAGCTCAGCAGAAAGAATGGTAATTCTGGAGTCAGAAAAATCTGGTTCACATCTCATCTCTAGTGTCTACAACCTGTGTGACTTGAAACAAATGACTTAATCTCCATGAGATCCAAGTTACTTCATCTATCTAGTTAAGAGGTTGACCAAATAACTTTTAGGAAGTCCTTTAGCTCCTGAATTTTACCTCCCCAAATCACACCCTAAAAAGGGAGCCCTTCTTGTCCATTCCCAGAAATGCAGTGCATATGGATCCTAAATAGCTAGTTCCCATTTGAGCTCTTCTATTTTGTCCCTCTTCTATCACAGAAAAGTCTTTTTGTCTCCCTGACTTCACTGTCCTTTCCTGTATAAAGAGTGAATTGGACCAGGTGATCTCTAAGATCCTTCGCAGCTAGAAATTCTATGATCTGCTTATTCACTATTTGTCTTGTGTCTCTCCCTTCTCTTCAGGGGTTGTTGACACCTGATTATTTGAAGGGAGCAGTGAAAGGAAACGCAGACAAGCAGGAAAAAGGTGGGATACCCCTAAGTTGGACTAGAGTTAATTCCATGCAACAGAACCTATTTCTCTTGAAAACGATTTGTAAGGAAAACCATTTGGCAAGAATATATATGTCAAAATATAGAACACAGTCTTTGGAATTCTGTGTCTTCCAGAATATTGAATGTGCAACATAAGCAGTTTTTTAACTTAATTTCTTATGGACTTGGGTGATATGAATGAGTTAAAATGAAGGACTCTGAGAAGGTATCAGTGACACTCTCACTGGCTATTTTGTGGTTCCAAAGATGTTCATTAAATATTTATTGATTAATATTGTAGTCAGATGTAATAGTTTCAAGAGCAATAGCTAAAATTTATATAGTGCTTTAAGATCTGCAAAGCATGTTATAGATATCTCATTTGATCCTCACAACAAACCTAGGAGGTAGGGACTGTCATTATCTCCATTTTTATAGGTGAGGATACTGAGGCACAGAGAAAGTAAGTACCACTTGCCCAAGGCTGTACAACGAACAAGTGTCTGAGACCAAATTTAAACTCAGTCTTCCAGACTCCAGGACTAGAGTTCTATCCACTGTGAAAAACATAGCTGTCAATTATAATGAAAAATCCCATGTATGTAGGTGTATCTTCCTGTTGAGGAGTCTAAATTTCCTTGAGTGAGAATGTATCTTCTGTTTTCTCAACCAGTTTTGAAAGAAAATGGGAAGTATCCTATAAAGCCATCTCAGGAATACTCATTCATAGGATCGTAGGGTTATAGTAGCATAGATTTAGAACTGGAAGTCACTTTCAAGGTTGTTTAGTCCAACCCTCGCATTTTACAATTGAAGAAATTCAGATCCTAAATAACTTTCCCAAGGCCACAAGGCAGTAAATGACAGCCAGGGTTTGAAGTAACTAAATTCAAACAAAAATAGAGAAACTGAAAAACTGAGAATTTTTTTTTTCACAATCTCACTTCATATTCAAGGACAAAACAGGAAGAATTACTAAAGTTTCCTGATTTTTATTTTGGTACCATATCCACTGTATTATACTGTGACCCAATAGATCTGCTGGGATCTGATAAAACTTAAAAAAAACGTCATCCACTTGATCACTGATAGTCTTTTTTCTTTACATTCCTTCCTCTCCCAGGCAGACTTGGGTTATTGGAATATTTATTTCTGTCTGAACTATGTTCCTTTCATATGCAGCCTTTTATTCATAATTATTAGTATATATACTTTATGATTCCTACTAGATCATAAACTTCTTAAGGACAGGTACTATATCTCTAAAGACTATTTTTTCACCGATAGCAATAAAATTTCTACAGAGAACACTAGATGCTTAATCTATGTTTGTTGAATTGAATATGCTACGTTAGATGTGTTGAGTTGGAAATTCACATGAGACATCTAATTAGAGACGTCCAAAAAAAATCCAGTGTCTATCCACGCAATTTCTCTCATCTTCCAGATTTTCTGTTACTCTTGAAGATACAACCATCATTTCATCAATCGGACTCTCAACCATGGTATTTTCTTTGACTCAGTCTCACTCATCATGCACACAATTGGTTGTTAAATCTCTAGGAAATAAAACGTAAGCACTCCAAATGTCAGGAGGGTATAAGATAAAACTTTGCAATGGTTACAGAATAGAGAGGTTAACCGTGAATCAATTTTCATAGATCAAATTCAAAGAATTTGGCAACTGACTAGATGAGTGAAGGAGAGGAAAGAATTAAAAATTATTCTAACATTATTAGCTCAATTTACCAGCAGGTCCATGACACCCTCAACAGAAGAAGGCAAGTTAGAGAACCAGATTTCCTGGGGACAATAATGAGTTCATTTTTGGATGTATTGAGTTTGAGGTACCAGAGGGACATGAAAAATTTGGTATCTACTTCTCAAGCTTGCTTGGTTTTTCTTTCAAGACCACTTTTTGTGTCACACTAGATCTAGTGGGTAATAGCTACCAGTGTTTCTCCATTTGGAATGAAGGCCAAAAATATAGTCTCTCTGAATAATGTATAATGAGCTACAGTAGATGTAAACACTATTAAAGGAGGTTCAAGAGGGGTTGTAATTGAATTACATGAATTATTAAGTGTCATGAATATCTATTCAATAATCTCGCTTCAACCTAACACAGATAAAAGGATAAAGTAGGAATGATTGGGAGGGAAGACAAACTCATACCACAGACCTTGGGAGAAATTTTTCAGACAGAGAAGCACAAACGCATGAAATGACCTCCCAACAAGGCACTGGAGAAATATAAAAATCAAATTAGCTGGCATTGGGCCAGTAATGGAAGAACTATGCTAGTAAAGGTAGCATCCACAAAGGCCCATGGCCTTTAATTCATTTCCCAGCTTCCTCTTAATGCAACACAGATAGAAAGCAACTTCCTCTGCTGGGCATTTCCTCCTATTTGATGAATTTATTTTGATTTTAAATAACTCAGGGCCTCTTCATTTCCCATTCCTTTTTAAACACCAAGCCTCTTAAGCCCCAGAGACCTTCTGTTTCCTTTCTTTTCAGGACCTGTCCTCAACCCTACAATAGTGCCAAGGAATGTCACACCGGAGGTTGTTGGTTTCTTTTCTAGATCAGAGGGCTTATAAGAGAAGAAGAGTAGCCAAATATAGAATTCTTCCTGTGAATTTAAATCTCCCAGTTTGGTTTCTTAGAGTAGGTAACACTCTTGTACAAGTTCTGATGAGGGCCTGGTTCAGAATAATGAAATTAACAGAGAAGTGATGCAGTGGTGAAGCTTTGATTTTAACCCACTATTGGTTCAACAGATGGGCTATAAGAATGGTGGTGTGCTGACTGCTTCTTGCCTTAACATAGATCCCTTCCCTTTACAAGAACAAGGAGGGAAACCAGCTCTCCATTTAACAGTGACCTCTTAATTTGTTTGGAAATGTGGGACTAGATCACAAGGAGACCTCCAGCCATCTGAGGGAAGAAAATTGTCTTCACTTGCCTTGTATTGCTTTAGCTATTAGCTTTAACTGTCTTTGAGTCTGTTTCCTTCACTAGTAATCTGTCCCACGACTTTTATTTCACATCTGTCACAGTTGCTCCTCTGTGTCTCTGACCTGTTTCTTATGTTATTTGGATATGTCTTTTGCCTCCTGCCCCTCTGATTATTTTCTGTTCCCAGCAGTGATTTGTTCATGCTTCTTCAGGCAGTCCTCTGGCAGCTTCTTACTCTGAAGGTTCAATGTTCTTATGTTTGGCCAGCAGAGCAAGATGATGAGGCTTCTCTTTGGTCTTGTGTGACTGTAATAAAAATAGCTGATATTTATATAATGCTTTAAAGTTTACAAGCTGATTTGCATGCATTGTCCCATTTGAAATCTCCAATATCTTTATGAGGTAAAAGCAAACCTTCAAGTATTAGTTTCTTCAATTTACAAATGAGGAAACTGAGGCTTAGAGAAGCTAAAAATTTGCTTATGGTTACATGAGCAGTCAACAGAAGCAATAACTGAACCCAGATCTTCTCTGTCTCAAGTCCTGTACTTTATTTGCTATACTATGTCACCTTTCAAGTTGTGACCTTAATTTTAGTCTAAGACCTATTAAAGACAAAGAATTTGGAGCTAATGGGACTCTTAGAGATAATATAGTCCTATCTCCTTATTTTACAGAAGAGGAAACTGAGGCTAGAAGAGGCTATGCCTTGCATAGCCAGCAAGTAACTGAATTAGAGAGGGAATTATATTGGGACTGACAATGACAGCTGTGCTACTTCCCAGGGATGGCTGCTAAGTCCAACCACCCTCCTGTTAACAGTACATATTTCAATGTGGCATTCATTGATAGCTCCTTATTTGGGAGTTCCATGCTCATCTTACTAGTTTGTGTATATTCTACTGGTCAGAAGTACTGAGTAGTGCCATGTTCTCCAAAGTCCCCAGAGGGTTAGTGAACTTCTATCCCCCAGTTCCTTCTTTCTCTACGCCATAGAACCAATTCACTATCAAAAAGTGTATGGATTTGTGGATCTATCTAATGAGAACCTAGCTCTGAGCCCCCATTCACTGACAAACCCCACTATTACTATTTGATTTGTGTTTCAGTAAGTATTAGTTACGTAATCTTGACATCACTGTATCAACTCTTCCCAGAAACGGAACAGATACTTGTTGGTTGCACATGTTCAATAATTGTTTTAGTGATCTCATAGAATTGATAAGCAATTAAGGGATAGGGCTGATTTCTAATTTCACTAGCAATTGCATATGGCAATTCCATAATGAAGAAACTGCACCTTTGCAAATGATTATCAAGAAGGGTCACCCAGAGCACCTAAAGGTCAAGTGATTTTTCTTGAGTCACAAAGTCAGAGGCTAGATGCAGACCCAGTCCACTCTTGGCTCTCTATTCACCACATTGCATGGCCTCTCTAAGCAAATAAACAGTACTTAATAACAAGATATATAAGAAAACAAGAAATATTTACTAAGCAGCTTTCAACCAGTCTTGAAATCACAGAAAGTCTTATCCCTTCTATTGTGATGCATAGGATTAATCTGAACCCTGGAAATCTAAGAAATGTATAGTTTGTGTCTTTCTCTGAGTGTGCAAAAAATTGTAAAATAGTATAGTTACCTCAAAAATGTTCAACTCACACTTTAAATGAGATCAGTCTTCTGATTCAGAGGTAGAAGCTTTAGGAACTCTGCTGCTGGATCCTATAGTATGAGGGTGTGAAACTTGAGACTGAGTGAAGACTGAATTCAGGAAAATTTTCCTTTCTTGAATCTCACCTCTCCAGCTCCTGGCTGGAATTCATAACCACTTTTGATGGACAGGTTGAATTAATTCATCACACATCCCTAGAAAGAAGCTGCCTTTGTTAGTGCTAGCCACAAGCTCTCTCTTATCTTGAATGCAGCACCTGCCCTGCATCTACAGTTAGGTCTTGTAGCTGGTCCTTGCCTACCTAAAGCCCCTTAACAACCTGCATAGCTTTTGGGGATGGGGAAAGAACATATATTGAAATGGAAATCATAACCACAATTCAAAGCAACATAAGATTAATGCAATACATTTGTTACGAGAAAAATCCTATAGATTTTTCCAAGTAACTTATGGTCATGATAATCAGGGATGTTTCAGGGGGAGGTGGCATATGATCTGTTTCTTAGAGGTTCAGTGAGTTTTTGTTAGATGAACGGATGGATGGGGGAGGGTAGAATGAAAGCTTCCAAATGGAAGTAACTGTATAAAACAATATGTGGGGGAGGAAAAGTATGAGATGTGTTCAGGGAATGGCAGGTAGGTTAATCATATGCCAAGTAGCCTCTTCCCATCTTCTCAACCACAGGAAACAGAGTTGGCCTTAAGCAGAGGAGGAGTAGGAATCTGGTATTGTGATTTGAGAAGAGCACCTGCCCCCTAATGTTTAAAAAATGTTTTTCGAATTGAATAGAACATGACTCCTACTGTCCTATTACCATTCCAGAAATTCTCACCATTGGTCACACCCCAGGAGTAAGGCTTTGTAGCTAAGAAGCCTCTCTGTTAAGAGAAAAATATTACATGGGAGGGTTAACATATTGACTCCTTCACACCCATTTTCACATTAGCAGAGATTAGAAAGGTTTGTCCCAGAAGCAAATTGGACATAGGGCACATAGAATGACAAAATCCTAGATATTTTGGAGTTTGAAAGGAACAGATAAATTCTTGAGTTTAAATGGCTCTTCTAGATGTAAGGAGGCAGAGGGAAGTGAATAACTTATTTTAGAGAACTTTAAAGTTTACAAAGTTATTTATTACCCATATTTTGCAGATGAAAATATTGAGGTTGAAAGTGACTTGTCCACAATCACACAACCCAATAAAACAAACAAACCAGAACCATGATTTAAACTCAGGTCAAGCCTAAGTCTTTTAACCACAAAGGTAATACTCTTTCATCTGCATTATCCCATCCTTATCCATGCGTAAGTTGCCTCCTGTGCCTGGAATGTCCAATATTTCCCCCTGACTCTTGTACTAGCAGTCTTTTCACTATACTAATGTGATGGGCTGGCCACCCAAAGCCATTATGATAATTCAATTCAACAAAAATTCATTTTGAACTCACTCTATACAATGTACTACACAAGGAAACCGAGGTCAAGTGAAATTAAGTGACTTAATTAAGGTCACACAGCTAGTTAGGGATAGCTTGAGAATGAAAGCTCCATCTTATACTTGCATTTTGGCTAGATGGAAGAATAGTAAAGTGAATAAGGATTGATCCAAAGCAGGCCTCTTGGATTCCCTAATTGACTTAGAAGCACAATTAAAACACCATCTGCTACATGAGACCTTTCCTTATGCACCCCCCAGCTGAGAGTGGTACCCCCAACGTACAACAATTGTGTTTATTTATATTATTATTTTAAAGATCTATTTTTTGTATTTTTAATATATTCATTTATATCTTTTGATTTTTATATTACCTTCATTTCTCAAAAATTATCCCTCCCCTCCACCCACCCAGGGAACTTCCCCATTTCATAATGAAAGAAAAAAAGGAAGAACAATAACAAAAAAAAAGGAATCAGCAAAACTAACTGACATACTAGCTAAGTTTGACAGTACATTCAGAGTTGCACATTCATAATTCCTTATCCCTGAAAAGGAGGGAGGTAAGCACATTCACATTTCTCTTCTCTGAAACTAAATTTTGTCATTACAATTATGTCTTGTTTCCATTTTGTTGCTATAGTTCTTTATATTTATATTGTTGAAATCATTGTGTATATTGTTTTTTCTGGCTCAGATTACTTCATTTATATCAGTTAATGTGTCTTCCCTGTCTTTCATATTAATCATTTCTATGATAATTTTGTGTATGTCTATGTGTGTGTGCATGTATAGTCACTAACCCCTGTTTACCTCAGTTTCCTCATCTGTAAAATGAGCAGGTGAAGGAAGT